>JAVUPR010000206.1:0-385000 GCA_036785695.1 Gentiana straminea | reverse complement strand
GACACTGTCGTCCCTATAAACATGACTTATTTATTTTCCAAAAAAAATATGATCAGGGAAAAAAATTAATTATTTTATAAAAAAAAGTTTTTTGGGACGACAATGCCGTCCCTTAAAAGATGATACATTTAATTTTCATAATAAAATTTAATACGATCAATTTTTTTTTTTTATAAAATGTTTGTTGGGACGACAATGTCGTCCCTTAAAAGATTATATATTAAATTTTTTTAATAAAATTTAATAGGAACAAAATTTATTTTTTTATAATATGCTTGTTGGGACGACAATGTCGTCCCTTAAAAGATTATATATTAAATTTTTATAATAAAATTTAATACGAAAAAAAATATTTATTTTATAAAAATGTTTGTTGGGACGACATATGTCGTCCCTTTAAATAAATTTTTTATTTATTTTTGCATGGCCTCCCATGTTATTAAATCAATCCAATCCTATTTTTTCCAAAATCAATAACATATGTATTTATAAACGGGGATTCATAAAAAAATAATGCATAAACAAAAAATGTTACGTAAAATACAATGTTGTGTAATGTTTCCAAACGTTGTGTAATGTCTACGCATCATCGTCAAGATGAACTTGAGAATCATCTTCAAAACCGTCTTCATCTTCATCGGAAGATGATGAGCTGACCTCTATTTGCATATCCGGTTCCTTAGCCTTAAGATTAGTCAGCAACAATTTGAGAAGAGCCCCTTGTTTTTTATTTCTCTTCTCTTGTTTTTTGGTTAACTTCACCAACTGATCATGAGACTTTCTAAGTTCTTCAATCTGCATATTGCATCCTTGGTGGTAAGAAGATGACGATGCTGAAGACTGGGCCGATTGTGATGAATTGGATATGGAGGAAGATTGCGTAGGGCCAAGGCCAATCAAATAATCTCGCCTTGTTCCTAAGGCTCCCTGAAAGATTGCCTCCTCATCTTCAAAAGTCATCGGTCGACCTGGTGCAATCATATTACGCCAATCCTCCAAATTCTCCTCTAAACACAACATATATTGTTGGCAAGTTAAGATAAGGAAAATGTGAACGTATTGAATTGAAATATATACAACGTATATCACTTACATAAGCAGCCTCCGCATCACTGTTGAGAAATGAACCGTCAGCATTCTTATGCTTGCTCGCCCATACATGGATAGGATCCTGCCCCAAAGGATCTTCACTCAGACTCACATTACCCTTGAAAAAAACAAAAGTATTAGTTATGAAAATTCAAAAAAAAATGAAGTCTTAGGGATTTATTTCCTAATACTTACCATTCTTAACTTATCCCATCGAATTACGGCCATAGGCGTTCGTCCTTGGCGGCCTACATATTTACTCCCGGCGCGATTCTTCTTATTCTGATCAGATTTAGTCTGCAAAAAAAATAGTACTTTTGTATTATATATAAGCGGTAACAAGTAATAATAATCGAATCTACGTAACACATGTAATGGAATAAAAGCTTTACCTTAAAAGTAGCAGTACTAAGGTGGCGGAGAAACACTTCTCATTGTTGCTGTGAAAACACATCCCTGGGTCGGGAACAAGGCCCTGGCAACCCCTTGTTGTTGTGTTCATCTACAGCCTTTCTTAGTCTAGCCTTCCATTTTCTGGAATGAAGTACCGGCGCTTTTAAGACGGCAGGGCGGTGAATAGGCTCAAGGGGTTGGAACGATGCCTGAAAACACAAGAAATGAAATGATTGGTTTCTAAATTAATATGTTTGACTCTTACAATTTGAAAGTGTTAACAATTTGATTAGCTAAGTACCCGAAGTTCTTCCCAAATTAAATCTTTAAGCCGGTCTTCCACCTTTCGCCAGGTCGGGGTGTAACAGGGAACATGGGACCTCACGACTTTCCCTGTCTCAGACTCAAAATCCTTCGCGTATCTTCCCAATGCCTGTTGAACACTGGGAAATCTAGGATCCCATATAAGAGGAATCAAGCCCCCTAACTTTCTCTTGAGGGCTTGGACGGTGATACCTTTTGCAGGTCCACGTTCACCCTGCTTCTTTTTCGGGGATGGAGGTGATGATATGAATTCCTCATACTCATTATCTGCTATATGATATGTAGTATCGGTGTCAATGTTAATTCAACAAAATAAGAATAATCATACTAGAAAAAAAATGAAAGTTAAGTAATTACCGTCCTCGCATTGGCCCGGTAGCCTAAATGGATGCTCGTGCGGTGGTTGAGAACCACCTGCCGATCCTGCGCAAGCCATTCACCTATATGATCAAATATTTGAATATAATAAAAAAAATTGATATAAAGAACACATTTATTTTGATGTAGTATAAGTAAAGCACTAGTATTATATAATTTTTAAATTCAAGTTTATTTGAATGAACTTACTAAAAGAATATTATATTTATAGCATCATTCATCATCACTTGCATAGTTTGGTGGGATCGAGTCGTATATGTCATCATCTACACAGTTATTATCATCATCGCAATCCGTTGAAGCATATTCGTTATTGATCATCGTTTTCATCAACATCTGTTTCTACATCATTTGCACTCATGTAGAACGGTTCCATCGGTGGCAGTTCAACAAAAAGTCTGAAATTTCCGTGGGTTGTTTCGTCGATTACCAAATCATCAACAACCACATCACCATTAATATTTGGTTCGTCTACGATATGACGGTGTTGAAAATGCTCAACAACTTTCCAGTCACATCCGTTATACAAATCATCTGTGTAGAACACTTGTTCTGCTTGTGAAGCAAGAATGAATGGATCCTGTTCGTACCAGGTGTTTGTAGTGCGTATACATGTTGTATTCTTATATACACGGACACCCTTCTTAGCTGGACTAGTATCGAACCATGTACATTTGAAAAGAACAACAGTGTTATCATTTGGATAGCTTACGACATATATGTCTTCTAAGACTCCATACCATGTAGTGCCTTCGGTCCCTTTGACAGCAACCCCACTGTTTTGAGTTGTGCGTGTGCGATCCCGATTTTGTGCATTGAATCTGACACCGTTCATCACAAAACTTTGATAGGATTTGACCGTTGAAAAAGATCCGGTGGAAAGGGCTAACAATTGGTCATTCAAGTCTGATGGGTTTTGTTTACTCAATACAATCATCTGCATAATGTACCATACATAAGTATTTATGTAACGCTCATAAATGTGCACAATAAGTGTATGAAGCTTTATTTTGTACCTTCGAATTAAACCAATCAGTAAATTCTTGACGGTGCACTTTGTACAGGTTCTGTCTCATGCAATAACTTGACAGTTTTGTACGATGTTCACTGCTCTATGTGTAGAAGACTAGTTAGCTTTAATGGAATTATAAAAAAACAAAAGAATTAAGTTTGGATTGCTCACTTACATGAGGTATTCATAGATCTCATGGCAGTTTTGCAAGACATACCACTGAACCTTCTCTCTCAAATTAGTATTGAATGTCAAGCATTTCATCGATCCCATTGATCGAAAAGGAGTCTTGAATACTGATATACGGTTCTTGATTGTATCTTCGTTCTCAACCCAGTTCCCTTCGGGCCTATTGAACTTTGTCTCATTTCCCGAAAAATACAACAAGCAAAACATCAAGGTCTCGTTAGCCACGTATGCCTCTGCGATGGATCCTTCCGGCATGGCCCGATTTCTAATATACCTCTTTAACTTACCTAGAAAACTTTCAATCGGATACATCCATCTCAAATGAACAGGTCCACCCCTAATCGCTTCTTCAGTCAAGTGCATTATCACATGTATCAAAAAACCAAGAATGCCGGTGGGAATATCGTTTCTAGTTTACACAAGATTTCCAAAACCTTCTCTTTTGCATTCTCTAAATCACTAACCCTCAACGTGCGCGCACAAATCAATCTGAAAAAATTGCTTAAATCAATGATAGTATCAGAAATTTCCTTTTTCAATAATTTTCGTACCCCAACTGGTAAAAGTCTCTGGAGTATGATATGAAAATCATGAGATTTTAGGCCGCTAAATTTGTATTTACCAGTCAAATTCTTTCTGAGGTTTCCTATAAAACCATCGGGAAACCGAACATTTGTTAAGAAATCGTAAAATTTGGTCCGATCTACTGGTGCCAACGTGAACAAAGCACGCGGTTTTAAGGTCTTATTGCCTTGTTTAATCACATGTAGTTCCTTTCTCACTTTCATGTTTGCTAGATCCTTACGTGCCTTGATAGTGTCTTTGGTCTTACCATCAATATTCAATATCATAGACAATAAGCTATCACACACCTTCTTGTCAATGTGCATAACATCTAGATTGTACTTTAATTTTTTCGGCATCCAATAAGGCAATCTATTTAGTATGGTGTTTTTGTTCCAACTCAAACAAGATTCTGGACGCTTATGAATTTTACCACCGTACTCTTTGTGTTTCCCTGGCAAACATTCGCGTAGGTTACTAATTTGTTGAAGAATTTCCTCCATGATTTTCTCAACTGGAGGGCTTAATGTTTCGATTTTACCGTTAAACCCCTTATTCTTTCGCATCGGGTGGTCCGCCCGCAGCCATCTACGATGTCCGATGTATCCAGTCTTACTATCTAACCGTACCGAAGGTGTATCGTCGTTGCAAGTTAGACATGCTTTATATCCTTGACCGGTCCAACCCGAGAGATAACTACGAGCGGGAAAATCGTTAACCGTAAACATAACTACAACACGCATTCTGAAGGTAGTATTTGTAGCAAAGATCAAGCACAACTACCCCTTGTGACCACAATTCTTCCAACTCATCAATCAATGGCCTCAAATAAACGTCCAAGTCTTTGCATAGGGATTCTGGTCCTGGGATAAGTAAACATATGTGTTTATACAGTTCATTGTTGCAAACCCATGGTGCTGGATTCAACACTTGTGTTAGAACAGGCCACATGCTGTATGTTTGAATCGTAGTACCAAACGGGCAAAAACCATCTGTAGCCAGACTGAGACGTACATTTCTAGGTTCGATAGCGAAGTCCGGGTGTTGCTCGTCGAATTCTTTCCATTCTTTACCATCGGTTGGATGCCTCATCACATCCTCATCCGTAGAATGCCCCGTCTTATGCCATGTCCTTGCCTGAGCTGTGTGACGGGAAGCATACAAACGTCTCAAACGATGCTTTAATGGAAAATAATGTAGCACTTTCTGAGCTACCTTTTTTTCCTTTAGACTCCTTATAACGGCTCATTTTGCACACTGGACATGATTGTAAGTCAGCATTCTCCTTATAGTAAATGCAACAGTTGTACAAGCAAGCATCGATCTTTTCATACCCCTGACCCAATTTGTTCAGAAGAGTTTTTCCTTGTAGAATGAATCGGGTAAAGTTGACCCTTCCAGTAAAACTTCTTTCAGTTTCGCTAAAAGAACGTCTAAGCTTTCATTTGGCCACTTATACAACACTTTTATATGCATTAAATCCGCTAAGAACTTCAAGGCGGATGAGCTTTTGAATCCCGGATAAACATGTTTGTGCAATTTGGAGAGGAGTTCATCAATGTTGTCATCCTCCTCTGTCTGTAAAACTTCGTCTTCTGAGGCTCTACCAAGGAAATCATTTATAACTTGAGCCATTTCGTCTCCGGATTCAACTACCAATTGAGTTGTTCGTGCACGTTTACGGGATACACCGTCTTCACCATGGTGAAACCATGTTGTATACCCAGCTGCCCATCCCCAAAAGAAACAGTGATCATACACGTCCACCAAAGTTTCGAAACCAATGTTGAAACATTTTTTGCATGGGCAACGAATCTTACCTTCATCGTTAAGAAATTGCCGTGCGTATTCAATGAATTCCCTCAACCCTTTATCAAACTCGGGTTTCATTCTTTCAGTATACAACCATGACTTGTCTAGTTCCATTTGAAATCACTGATACACAAGAAAAAGTTAGTATCTCACTTAAGGCAAAAAGGTCATGTCTAGTTCCATATGTGTTAGGTGTTAATACCATTTGAAGGGATTTTCTCATACTAGTATAGTATACTTTGTTTCATTAATATACTTTTTTTCATTAAGGCACAAGAAAAATTTAGTATCTCACTTAAGGCACAAGGTCATGTCTAGTTCCATATGTGTTAGCTGTTAATATCATTTCAAGGGATGTTCTCATACTAATATAGTATACTTAGTTTCATTAGTATACTTAGCTTCATTATGGCACAAGAAAAAGTTAGTATCTCACTTAATATAGTATACTTTTTTCCATTAAAAACTAATACTATTTCATAAAACTAAGTCTTTAACACTTACCACTCATAGTCCTTCAATGTTAGACAAAACTAGTTTATGTTCTTCATCATCATGCTAGACATATCATCATGTTCTTCAACACTTTTCTAACACATATACATGGCCAAGATTCATACACTACTTAATACACTACTACTTGACGAAATAAAATTTCAAGTCAATCAAACACATATACGTACTAGTCAATAACAATGGTCTCTGAAACAGAGCCATTTTCAGTACCATTTTGGGTAGGAACATCACCCTTATGCACGATCAAACCATCAATATGGAATTTCATTACTACCAACAACAAATTTTCCCAACTTCTCAAAACTACAATACCAAATCAACAATACACCATTACACACCATTCACCGTTCACTACTTCTTACACCATTATACACCATTCAAAACTACAATACCAAATCAACAATACACCAATACCAAATCAACCATTCACCATTCACCATTCACCATTACACACCATTCACCAAATCAACAATACACCATACACCATTCAACAAATTTTCCCAACTTCGTCTGAGGCTCTACTAAGTAGACAAGTTTCATACTACACTCACTACACACCATTCACCATTCATTACACACACTACAAAATTATCACTACACACCATTCACCAATCACTTTTATTGATTACATTTACATAATACAACATAATATAATAATAAATTATAAATAAATTAAATTAAATTAATATAAACTAATTTGACCAAATAAATTAAATTACATATACATACCACTTTTATTGAACTAATTTGACAAAAATAAAGCTAAAAGCAACTAATTTGACAAAGAAAAAAGGCTAACCGGAGTTGTGGCGGCTGGAGCTGTGGAGGCGGAGCTGTGGCGGAGGAAGGAGGGGGCTGCGGCTGGATGTGTGTTGTTGTTGCGGATGCTGCTTGCCAGAGGAAGGAGGGGTCGGGTGGTTGAAGGAGTGGTGACCGGAGGAAGAGTGGGGGTAGGGGTTGTGACCGGAGGAGGAGAGGGGCGGGTGGTTGAAGGAGGGGGCCGGATTTTCTGAAATTCGAAATGTGGAGGAGAAACAAATGAAGAAGGAGAAGAGAGGCTGCCCGTGATTTAATTTAGGTTGAAAGTTTATTGGGACGACACATCTTTTTTGGGACGACATTGTCGTCCCATTAAAGTATTATATTATTTTTTTATTTTTTTATAACTAACGATCCTCGGGTTTGAAATCATTAATCGACTAATTAACGAGCACGGGTTTGAAATCACTACTCAATATAATTATATAAATTACATATTAAATAAATTAATAAAATTATATAAAAAGGTTTGAAATCACTTAATCGATTTCGGATCTCGGGATTGAGATCAATCGCTCGTTAACGAACCCCAAGATTCAAATCAATCGCTCGATAGCGAACTGACGATCTATAGTAGATAGTACTTTCAAAATGATCTGTAAGGAAAGATATCGGGTTGAAATCACTTAATCGATTTCGGATATCGGGATCGAGGTCAATCGCTCGTTAACGAACCCCGAGATTCAAATCAATCGTTCCATAGCGAACTGACGATCTATAGTAGATAGTACTATCAGAATGATCTATAAATAAACATATCGGGTTGAAATCACTTAATCGATTACGGATCTCGGGATTATGATCAATCGCTCGTTAACGAACCCCGAGATTCAAATCAATCGCTCGATAGCGAACTGACGATCTATAGTAGATAGTACTATCAGAATGATCTATAAAGAAACATATCGGGTTGAAATCACTTAATCAATTACGGATCTCGGGATTTTGATCAATCGCTCGTTAACAAACCCCGAGATTCAAATCAATCGCTCGATAGCGAACTAACGATCTATAGTAGATAGTACTTTCAGAATGATTGGTAAGGAAAGATATCGGTTTGAAATCACTTAATCGATTTCGGATCTCGGGATTGAGGTCAATCGCTCGTTAACGAACCCCGAGATTCAAATCAATCATTCCATAGCGAACTGACGATCTATAGTAGATAGTACTATCACAATGATCTATATAGAAAGATATCGGGTTGAAATCACTTAATCGATTTCGGATCTCGGGATTGTGATCAATCGCTCGTTAACGAACCCCGAGATTCAAATCAATCGCTCGATAGCGAACTGACGATCTATAGTAAATAGTACTTTCAGAATGATCTTTAAGGAAAGATATCGGTTTGAAATCACTTAATCGATTTTAGATCTCGGGATTGAGGTCAATCGCTCGTTAACGAACCCCGAGATTCAAATCAATCGTTCCATAGCGAACTGACGATCTATAGTAGATAGTACTATCACAATGATCTATAAAGAAAGATATCGGGTTGAAATCACTTAATTGATTTCGGATCTCGGGATTGAGATCAATCGCTCGATAGCGAACTGACGATCTATAGTAGATAGTACTTTCAGAATGATCTTTAAGGAAAGATATCGGTTTGAAATCACTTAATCGATTTCAGATTGAGGTCAATCGCTCGTTAACGAACCCCGAGATTCAAATCAATCGTTCCATAGCGAACTGACGATCAATAGAAGATAGTACTATCACAATGATCTATAAAGAAAGATATCGGGTTGAAATCACTTAATCGATTTTGGATCTCGGGATTGAGATCAATCGCTCGTTAACGAACCCCGAGATTCATATCAATCGCTCAATATCAAACTGACGATCTATAGTAGATAGTACTTTCAGAATGATCTATAAGGAAAAATCTCGGTTTGAAATCTCTTAATCGATATCGGATCTCGGGATTGAGATCAATCTCTCGTTAACGAACCCCGAGATTCAAATCAATCGCTCGATAACGAACTGACGATCTATAGTAGAGAGTACTATCAGAATGATCTGTAAATAAAGATATCGATTTGAAATCACTTAATCGATAACGAATATCGGGATTGAATTCAATCGTTCGTTAACGAACCCTGAGATTCAAATCAATCGCTCGATAAGGAACTGAGAATCTATAGTAGAGAGTGCTATCAAAATCACCTCTATATTATCGTTCGATAAATGAATTTTTATAAAAAATAATGTATTTTATATTTTAACGCAATGTTTATTAGAATATGTATATTAAAAAAATTGTTTTTATTTAAAGGGACGAGATTCAAATCAATCGCTTATTAACGAACCCCGAGATTCAAATCAATCCCTTGATAACGAATTGACAATCTATAGTAGAGAGTATTATCAGAATCACCTGTATTATCGTTCGATAAAGGAATTTTTATGAAAAATAATGAATTTTATATTTTAACGCAATGTTTATTTGAATTTGAATATGTATATTAGAATTTTATAAAAAACTAAATCTTATTTATTAACCCAACGCTTTATTTTAAAAAAAAAATAGTTTACTTTTTACTTTAAAACAAACCCAAATTGTATAATTTCTTGTACATAACATAATTTTTCTGAAAATTTGTTTAATAGGACGACATTGTCGTCCCTTTAAACCAAATAGTTTTGGCGGCCAAATTTTCCCTCCAAAATTTCATAAAAATTTGATTTTTTGTTTAATGGGACGACGATGTCGTCCCTTTAGGCCTGAATGTTATAATAAACTGATTCTTATTTATTAATTAACTCAACGTTTTATATAAACAAAATAAATTCCTTTAAAGGGACGACATTTTGTCGTCCCAAAAAATCCAAATTTTATAATTTCTTGTACAAAACATATTATTTTCAAGAAAAATATTTAATGGGACGACACTGTCGTCCCTTTAAATAGTCATGTCTACGTGGAAATCCAACATGGCACGGTCGGGTTAATATTTTGTTTTTTGGGACGACATTGTCGTCCCATTAAAGTTTCCCTCCAAAAAATCTGACCAAAACTTTGACTATGTTTGAATTCATTTAAAGGGACGACACAGTCGTCCCAATAAAGATGTTTAAAGGGACGACAATGTCGTCCCTTTAAAGTTTGTCCCTTTAAACACATTTTCTTGTAGTGAATGTATGTTCTCCAAGTCTTGGTTGTAGTCTCTTAAAATCTTGGAACTTTAACGTCATTGTGAAAATTGTAACGCCCCCAAGACCCCGAGTCTGGTAATGCTAAATGAGTTATAAACGATCTCGTCAACTACTTAGACTGTCGTCCTCGTTTAGTCTAAAAATGCTAACCCGAATTGACCAGATATTTATGTCTCATACTTATATAGGGGTGAACATGCTTTTACTTTATGGATGTGGGACTTCATTAAAATATTCACAATCCAATTTTGCGACTTCAAAAACTCAAGTTTCACCACTTTCTTGGATACAAAATCTCGAATGAAATGATACTTTTTTTTCATGAAATCCAAGATTCATGGACAAATCCAAATGTTTGAACTATTTGGCAACTAGTCTTGTTTTGTATTTATCCACCTCTCTTCTTTTCCTTGTATATCGTCTTGACCCCGGCCCGAGGCCTTATGACCGTTACCTTTGGGAAGTGATGCCAACTCCCAAGTGTTGGAGCGGTGTCTTGTATGGACACACTTTCTTCCTTTCTCTTCTTCTTCAAAATATGGAAGAAACTCAAACATTTTTTTCTTGGACTTCCTAGTTCCATTTCGGCTTATCCCCACTTTGTTATTGACAGGATTTGTTTCATAACCAATAAAAACGCCTTTGACACAACGGCCATCAAGTTTGGTTCTTTCTTCTTGTGGAACCTGAGCAGGATGAAAATTCGCAAATGGTTTAATTTACACCTAGTGCTTCTTGAAGGAGTATTTTGGGGGAGTATTTGTATTTTGGGATGGAGGGAGTAGTAAATTGTTCACATTTACTTCAACCTCCAACTTATTTTTATTTTACGGGAATTGTACTAGAAAAGCTAGTTTCCAAAGGTACAAAGTCATCATTTGTCTGACTGTACCTATTTTTTTCGTTCTAAAAACGGACGGATTGTATTGATTAGGCAGCCAAAGAGCTGTAACATTTACATCGAAGTTCAAGCAGCAGAAATTATGCAAAAAACCTATCAAACATCTATTCTAATAGTCTCTCCCTTGCTTTCACCCCTTGTATAAAATAACTAAAAAAAGAAATAAATAAGATTTTACGTTGTTTTCGCCATGTAGTTGCAGTATGTTTCAAGTAGAATACATGAAGAATGTGACAAATTAAGCTACGCAAGGGAAGGGACCACATGACAGTAGGAAGGTATTTTCATGTGAAATGAATATCCCGTTCAAATGTACATATACTGCACCCAATCATCCAACGATATATATATATATGTATATGTACATGTATTAATAACGTGTGTATATACATATATATTGTAGGGGTAATGGTTATAAATATTGGAATTAACACATAGCCAATTGTGTGTTAAAGGTGCTCAAGTGCTCATTGAGGCATTTAATCAAACATTCTCCTAAAAAGTGGTTAACAAGTAGTTAAGTTTGTTTAGAGCGGTTATAGATACAATTGTAATTTAATTATTGCTTAGGACACTCCTATATATACACAATTAAAAAGTAGGAGTGCTAACTATTAGTTTCATATCTGTAGTCATGAAAATTATAGCTCTTATTTTGAGTTTAACAACTTCCTATCATTATTGATATTGTTCCCGTCACTAAAGGTGTTCTTCACTTTCTTCCTTTTGTTTTTCCATTCTTTTCTAGTTTTCTTGCAATGATTCAAGAATTGCACATGGTATCAGATCATAGCTTGGATCAATTGCGTAATTCTTTATAGTATTAGCAGAATCATTGTTCTGCGTTTCGTTTTTTATTTTAGTTTCTTGGAGGAACGTTTTTGCTTTTTTGCTTGTTCCAGTTTTCTTGGTTTCTTTTCTACTATTATGGAGGCTGCAGCTCTGACTCAGTCTATTCTTCCTGGGAATCATCTTGACATACATCCTAATGAGAACAAGATAGGATTCATAGATGGTTTTATTATCAAGACTCATGTGGTTTTTGCAGATTTTCAAGTCTTGACACAAGATCAACTAATGGTGCCAATACCATATTTACAGACTGTGTTTGTAATGGCTTTAAAATTGGAAAATAAAAAAGATTATGAGAATAGATTTCCAGAAGCTACTGCTTTGTATAATAGAGCCTTCACTCTTAATGCTCCCAATGCCATGAATGCACAAAATTCGGGGATTCACAATAATGATAGTAGGTATGTGGCCAGTAATTTTGGTAATTTCAAGAAGAATGCAAGGAGCAATAAGTCTAGCAAGAAGGCGCAGTATACATCCTATGGGTATACAGGGCACACGGTTGATAAATGTTATAAGAAGCATGGATATCCACCTGGTTTCAAACCAAGGAGTAGAGTAAACATGGCAGAAGTAGTGCAAAATGATCCAGTTTTTCATTATGCATGTGGTTCTGCTCAAAATGTTCAAGAAACTGAGAATTTCACTTTAAATAAAGCTCAATATCAACAACTATTGAGGCTTTTAAACACTCAAAAGGTATATTCTTATTATCATGTGGCCAATCAAGCTATTGTGCTCACTACTAATTTTGTCCCTTCTGTTGATGTATCAGGTTTGTCTAAATCTAAAAGTTCTTTATCTTGGATTATAGACTCTGGTGCTACTTATCATATTGTTAGTAATAGGCACTACTTCCAGTCTTCTACTCCTGTTTCTCACATGTATGTTGGGTTGCCTAATGAATCTAGTGTTTCAGTCACAGACGTAGGCATAGTCTTCTTGAATGAGAAGTTGGTACTCACAGATGTTTTGTGTATACCAGATTTCAATTTTAACCTTATATCTTTGGCAAAACTAACTGCTAATCTTGCTTTGTCTATCATGTTTGATCTTGATTCTTGTCTAATACAGAACAAAAAACTTCGGATTCATATTGGATCAGCTAGAAAGTCTAAAGTCTTGTATGTTGTGGATGTTGATCAGCAGATTATGGTCAAGTCTTACACAGTAAATAGTGTTTTTTAGTAGATGGTCAATCTAGTATTACTGATGATCAAGTCTGGCATTACAGGCTTGGTCATTTGTCTAATAAGAGACTTTTAGACTTGAAATATATTGATTCTTCATGTATACAAGGTAATAATCTCTGTCATATTTGTCAGTTGGCTAAACAGAGGAGAAATTCTTTCCCTTTAAGTGAGTTTTCTGTTCAAAACTTTTTTTTATCTTGTACATTTTGATATTTAAGGGCCTTATAAACAACAAACTGTCCATGGTCATTCTTATTTTCTTACTATTGTAGATGAATTTTCTAGATTCACTTGGGTGTTTTTATTGAAGCATAAGTCTGAAGTTAGACAGTTTGTTCAGTCTTTTGTTCAATATCCTTTTGTTCAATTCGGGAAGCATGTTAAGATTGTTAGGTAAGATAATGGGGCTGAGTTTGATATGCCTGAGTAGTATACAGAACAAAGGATCATACATCAAACATCTTGTCTGGATACACCACAACAAAATGGTATAGTAGACAGAAAATATAAGCACATTCTTAATGTGGCCAGAGCCTTGAAATATCAGTCCAATTTGCCTTTGTCATATTGGGGTTATTGTGTATTGCATGCTGTTTTCTTGATAAATCTTATTCATTCACCAGTCATTAATCATAATACACCTTATTTTCTTCTATATGACAAGAAGTTTGATTATACTGATTTAAGGGTTTTTGGTTCCCTTGTTTATGCTTGCACCCCTGCACATAATAGATCAAAGATTGACCCTAGGGCTAGGCAATGTGTGTATCTTGGGGTTCCTAAGTTTACCAAAGGTCACGTTTTGCTGGATAAGCATACTAGGGACATCTTTGTGCCTAGGGATGTGCAATTTAATGAGACGTTTTTCCCTTTACATCTTATAAACACAAATACACAAGGAGGTTCTGTCCCATTGACTGTTCTATATGAAGCAGCAACAAATGACTTTGTCTGAATCCCTCAAGCCACTGAGGTTTTTCCTGAAGTTTCTACACATTTAATTCAAGATAATCCTACCCAAACAACTCAATCTGATTCAAGAAGATTAACCAGACAGAGGCATGTGCCTGCCTAGCTTAAATAATGTGTGGTTCTTACTAAAAGATCACCACATTCTATCAACAAAGTGGTCACCTATGATAATCTTGCCAAAAATTATTAAAAATTTATGTGTCTAGCAGATCATATTCAAGAACCTAAGACCTACAATCAAGCCATTAAAAATGGTTGTTGGAAAGAAGCTATGCAAAAGGAATTGGATGCATTGCAGGCAACAAATACTTGGGATATTGTGTCTTTGCCACCAGGCAAGTCTACTATAGGCTGTAAGTGGATGTAAAAAGTCAAGTATCATGATGATGGATCCATAGAGAGGTACAAGGCTAGGTTAGTGGCAAAAGGGTACACACAAACTTATGGCATAAACTATCAAGAAACCTTTTTCCCATGTAGAAAAAGTTACCACAATCAGAACTTTATTAGCCCTTGCAGCATCTAAGAAATGGCATATACAGTTAATAATGCCTTTTACATAGGGAGTTGGATGAAGAAGTGTACATGGAGCTGCCACTGGGTTTCAAAACAGATAAGCCTAATCAAGTATGCAGATTGAAAAAGTCTTTATATGGCCTTAACCAGGCTAGTAGACAGTGGAATTATGAATTAACTGAAGCTTTAAAGGAGATTGGATTTTTTCAATCCCCACATGATCACGGTTTATTCACTAGAGGCATATGGAATCATTTTATAGCCCTGCTTGTATATATGGATGATATAATAGCCACAAGTTCTTTTATGAGTCCAATAGAAGAGGTCAAACAAGTACTTCACAAAAGGTTTCAAATCAAGGATATTGGTGACCTCAGATACTTCCTAGGTATTGAGGTTGCAGGACCTGATAAAGGAATCTATATAAACCAAAGGAAATTTACATCAACTTACTAGAAGAATATGGTTTCTTGGAGGCTAAACCAGTCAGCACCCCTATGCATTCTAAGCGCGCAGAAGCTGACATTAGGAGATTCTGAATTGCTTGCAGATAATACTCTTTACAGAACACTTGTGGGGAAGATCATCTACTTGACCTTCACCACATATAGCATATTCAGTACAACAACTTAGTCAGTTTTGATCCCATCCTACAGTTAATCATATGCAAGCTGCTCATAGAATTTTAAGATATTTGAAAAGTAATCCTGGCCAAGGCATTCTTTTTTAAGCAGACAATGATCTTATCCAAAAAGGGTATACAGATTCTGATTGGGCAGGATGTGAGGAATCTAGGAAGTTCATATCAGGGTATATCATGTTTTTGGGCTCAAACCAGTCTCTTGGAAATCATAAAAGCATAAAAGCATAGTACCATAGCCAAAATCTCCTCTGAAGCAGAATATAGGGCCATGGAAAATGCCACATGTGAGCTGCAATGGCTGGTATACATAATGAAGGATTTACAAATACCAGTTCCATTGCCTATCCTACTTTTTGTGATAATAAAAGTGCCGTCCACATAGCAAAAAAACCCTATTTTCCGTGAAAGGACTAACCATATTGAACCTGATTGTCACATTACAAGGGCTAAAGTTCAAGCAGGATTCCTAAGATTAATGCCTGTTAGAGAACAAATCAGCTGCTAGCAGACATTTTAACCAAGCCACTAGATGGTCCAGTCTTTAATTATCAGCTGTATAAGTTGGGCACTTATTTAATATTCTTCAAGCCTTCAACACTACAAAAAACTGGGCTTTTTGCGACGGAAGGTTATCGTCGCAAACTAGGCTTATTCCGTCGCAAATCCTAATTTGCGACGGATTTGCGACGGTTTTTATTTGTCGCATTTTTTTAGTCGCAAAACCGAGATTTTGCGACGGTTTATCCGTCGCAAATTATTTGCGACGAATGTTGCGACGGATAATAACGTATTTTATTTTTTTTAAAAAAATATAGTTTCCGTCGCAAAACAATGTAAAATCCGTCGCAAACAATTGTATAATCCGTCGCAAAAATATATAATCCGTCGCAAAAAAATTTATAATCCGTCGCAAAAAAATTTCATAAACCGTCGCAAAAATTGTATAATCCGTCGCAAAAATTGTATAATCCGTCGCAAAGTTTTTTTATTAAATAATTTTTTTTATTTTTAGATCCTTACATATCCGTCGCAAATACACTTTTCCGTCGCAAAAGTTAAAATTAATCGAAAAATATGGTCGTTTTGCGTGCCCGGCCAAACCACCGCCGCAAAACGACCATAATTTTCCCCGGTAGCATTACAATTGCTACCGGCTATCAACAACAACAATATAAAAGGGGATACGATACCAAAATAAATAAAACGATATGTCAACGATATGTCAATAGGGATATGTCAAAGGGGATAAAACGATATGTCAAAGGGGATACGATAAGCCAAAATAAATAAAAATGTATAAAGCAATATGTCACCCAGTCAGACCCGGTGTACTACCTAAACCCATGTCACTTCCTCCAGGTCCGTGATCAGATCGGTCATCTCTGTGCTGCCTCGTACCCGGGTTGCATCCCTCCGGAGGGATGCTGCCTAACCGCCGGGTAATCCACTCCTCCATCTCGCGCTAGTCCGTCTCTCCCCGACGCTTTCGTCTCTCTCTAGCTCCTCCAACCTCGCTTTGTGTTTCGCATTAATCTGTCTTTCTCTCGCCATCTCCCGGGTGAGACGGGTGAGTATGCCCGGAGAGTATGTCTCGGCGGATGAGTGTCGAGCGATGCGGAGCTCGTCGTAGTACATGGAGGCAGCTGACCCCATGCCAAAAACTCTCCCCTTCTTGTCGTAACCACCAGCGGCTTCGTAATAAAGACGCGACTCGTCGACAGGGGTGTCAGGCTGCGTCTCCTGGGCTTTCGCCTTCTTCGAGGTGAAGACGTCCTGTAAAGTATGATATAAATTTGTTAGTAACAATAATTACATGATATATATATATAATGTATATATAATATTTAGAATACATAACGTACCAAGATTTTCTCAAACTTCCTCGAGACGAAGTTGCCCGACTTCTTCTTCTTCGAACTAGTCACCAGATCTCCGACTGATAGGGGCACTTCTCTATTGTCCTCCATGGCCCGAGCGAAATCGATAACGCCGCGTCTGCCCATAGCATGTGTCCCAGGGATCTTCCCTTCCTCACCGGATCCGAAGCTCGGTTTATCTTCTTTTTCGCGAGATGTTTCCTTGAATGCCTATTCCGACATAAGATAAACAAGTTAGTACATACATATATATATAAAACACAAGTATTATTAATTAAATATTGAATAATTGCTTACGGGACTCCCAATCCACTCCTCGAACGACGGAGAATATCCGGGGTCATCCAAAGCCGAGCACGGGGGTTTGTTTGAGCCCGATACATATAATCACGGACCCCGTTGATAGCATACCGCTCAAAAGCTTCCCTAACCGGGCGCTCGTGGCGTAACTCGAAGCCGAAATGAGCCTCGCAACATAGTTATATATATGTTATATGTATAGTTATAATTATAGTTATATTTATATATAGTTATATTTATATGAACGACGTACCCTAAATGCGTGCCACCACCTTTCCCGTTTGCTCCCGGGCGGCATTATGCCACGTGGTGGCAAAAGTGTTGAAGCCGCCGATTATGGCGGTCTTGGCCATTTTCTTGACATAGTTGTCGGTAAACCCGTCATATTGAAAACAATAAGTTGTTAATATATTTGGTTAATCAAAATATAAATAAAAATACAAACAAATTAAAGCAAGATATGTATTAACTTACCATCTCCCCTCGGGATCCAAAAACGGCAATCCAAGGTCACCATTGACAATGACACCCAAATCCTCCTCGGTCATCTGGTGTATCTCATCATCCAAACCGTGAGTCTGTGTGGAGGAAGACGCTCCGGGGGAGGGGGAACTACCCCTACCGCGTCTACATCTACCTCTACCTCTACCTGACATCTATTTGACACAGAAAATGACGTTTATACTAATCTAAATGCAATTATAATAAAAAGGCGTTTATACTAATTAATAATAAATTACAATGTTTAATACATTATTATTCAGCAATGATGACAAAATAAAATATTTAATACATTATTATTCACTATCACTACTAGAATGGAAGAGTTCTTCCTCCTCTTCATCAGTATCTAGATCATCAACCGATTCTTCTTCCTCTCCATCTTCTTGTTGAATGAAATCCGCCATCTCATCATCATCCAAGTCATTATCCCCAACATCGGAGTCAACATCGACATCAAGATCTTGGTGGACAATGTTAAGAGGATCGATAATCGGGAAACATCATTGATCACTTGTTCTTGGAAAATGGTTTCCTCGACGGGAGCATCGATAGTCGATCTTGCCTTTGTTTTGAAAACAACCGACCATTGATCTTTGTCTTTTTTCAAACTTGGATATGGAGCATAGTAGACTTGCTCGACTTGATAAGCTAGAACAAATGGATCATAAGCGCCATATTTCCTACCACGATGAACTTCAACTATCTTATAATCTTTATGCACATTCATGCCCCGTTCAGAATTATCAAACCAATCACATTTGAACAATACGGCTTTGTAGACGATTCGAAGCTCCATAATACACCAACTCAATGATTTCATTTAAAGTGCCATAATAGTCGGCACCTTCCGTGGAACCGACACAAACTCCGTTGTTGATCCGAAGATTTACCAATATCGGTTGCCCGGTTGAATGTCCGAAAGTTGTAGCCGTTAATCGAATAACGTTTCCAAGTTTTGACTTGACGAGAAGGACCACTTGCCAAAGCTTTTAGCAAATCATCATTCAACAATGATGCTTGTTGTGCAAACCATTTGGTAAATTCATTTTCATGTTTATTCCAAATATCTCGTCGAGGTCAATTGAGGTTTTGTTGAACACGAATAAATTGCTCGAACAATCTAAGAATGAATCATTTTGTCGGTTAATGTATATTTGTTCGAAAAAAAGCTGTTAAGCATTGTATATATGTAGTAATGAGGTACTTACAGTTCATACGGTTTCATGATTTCGCGGTTAGACAATACGTACTTGTGCACAAAGTCATATTCTTTATTATCCAAGAACCTCGTCTTGCACTTCCCGAGTTGTTGTACCATTATGATCACGGAATAACTCGGGTAAATGCGAAACGATTGCGATGCCGAAGTCTCACCAACAAGAAGATTCTTTGCTTTTGTTTCAATATGATCATCGTAATACATAGAACGAAGTTTGAAATCTCTTCCAACAAATACGCATTGCATATTGATCCCTCTACGAAAGCTTTGTTACCAATCTTTTGTTTTAAGTGATTCAAAAACCTTTCGAATGGATACATCCATCGATATTGCACGGGACCACCAACTCGACCTCATACGGCAAGTGTACCGGTAAATGCTCCATCGAGTTAAAAAACGCCGGAGGCAAAATCTTCTCTAACTTGCAAATAATCTCGGCAATGTTATTCTCTAAACGAATCACGTCTTCTATTTTTAGGGTAGCGAAGACACAAGTCTCGAAAGAATTGACTTATCTCAGTCAATGCATTCCACTCATTTTTCGGAATCAATTCTCGAAGGGCAACTGGCAACAAACGTTCCATAAAAACGTGACAATCATGGCTTTTCAAACCACGTAGAATGTATTGATCATGATCTATGCACCTACTCAGGTCTGAAGCATAACCGTAAGGGAATTTCAACTTGGTGACCCATTCACACAACACTTTTCTTTTCTGCTTGTCAAGAACAAGTGTACAATCGGGGCGCTTTCTGCAAAGCTCTTTCAAATCTTTAGCGATTTTGGACCACAAGCAGCTTTGCCTTTAACGTCCATAACCGTGTCAATCAGTTTTTCAAAGAAGTTTTTCTCAATATGCATCACATCCGGGCAATGTCGAAGCGACAATGTTTTCCAATACGGAAGATCCCAAAAAATGCTTCTTTTCCACCAACCATTCTTGGAGTTTTTAAGCCGTTTCAAGTCGAATCGAGCCATCAATGATGCTTGGTAGGTGTTGTACAAATTCCCATACCTCCTCACCACTCAATCTACGGGGTGGAGTCGCGTGTTCATACTTGTTTGGACTTCAAAAAACCTTTATCGGTGCGAAAAATATGGTCTTCGGGGAGAAACGCCGATGACAATCAAACCAAGTGCATTTACCACTATGTTTGAGCCGAACGACTTGTTTCCATCACCACAATAGGGACAAGCTTTCACACCAGCCGTAGTCCACCCGGATAACATGCCATACGCGGGAAAATCATTGATAGTCCACATTAGTGCGGCCCTCATATGAAAATTCGTTTTGTGGATACATCGTAAGTAAACAACCCTGTTTCCCACAAATGCTTCAACTCCTTAATCAATGGTTGCAAATAAACATCGAGGTTTCCTTTCGGATTTTTCGGCCCCGGTACAAGCAACGATAAGAATATAAATTGTCTTTTCATGCACAACCGGGGCGGAAGATTGTATGGTGTAACCATGAGCCGAAAGAGTAGTTCTTCCCAAAATTACCAAAAGGTGCAAAACCGTACGTGCAAAGTCCTAACCGCACATTTCTAGGCTCCTTAGCAAACTCAGGGTGCATTTGGTCAAAATGCTTCCAAGCTTCAGCGTCACTTGGGTGGGCCATTATACCGCTTGTCCTGGGGTTTTCCGCGTGCCACCTCATTTCCTTGCCTATATGTTTTGTGGCGTACAACCTTTGGAGTCTAGGTCCAATCGGGAAATAAGTCATCACTTTGTTAGGCACACGTTGACCTCTTGCGTTCGTTTTCGGTTTATATCGATCATGGTCACACTTCCGACACTTGTCCGGATTCGCGTCCTCCTCCCAAAATAACATACACCCCGCGGGACACACGTGTATTTTCTCATGGGGTAGCTCTAATGCCTTTAACAACTTTTTGGTTTGATAGAAGTTCGAGGTCATTAAGTTATTCTTCGGAAGAATATCTCCTATCAAACCGGTAACCCCGTCAACGCATTTGTGAGAGAGGTTGTGATCACATTTCAAAGTGAGCAACCTAGAAGCCGCTTGCAGTACGGAGACACTACTTCCATCACATACGGGTTCCTCTCGCGTTTTCGACATTTCAAAAAACGATGCAACTTCGGGGTTTGGTGTCTCATTGTTCTCCTCTTGGTTAAGAAATTCTTCTCTTACGTGATCAATCCTATCACGTAATGCGTCATTAACCATGTCCTGATAAGGGTTCACATTCCGTTCTTGCTGAACGTTGATCGGAATGGGAAACTCTTCACCATGACACACCCAATCATAGTAGTTTGCGCAAAACCCATATTTAGTTAAATGTAATCTCACGTCATGTTCGATCGAAAATTTAGTGTTCTTACACTTACTACATGGACACTTCATCATTCCATTATTTGCCCGAAACGAATCTAATCGCTTTGCATGTTTTATGAATTCCTCCACACCATTCACAAATACCGGGTTAAATTTCTTGTTAGCATCCAACCTCTCGTACATCCAACTACGTTCTATTCTCTTCATTTTCAATCCTACACATCATATCATACAAAATATGAGATTAACAATAGTCTTTGAAGGTTGTCTCAACACTTTTGCAAACTCGGGTTTTACTCAACTTACTATGAAACTAACAACACTATAACCTAAATTTTCGATTCATGGTCAAAGGTTCGACGTCAAAATAATTCGGAGGCTTTGCCGGATAACAAAGTACCCCCAAGGTACCATTTTCCAAACGGGTAGGAACGGCACCACTTTGAGGACCTTATGTATGTTATGCTTATCATGTAAGCACATACTTATCATCATTTCAATCAAATTCAACAAACCAATTCAACCAACATCCGGTTTCTAAACTAAGCATTTTCAACCAACATCCGGCTTTGCACATACTTAAGCATTCAACAAACCAATTCAACAAACCAATTCAACCAATTCAACCAACATCCGGCTTTGCACATACTTAAGCATTTTCCTAACTTATCTAACTAATACACATAAGTAAGCATTTTCTAACTTATAATTACTACACATATATATCTATAAATCTATACTACATATGATACACTATATAAAAAAATATATAAAAAAAAACATAAAAAAAAACGAAAAAAAAAAAAAAACGAAAAAATATATTACATACTACAATATACAAAAATTACATACTACAATATATATATACAATATAAATTGAAAAAAAAAATATATATATATATAATAAAAATAAAAGCTGTACATACATATACATATACAATATATATATACATATACATACATACATATATATATATATATATATATATATATATATATATATATATATATATATATAAAAACGAAAAAAATATATATATATATATATATACATACATAATAATACGCGGCGGGGGAGGGGGGGGGGGGGGGGAATCGGGTCGGGGGAGAGGGGGTGGGAGGGGGGGGAAGAAGAGCATACCCGTGGGTGGGCGCGGCGGTGGTGGGAGGAGGTGGCGCCGGAAGAGCTTCGAAGGGGGGGGGGGGGGGGGGGGTGAGAAGAGGGGGGAATGAAGAAGAGAAATGAGGAAGAAAAGGGTTGCCTTCGGCGATATCCGCCGTTTTGCGACGGAATTTAATGTCCGTCGCAAAGCAACCTTAATTCCGTCGCAAACATATATATTCAGAATAATAAAATAATTTTATAAAATTTTATTAAATATTCCGTCGCAAATTAATAAAAATTCCGTCGCAAACTTGCCCGCCAAGTGGAAAAATTGGTCCCGCCAAATGTTCCGTCGCAAACAATTAAACATCCGTCGCAAACGTAATTTTGCGACGGAAATAAAGTCCGTCGCAAAAAATCCGTCGCAAAACTGCTGTTTTTTTGTAGTGCAAACACATAGCCAATTGTGTGTTAATAATGCTCAAGTGCAAGCTTCAACTATATTTCAGCTTGAGGCGGTTTTGGAGTTAACACCTAGCCAATTGAGGGGTATTGGAGTTAACAATGCTTTATGGAGGAAAGTGGTTGTGTCAATATATGGTCTTGACGGTGCTTGGGAGGTGGATGGTGCTCGGTTGGGAGGTGAGGGAGTTTTGAAGGACATTGTTAGTTCTGTTAAAATATCGAAAGGAATGATGTTGATCTATTGTGGTCGGAATGTTGTATGGTGGGAGATGGTAATAGGGTGAAATTTTGGGAGGACAAATAGGTGGGAAATGGTCCTTTGAAATTGGCATTTCCTAGACTCTTAGGCTGTCTTTATTCAAGGGAGTAGAAGTTGGATGTGTGGTTCAGTGGGTAGAAGGTAGGAATTCTTTTCTTTGGGCTTAGATGAGGAGGTTGATGGGATTTGAGGAGGAGGAACTAAGCGAGTTAGAGGATTTAATTAACTCTAATTCTATAGTTGGTGTTACGGCTTGGGTAATTTAATTTGGATATATAGAAACATGGTCATTTTCCTTTCACACGCTTTAAATCCGGAATTGATTTTCAGAGAAGTACAAAGATTATCCTTTCCATGGCTATCAAATTCTAAGCGTCTTCGGAAGCTGGAATGAGAAGAATGGAAAGCAAATGCGATGATTGCAGCAACATAATTATGGGCATAGGGAATTGGGTTTGCTTCCAGTTGAAATAGTTTTGGAAAATGTCTCTCTTTGGTGCGAAACTGTAACCTGCTTCACTTGTGGCTGGATGTATTTTTCTGGATTTTTTTGCTTTGGGTCGATGATGATATGACAGCTCTGTTAAGATTATTTTGTTACTTGGACACAAATTTTGTAACCTTTTAAGCATCTTGCTGATATATGAGAATTTCTTGGCCGTTTAAAAAAAAAAAAAAAACACATAGCCAATTGTGTATTAAAGATGCTCAAGTGTTCATTGAGCATTTAATCAAACACTTCTCCTAAAAAATAGTTAACAAGTAGTTAAGTTTGTTTAGAGCGGTTATGGAAGCAATTGTAAATTAAATGTAGCTTAGGACACTCCTATATATACTCAATTAAAGAGGAGGAGTGCTAATTATCAGTTTCATATCTGTAATCATGAAAATTATAGTTGTTATTGTGAGTTTCATAACTTCCTCTCATTATTGATACTTACGTCACTAAAGGTGTTCTTCACCTTCTTCCTTTCGTTTTTCCATTCTTTCTTGCAATGGTTCAAGAATTCCACAATAAAAGACAATAGTTGAGGAGAAATTGTCAAAAAAGACATAGGTAGTGAAAATGGCGAAGAATGTCAAAAGACATCTGGAAAAAAAAAAAAACACTATAACCTAAATACCTCTGAAAATACGTCGGAAATACCCTAAATACCTCTGGAATACATCTAGTGTGCCCCCAAATTGAAGGCCGGGATCCACCGGCTCAGCGCTAAGAGCCACAGGCTCAACACCAGCCTAAAAGCCTAAAGTTGCATTCTTTCATTTATATGCAACTTCTGGCAGTTCCCGGAATTGTTAGTTGTGTCCCTCCGTCCTTGAGCCTTGAAAATCAGACCGCAACATTCATTTCTTCACTTTTCACCCCTTAAACATATTTACACCTTCTCTCCCAAAATCCTCTCATTTCTCTCCAAGCATTGAAGTAATTCTATAGAATTTTAGGCAGAAACATCATCTATCTCTCAATATTTCCAATTCCAGCTAAAGAAGGATACTATCTTGTGGGGAGAGGAAAACTTTGCAAGAATCGGTCCAAACCAACAAAGTAACGACTCGAGCATTAAAGACTTGCGGATATACAGCCCAGGTTGAAACAGCCCAAGATGAGAAGGCCCAAGGTGATAAAGTGCAAGATAAGAAAGTAGGGACCAATTTGGAATTACCACAGAGTTGTGTTTACTTTTCATCATTTCATATATTATGTGCTTTTGAGGCTTAAACATGCAAGCATATATCAGTATTAAAAAAATCTCACATAACATTACCCTTGAATTATCTGTTACGTGTTCCAAAATTACAAAAATATATGTTAAGCATTTCCAAATTTATCTCTGATAAATTTTGATCAATCAGAAAAATAATTTTTCCGTCTTCTTTCATTCATCAATTCATTACATATTTATACTTCACAAGAGGTTGCCCTACTTCTCTTATAATTCCTTAATTGCCCTTAATTACAATATATCCGAATTAAAATAATTAATAATAATATCGCACAATACCCCCCATCAAGTGGGAGCGTGAAGATCTCGAACGCCCAACTTGCGCAGTAAAAGCTCAAATTGTTGTTTCCCCAAAGCTTTGGTAAAAATATCCGCCAATTGATAACGGGTGGGAACGTAGGTAGGAGCAATAAGGCCATCGGTAATCGCATCGCGAACAAAATGACAGTCAGCTTCAATGTGTTTCGTCCGCTCATGGAACACGGGATTTTGAGCGATGTACAAGGCCGACTGGCTATCGCAGTGAAGAGGGATCCCGGTGGGAATAAGAACACCCAAATCAGAGAGAAGCTGGCGAAGCCATTTCAACTCACAAGTGATCGATGCCATAGATCGATATTCTGCTTCTGCCGAGGAACGAGATACTGTAACTTGTTTCTTCGTCTTCCATGACACCAGGGAGGTGCCAAGTAACACGAACCAACCACTTAAGGACCGGTGAGTAATAGGACAACTCGCCCAATCCGAGTCACACCAGCCTTCCAAACGCAAGGGACTGTCTGCACGTAAAAGAACACCCTGGCCCAGATATTTCTTCAGGTACCGCACGACTCTCAATGCGGCGTACCAATGATCGAGCCTCGGTGCCTGCATAAACTGAGATAAGATATGTACCGAATATGCCAAATCAGGAAGAGTAACGCCAAGATAAATAAGTCGTCCAACCAAACGTCGATATTTCCCCGGATCATCGAGTAAGGCACTTTTAGTAACAGCAAGTTGATGATTTTGTTCCATGGGAAAGTATGCAGGGCGGGCCCCCAATAAACCCTTCTCCTCAATAATATCCAGCGCATATTTCCGCTGTGATAAAAATATCCCAGTGTGACTGCGAGCAACCTCCAAGCCTAGAAAGTTGTAATATTCCGATTTTCGGGAAAGGGCAGACGTGTCATTTTGCGAAAACGAAATATTAGGTTCGGTTTCCTTTTATTCGGAGTTAATTATTTTGGATGTTTATATATATATCTCGAGTTATATATATGTATAAACTTATGGAGAGTCAGTTTTGTTAAGCAAGGGGCAAATAAGGAAAAAACTAAATTTTTGGAATTTGGTATAAAAGGAAAATCTACCTAAGATTAACCCTTAACCTAATTTCACTTTTTAATCACAAACAACCCCATCCTGCGCGCAACCCGTGAGGAGAAGGAGAGACTTGGACGGTTTTCACAATTCTAAAGGGGAGCAATATCGTTTTCGGACCGGACTCGATTCTAGGATTTGTTGTGGAGCGGGCACCGTTTGGTTACCGGTCGAAAGACATTGCGACGGACTTTTGCTTTGAGTTTTGATCGCTTTTACGGGCTGCAAAAGGTAAGAAGAACCGTCCTATGAAATCAATTACTAGTTATAGGGATTTGATCATGTTCCAAGACGTTTTGGTGTTAGAAAAATTGAGTTGTTGCCTTGGTAAATGACTATGGATGTTATGGTATTGTTAGACGAGGTCTAAGTGCTCATTGTGTTGTTATTTTCTGGTTCTTGGGTGGAAATACGATCTGGGGTTCGAACGATGAAGAATTAGGGTTCCAGTCGAACCCAGGTGGACGAGCGTCCGGTATTCTGGACGAGCGTCCAGCCTAGGTTCCACCTTGGACGAGCGTCTGGTCGTAATGGACGAGCGTCTGAGGTGCTATTTTACATTCAGGATTGAACTGTTTTGGGTGGACGAGCGTCCACTATTTTGGACGGGCGTCCATTAAACTGAACGGGCGTCCAAGTCTTTAAACGGGCGTCCATTTTTGTACTGCCTTCTTTTCTATGTTAGATGCTATTCAGCCTTGAAACATGCTTTAACTATATGAAACCTTTGTATTTGATATGTAACATGGTATAAATATAGACAAGCCTGAATTGAGCTTCTGATTCGTTCAGTTAAAACACCGAATGTACTCTTAAAGGGAGTTGAAGTTCGGATCCGTCGGAAGAGCATGATAGGCTTGTGCTTTGATGAATTAGGATTCATCAATGTCTGTGTATGTGCTAGGACTTGTCCGTGTCTAGTGTTCTAGGAAGAGAGTAGTATGTGTGAGGGAGATTATTTGAAAACACTTAGGTTGGCTAGTTAATAACTTAATAAACAACGTATGTGACTAGTAAAAGATTAAACAACATGTCTCTCTTGGCTAGGCTCCAGGCTAAATCGCGATGCATGTGCTACCTCTGAAGGTGGAAGAACTTCGTAGGTCAAAAGACCCTAAGTACGGAGGGACTCTGCTGAGGTGTGCGTGCTATCGGAGTCTACCTTTTCTAGACTTCGTGGGTATTGGTGTGATCCACTAATATGTTGCAATAGAGTGTTCCCAAGGTAGAATAACTATGTAGGTCAATGACCCTAAGTACAGAGGGACTCTGCTGAGGTGGATGCGCGTAGTGCCCTTGAGTGCGGTTGTAACATAGATAGGTTAAGTTAGAAACGATTAGTCACAACATGTTGATGAGCATGAAGTGAACCCTAGATTGAGTCGGTCTCTTATAACCAAATAAACAACTTAAATATCTTTCCTTATAATTTCTTTTGGTTTCATAGCTTCTCTTTCTTGCTGAGTACATTGTACTTACCTCGAATGCATACTTTTTCTATGTGTTTGGGGACGAGAAGACGAACGGGTTTTCGAGGAAGAGTTTGACGACGACGTTTGACGCCGCTCGTTGAAGAATCAAGATGTTTCTTTTCTCGCTTTTCTTTGGTTGTACTTTCCGTACTTTTGAGGTAGACTACCGGTTTGACGATTGGTCGTATTCTGTCTTTTGGGGATTTTCGTACTTTTCCAAATGTAATAGTTTACATTTATACCCTTAGATTTCTTTTCTACTCTTTAATTTTGGGAAAAATTTTATATACCCGAGTTTTGCTTCCGTTTTGCCTTTAATTTGATACGACGTAGTAGAGGCTTACGTATAAAATGAATTTATTTTTATTTTATACGTGCCGAACGTTTCTTTTTCCGGATAAGGACTCGGTGTCCGGGAACGGGGCGTTACAGTTGGTATCAGAGAATTAGCATCCTTTAGACTTCCTTTCCTTAAGATAAGTTTCTTTAGATCTTTAGTAACGTCTGGTTTTCTTGATCTTTCAGCATGGTAACGACAAGGAGAGGCGTTCGTGGAGCTGGGAGCTCAGGGGTTAGTCAAGGGGCAGGGAGCCCAGTGCCCGTAGTAGGGGGCGGATTTGTGAGGCAGAATCCTTCGCCTCGTTTGAGTCTTTCACCACCACCCCATACAGCCACGCCTACACCAAGGTCTCAACAAGAGGTGTCACCAAGGCCGCATCAGAATCTGCCACCCCGACCACCGCCAAGATATAACTACATTTATGGAGAGCCTGGACAAGCACCTATTCGTGTCACTGTAATAGGCGACATTCCACCGATTAGTGCGCCACCACCAGTGACCAATGTGTATCCACCACCATCTAGTGCTTATCCTCCAGTGTATCCTCAGCAGCAGCAGGTCTTTTACCCTCCTTCTGTAGGTCATGTCCCTCAACCTACAGTACCACCTTCACCACGCTTTGACCACCAGCAAGGCGTTGGTCATCCACCCTTTGGTTTTCAGCAGCCTCAACAGCATCAGTCTTATCAGGGGTACTATCCGTATCAGAACGAGCCTCAAGTAAACCCACATTATCCTCAACATCGGCGGTATCGGCCGCATGTATCTTTTGGTTACCCTCCGGTTCACCCACCGCTAGACCGACTTTCGAGCAAGCACCGGCGGTGGATTGGTATACAAGATTGAGGAGAAATCGAGTTGAGAACTTCTTTGGTAATGTGGAGCATTCTAAAGCGAGAGGAATGGATAAGAGGATTCGAGAAAGCTTGTAGGAACATACACGTTCCCGAGACGAAAATGGCACGGCTAGCGATCGGTTTTATGTTGGGAGCGAGCAAAAGCATGGATTGATGCCGTCCAAAGCGACAACGGTAAGGTAACGGATTGGGAAGGGTTCAAGACGATGTTTTATAATGAGTACTTCCCGGTTACGGTTCAAGCGAGATAAAGCAAGTCAATTCTGAAGCACAAGCAAGGTAATCACCGACAAAGGCCCGCATACTAATAAGTTCAATGAGCTAGGAAGGTTCTATCCGGAATTGATGAAGGTAGAAGAGAGAAAGATGGCCCTCTATAAGGATGGGTTGGCCTACGAGATTCGGTCGGGCATGCTAGGATTCACGGCAAGGAATATGGCGAGTTGATGAATAAAGCCTTGGAAGTCGAGACTTTCGGGAGAGAGCTACGGTGGTTGTTAATAATAAGAGGAATTTTGGGACAAGTCAAGGCGGTTATAGGGGAGCGCCACGGCAAGCGACCAAGAAGACTACGGCTCCTACGGCGGCCTAAGGCTCCGAACGGGCACCACTTTGCCCCAAGTGCAACGAAATCATACGGGAGAGTGCGGGCGAGTAGTAACGGTTGTTACGTTTGTGGTGAGCAAGGACACTTTTCTAGAGCGTGTCCAAACAGAGGAAACAAGAGTGGTTCGAGCCAAGGTAGCGGGAGAGGCGGCCCGAGCCGACCGGTTCGAGTTTTTGCAGCGGATGCCAATTTTGTGGAACCGTAGGATGACGTTATTTCAGGTATCATGTTATGGTTTTATTCTTCTATTAAGATATTTTATAGCGTGATTATTCATGTTGTAACTATATTTAAATAAATGAATATGCATACTAGGTACGATAATGTTAGAAAACCTAGTGGTCAAGGCTTTGTTTGATACGGGAGCGTCAAATACTTTTGTGTCAACCAAGGTAGCTAAGAAGTTGAACTTACCTTCAGAACCTTTAAGGAATACTTTGGAAATAACTACGCCGTTAGGGAAGGTAACAAGGGTAACTAGAATGATACCACAAGTGGAAGTTCGAGTCGGACCTTATCGATGTAAGAGCAACTTTACAGTTTTGGACTTTTCGGATTTTGATGTAATCCTCGGAATAGATTGGCTATCCGAGAATTATGTACACTTGGACTGTAAAGAGAAGAAAGTAACTTTTAAAGTACCTGGGAAATCAGACAAGACGTATCAAGGGAATGTGTACAAGCCGAGTAAGAAGAAACATCCGATCATATCAGCGGTTAAGGCGGTAAGGGCTTGTCAGAAGGGTTGTGAAAGCTACTTGTTGTATGCAGTGGACGTGGAACAAGTGAAGCCTAAGTTCGAGGAGACTCCCATAGTGAGGGAATATCCCGAGGTGTTTCCAGAAGAGCTACCGGGAAACATGCCGGACAGAGAGATAGAGTTTGAGATTCAGTTGATACCGGGAGCGACACCAGTTGCTAAAGCACCTTACAGAATGGCACCGGCTGAACTAAAGGAGTTGAAAGCTCAACTTAAAGATATGCTTGAAAGGAACATAATTCAGCCCGGTACCTCGCCATGGGGAGCCCCCGTTTTGTTTGTGAAGAAGAAAGATGGCGGCATGAGAATGTGTATCGACTACGAAGCACCGAACAACCTTACCATCAAGAATAAGTATCCTCTACCAAGGATAGATGATCCGTTTAATCGCCGGGGTAAGAAGGTGTTTTCCAAGATCGACCCGAGGTCCGGATATCATCAATTAAAGGTTAGGATAGCGTATATACCGAAGACGGCTTTCGGTACGAGATATGGACATTATGAGTTCCTTGTCATGCCTTTTGGACTCACTAATGCTCCATCGGCATTTATGGATTTGATGCAACGAGTTTTCATGCCGTACTTGGATAAGTTCGTGATAGTGTTCATAGACGATATCCTAGTTTACTCTAAGGATGAGAAAGAACACGAGGAACACTTAAGGATAGTGTTGGACACACCGAAGAAGAATCGGTTGTACGCAAAGTTTTCCAAGTGTGACTTTTGGTTGGATCGAGTGAGTTTCTTGGGTCATGTAATTTCGGAGATGGTATTCAAGTTGATCCGGCAAAGATCGAGGCGGTTGAGAATTGGCCTAAACCTACCACGGTTTCGAAGTAAGAAGTTTTCTTGGGTTGGTCGGTTACTACGGGAAGTTCGTACAAGATTTTTCGAAGATAGCTACTCCACTCACCAGCCGACACGAGAAGAATGTGAAATTTGAATGGACTAATGAGTGTGATAAGGCCTTTCATACCTTGAAGAGTAAGTTGACTACGGCACCGGTGTTAGCGATTCCGGAGATTTTTGATAACTACGATGTCTACACGGATGCTTCGGGACGGGGTTTGGGTTGTGTGTTGATGCAAGGAGGAAAAGTGATAGCTTATGCATCTAGGCGATTGAAGGTGCATGAGAAAAATTACCCGACACATGATCTGGAGTTGGCAGCGGTGGTATTTGCCTTAAAGACTTGGAGGCATTACTTATATGGGGTTAAAGCAAGGATCTTCACCGACCATAAGAGTTTAAAGTATTTCTTCACACAAGAGAACCTGAATATGAGACAGAGGAGATGGTTAGAGTTCGTTAAGGACTATGATTTGGACATTCAGTACCATCCGGGAAAAGCGAATGTAGTGGCAGATGCTCTGAGCAGGAAACCAGTGTTTGCAGCTTCCAGTGTTGAGGTAATGGCGTAAAGGTTTGATGGGTTGGAAATCGAAGCTTCGATCGGATTGAAGACCGGCGCTTGTGGCACCGTTGTTAGCAAGGTCAGAGTTGATGGATGATATACGGGGAAAGCAAGACGAAGACCCGGTTTTGTTGGACTTGAAGCGTGTTGCTAGAGAGAAGCCTACGGTTGGTTACGTGTTGGATAAGAGTGGAAATCTGTGGTATCGGGATCGTCTATGTGTACCCAATGTTGGCAACTTGAGACAAAGAATTATGGAAGAAGCACATAGGATAGCTTTTGCGGTTCATCCGGGTGCTACTAAAATGTACAGAGACTTAAAGGAAAGATTTTGGTGGCCCTCGATGAAAGTGGAAATAGCCAAGTTTGTGGCCGAGTGTGATGTGTGTCAGAAGGTTAAGGCGGAGCATAGAAGACCCGGTGGAATGCTTAAGTCATTGGATATCCCGGAATGGAAATGGGATAAGATCACAATGGACTTCATCACCGGATTACCTAGGACAAGAGGCGGACACGACGCAATTTGGGTAATTGTGGATAGATTGACCAAATCGCCCATTTCTTACCGTACAAGGTTGACATGCCATTAAAGAAGATGACGACACTATATCCGGACAATATAGTAAAGCTACATGGAGTTCCAATCTCGATAGTTTCGGACCGTGATTCGAGATTTGTAAGTCGGTTTTGGAAGAGCTTGCAAGAAGCCTTCGGGACTAAGTTGGACTTGAGCACGGCTTTTCATCCTCGGACGGATGGACGATCGAGAGGACCATCCAAACACTCGAGGACATGTTGAGAGCTTGTGTTTTGGAGGTAGGCGGATCATGGGATGATTACCTATCGGTAGCGGAGTTTGCCTACAACAACGGTTTTCACACGAGTATAGGCATGCCGCCGTTTGAAGCGTTGTATGGGAGAAGATGTCGCACGCCACCGTTTTTGGGATGAAGTCGGAGAGAGACGGATCACGGGGCCGAAATGGTAGAACAAGCAAAGGAAAGGGTTCGGTTGGTCAAGAAGAATCGAAGGCAGCTCAAGACAGGCAGAAAAGTTGGGCTGATGTTAGAAGAAGACCTCTTGAGTTTGAAGTCGGCGATAGAGTTTACCTCCGAGCTTCACCGATGAAAGGAGTGAAACGCGTTGGACAAAAAGGAAAGCTAAGTCCAAGGTATGTTGGACCTTTTGAGATTTTGGAGAGAGTTGGGACGTTAGCTTATAAGCTTCAGTTGCCAGAATCAATGTCGAGAGTCCATAATGTGTTTCACGTTTCGATGTTGAAGAAGTGTCTGACTAAGAAGGATGTGGAAACTACGGTTGACCCGTAAATCTTACAAGATAACCTTGCATATGACGAGAGACCTATCAAGATCCTAGACCGGAAAGAAAAGATGATTAAGAGACGGATGATCCCTTTGGTGTTAGTTCAGTGGAGCAATCATTCACCCGAGGAGGCAACTTGGGAAGTGGAAAGCGACATGCTTAGTGAGTTCCAAGAGTTTGGGGAATTACCGGGTATGTTCTAGTTTCGAGGACGAAACTCCTTTTAAGGGGGGGGGAGAATGTAATATTCCGATTTTCGGGAAAGGGCATACGTGTCATTTTGCGAAAACGAAATATTAGGTTCGGTTTCCTTTTATTCGGAGTTAATTATTTTGGATGTTTATATATATATCTCGAGTTATATATATGTATAAACTTATGGAGAGTCAGTTTTGTTAAGCAAGGGGCAAATAAGGAAAAAACTAAATTTTTGGAATTTGGTATAAAAGGAAAATCTACCTAAGATTAACCCTTAACCTAATTTCACTTTTTAATCACAAACAGCCCCATCCCTGCGCAACCTGTGAGGAGAAGGAGAGACTTGGACGGTTTTCACAATTCTAAAGGGGAGCAATATCGTTTTCGGACCGGACTCGATTCTAGGATTTGTTGTGGAGCGAGCACCGTTTGGTTACCGGCCGAAAGACATTGCGACGGAGACTTTTGCTTTGAGTTTTGATCGGTTTTACGGGCTGCAAAAGGTAAGAAGAACCTGTCCTATGAAATCAATTACTAGTTATAGGGATTTGATCATGTTCCAAGACGTTTTGGTGTTAGAAAAATTGAGTTGTTGCCTTGGTAAATGACTATGGATGTTATGGTATTGTTAGACGAGGTCTAAGTGCTCATTGTGTTGTTATTTTCTCGGTTCTTGGGTGGAAATACGATCGGGGTTCGAACGATGAAGAATTAGGGTTCCAGTCGAACCTAGGTGGACGAGCGTCCGGTATTCTGGACGAGCGTCCAGCCTAGGTTCCACCTTGGACGAGCGTCTGGTCGTAATGGACGAGCGTCGAGGTGCTATTTTACATTCGAGATTGAATCGTTTTGGGTGGACGAGCGTCCACTATTTTGGACGGGCGTCCATTAAACCGAACGGGGCGTCCAAGTCTTTAAACGGGCGTCCATTTTTGTACTGCCTTCTTTTCTATGTTAGATGCTATTCAGCCTTGAAACATGCTTTAACTATATGAAACCTTTGTATTTGATATGTAACATGGTATAAATATAGACAAGCCTGAATTGAGCTTCTGATTCGTTCAGTTAAAACACCGAATGTACTCTTAAAGGGAGTTGAAGTTCGGATCCGTCGGAAGAGCATGATAGGCTTGTGCTTTGATGAATTAGGATTCATCAATGTCTGTGTATGTGCTAAGACTTGTCCGTGTCTAGTGTTCTAGGAAGAGAGTAGTATGTGTGAGGGAGATTATTTGAAAACACTTAGGTTGGCTAGTTAATAACTTAATAAACAACGTATGTGACTAGTAAAAGATTAAACAACATGTCTCTCTTGGCTAGGCTCCAAAGCTAAATCGCGATGCATGTGCTACCTCTCGAAGGTGGAAGAACTTCGTAGGTCAAAAGACCCTAAGTACGGAGGGACTCGCCGAGGTGTGCGTGCTATCGGAGTCTACCTTTTCTAGACTTCGTGGGTATTGGTGTGATCCACTAATATGTTGCAATAGAGTGTTCCCAAGGTAGAATAACTATGTAGGTCAATGACCCTAAGTACAGAGGGACTCTGCTGAGGTGGATGCGCGTAGTGCCCTTGAGTGCGGTTGTAACATAGATAGGTTAAGTTAGAAACAGTTAGTCACAACATGTTGATGAGCATGAAGTGAACCCTAGATTGAGTCGGTCTCTTATAACCAAATAAACAACTTAAATATCTTTCCTTATAATTTCTTTTGGTTTCATAGCTTCTCTTTCTTGCTGAGTACATTGTACTTACCTCGAATGCATACTTTTTCTATGTGTTTGGGGACGAGAAGACGAACGGGTTTTCGAGGAAGAGTTTGACGACGACGTTTGACGCCGCTCGTTGAAGAATCAAGATGTTTCTTTTCTCGCTTTTCTTTGGTTGTACTTTCCGTACTTTTGAGGTAGACTACCGGTTTGACGATTGGTCGTATTCTGTCTTTTGGGGATTTTCGTACTTTTCCAAATGTAATAGTTTACATTTCTACCCTTAGATTTCTTTTCTACTCTTTAATTTTGGGAAAAATTTTATATACCCGAGTTTTGCTTCCGTTTTGCCTTTAATTTGATACGACGTAGTAGAGGCTTACGTATAAAATGAATTTATTTTTATTTTATACGTGCCGAACGTTTCTTTTTCCGGATAAGGACTCGGTGTCCGGGAACGGGGCGTTACAAAAGTACTTCAATCGTCCCAAATCTTTCATTTTAAAACAACCCCCCAAATAATTCTTGAAGACCTGTAAGGCAGTAGTGTCATTCCCGGCGATAATCATATCGTCGACATAAACCAAAATATTGATGCGGATCGCACCCCTAACAAGTGTAAATAATGAGTCGTCCGAGTAGGATTGTCGGAAACCAAAGGTCTCAAGGGCGGAGGCCAATTTTACGAACCAGCAGCGCGGTGCCTGTTTCAAACCATACAATGATTTGTGCATGCGACACACAACATTCGGTTGTTTCTGACCAAAACCAGGAGGTTCCTTTATATAGATTTCTTCATCCAAATCTCCATGCAGGAATGCATTGTGCACATCCATCTGATGAATTTCCCACTGTTTGACTGCTGCCACGGCTAGAAACGCCCGAACTGTCACCATCTTGGCAATAGGAGCGAAAGTCTCGTTATAGTCAATTCCTTCAACTTGGTGATTCCCAAATGACACCAACCGTGCCTTCAAACATTGAAGGCTTCCATGTTCATCGTATTTTTCGGTGTACACCCATTTGCTCCCATGTGCCTTCTTGCCCGGGGGTAATTCTTGCAATGTCCATGTACCCTGATCTTCTAAAGCACGGATTTCTTCTGCCATGGCCTTACGCCAACCTTCATATTTCACTGCTTCTTTAAATGAGCGGGGAGGATTACCTGCAGTTACAGCAGCTAGATACCTCCGATGTGTGTCAGAAAACCGGGAATAATTAATAAAGTGTGTAAGAGGATAGAGTATACCTGAGGAGGTTGATGGATAAGGTGATTGCGTTAACGGACTTTTCTTATCCACCACAGTATGTGTCACAAATTCTCGATACTTCGAGTTAGGCATTTTCGTTCGTTTTCCCCGACCCAACTCTTCGGTCACTTCCACAAGTGGTTCGGTCACACCTCCACTGTCCACGGGTAACTCACCCACCTCGTCACTGACCTCGCCCGACCCAGTGTCACAAGTACCAACTTCACCGGCTAAATCAGCGGGCTGTTCCGTATGTGGCTCAGCATCACCATATTCGAACTCATCCTCTAACATGTCAGGTGTGGGAGAAGTAGGGGAAGGAATAGGATTAGGGTCCGCCATAGGAAAAACATGCTCCAAAAATTTCACATCTCGCGAAACAAATATTTCCTCGCAGGACCGGCCCACCCATAAGGCAGGCCAGGCACCAGCCTTAAGCCCACTGGAAGGGTGGGCCTCGGATTACCTGTTTTGCAAAAAAAAAAAAAAAAAAAAATTTGGTCCAGGCCCATTTTTGGATTACCTGTTTTGCAAAAAAAAAAAAAAATTTGTTTCGAGCTATGATCAAAGACGATAGTTTTACGCAATTTGATGTATTTAAAAGATTCATCGTGGTCGATCAACGAACAACGTGTTTCTTTTTCGTTAGGCTATCATTCTTGTTTATATAAAATGTATGACCTAAATCATTTTATTGATCTTTTACGTAAGAAAATTTATGTAGACGTATATCATATTTCAAACAAGGGCGGATCTGTGTGTCTTCGGGGATCACGTGACCCTACTGAGATTCGATGAATATTTATTAAAACGATATAGTTTTGTTGTTATAAAATATCATTTTGCGGTTAAAAAAATTAGTTTTAGGCCCCCGTGATCCCACAGAAACAAAATTTTATTGAGTACTCTGACTTACAAAAAAAATTCATTGTAAGTATCAAGTATGTTTTGTACTTTTGTTTATGCATATGATGATATGAATTTGAATTATTACTTCAAGGTATGTTTCGAGGCTATTAATGAACTCGAATTTTGTATTTACGGATGTTATAAATACAATGTTGATATATTTTGTAAGTATGTGTTCAAGAGAAAAAAAAATTTAACTGCAAAGGCCCACCGTACCGATTCACCTTAAGCCTCGGGTTTGGTTGGGCCGGCCCTGTTTCCTCGGTTTCCAAATCAAAAAGGGTCCACCCCTTCTTTCCAAACGGATAGCCGATGAACACACACTTTTGACTACGACTTTCAAATTTATCCGTCTTATGTCGTTGATTATGCGCATAACATAAGTACCCAAAAACACGTAAATTGTTCAAACTCGGTGGTTTCCCAAACAAACATTTATACGGTGTCTTATACTCTAACACACTTGAGGGAGTTCCATTTATCAAATAACACGCAGCCATTACACACTCCCCCCAAAATCTAATAGGAAGATGTCCCTCAAAACGTAGTGCCCTAGCTACGTTTAAGATATGTTGATGTTTTCTTTCTACTCGACCATTTTGTTGAGGGGTTCCCACACACGAGCTTTCAAAAATTATTCCATCCTTTTGAAAACGAGGGAGCAATCATTTAAACTCAGTTCCATTATCACTGCGAACTCGCAGAATTTTCATATTAAACTGACGCTCAATCAAAGCCATAAAATTCAAAAAAATAGTCTCTACTTCCCATTTATTATAAAGAAAATTATCCCACACCGATCTAGAAAAATCATCAACAATAGTCAGAAAATACGAGGCACCGCATGTAGACGCAGTTCCATACGGTCCCCACAAATCACAGTGAACCAACTCAAAAATTTTACTGGCTCTACTATCACTATTTGGGAAACTTTCTCTAGGCTGTTTCACCCTAAAACAAGCATCACACCCATCTTTATTCAATTTATTAGACTTACTCACAATGGGAAGTTGTTTAAGTACTTTTTCTGAAGGGTGCCCCAACCGCTTGTGCCATAGATCCATTGAATCTCTTCCATCAATCGTCATAACCTTCACATTTGGAACCCCCCGGAAAAAGAAAAGTCCATCTTCGCGTTCACCCACTCCAATCAGCCTCCTCATCGTTCGGTCCTGCAAAATACACAATGTGGAAGTGAGTTGAACGTGACAATTTAATTTATCCAATAATTGTGTCACGGATAACAGATTGCATGCCAAATTAGGCACATAAACGACATTTTTTTTTTCAAAAAAAAGGACATTTTTAAGTTTTAATCCTCCCGGCAATGTAACAATTCCCTCATGCGTGGCATATGAGGTCCTACCATCCGGAAGCCCAACCGGACACTTCTCAATTAACCTTACTTCCCTGAGATTATTCAATGTCCTCGTCACGTGGTGGGTAGCTCCTGTATCAATTATCCATGAGTATTCACCCGTTAAACGATCTTTGGGCTTGTCCAAATTTAAAAGGTCAAGTATTCCTTGCCACTGTGTCGGAGACAAATTCAAGAGACTAGCCTGTTCAGCTGTCCCATATTGCTGTTGTTTACCGGAATTCATACGTTCTGAATCCACGGTTGCCTTGTCCGCGCGAATCGAGCCAGGCTTAGCCCGACTCGCTACTGTTCCAACCTCAATCCTGCAACAATGGCTGCAATAATTTTCAGAATTTTCAGCCTTTAATTCCGGCCTAGCATCATCATGTACTATGGACGCCTTCATCGATTCACGATCCTCCTTATGATGGCTGCTGCTGACCAAGCCGACCTGTTCCTGATTTTTTTTTCTTTTTCTTGTTATTGAACCAAAATCGTAATTATGGCTGCTTCCAAGCGAATAGAGCAATCACCTTCCAAGATGATCCACCTGTTATATTAAGGAGGAATTCACCAAAATCAAATAGTAAATAGAGCAGGCTGCACTTTACTCAATAACAAAGCTGCACTTTTGGAGTTGCTTTTGCTGATGAAGAACGAAACATGTTCTTCGGCCCTTTTTTTTATTTTGTATTTTTATTTTTATTTTTAGTAAATTTTGATCAATCAGAAAAATAATTTTTCCCTCTTCTTTCATTCATCAATTCATCACATATTTATACTTCACAAGAAGTTGTCCTACTTTTCTTATAATTCCTTAATTGCCCTTAATTACAATATAGCCGAATTAAAATAATTAATAATAATATCGCGCAATAATCTCTAATTAATAACTCTACGATTGTTATATTTTATGGCGGTCATTGATTTGTGAAAGACGAGAAGAATGAGAAAACATTACTAGCATGTCGGGTCAAGGAACCACCCTATAGCTAGGGTGGTCTCAAGCCCCCCCCCCTCCCAAATTTTTATTATTGTATTAGTAGTAGGGTTAATATTAGTATGTTCTGTGTCTTTATTTTGAATAAAAGACCTTATATCCTAGTGGTTTAAAAAAAACCATTTTCAGTCTCCATAATTCTAGGTTGTAAGTTCAAATCTCACTACCAACATTTTTTATTTTTTTCCCGGATTTTTTTTAGCTTTGCAGTTTATATAGCTTTGCAGTTTATATACCAAGACCACTCCGAAATTTTTTTCTGGTTCCGCCACTGACTCAACTGATATTAGTATGACCCGAACTTTAATTTAACATAAATACCCGAACTTTAATTTAACATAAATATCTTGAAGGATTAACCAAGTATTCGAGAGAACAACGCCATGGAGAAACCCCACCATGAGGCCATAAAATGCAACGGGGTGATACCCTCAAGGTACCCGAACGGTACATCGCGCTTATAGTGCGACAAGAGGATACCCACTAAGGTACCTGGACGGCACATTACACTAGTACATGACCATGAATAACCGTATTCATACGGCAGATAATAGCACATAATTCAGATTCATTGATAGCATCTTTTTAACCACTTATGCTATCACATAAAAGGACAAATCCATAACCAACACCAAACTTCCAAACCCCATCTCCATCTACTAACCAAAAGCAAAGAAAACGAACTACAGAAATTGCCAGAAAAATTAATAATACTTGAAAATACTTTATATAACACACGGCAATACATAAACAGACTAGGAGGTTGTTCATGAATACTGTCTGGCTCGATTGGTCGGGGAGCAAAGCTGATGCATCTAGACTGGGGAGATTCCAGTTTCAGTTTATGCTTCCTTCGTATCCGGTAAAATGCAACACATAGCCCTAAACTAACAAATTACATGCAAAACTTGGAGAACAACATTATAATTGTTATAACATAATAGAGAGAATCCAGATGCAGTAAGATAAGAAAAGAAGCAATCTAACATAAACAATGACACAGAGGAACAGAAACAAGAAGAACACAAGATTTAACGTGGTTTCCGGCGTTGTGCCGACTACTCCACAGATAGAAAAGAGATATTTTATTATGCACTGAATTTCAGACGGATTACACACTTTACAATGATCAATATATGTGGTATTTATAGGCACAGATCCCTAAACCCTAACCGCCAAGAATCTTTGTCGGATTGCCATAAATGCCCCAGATGTTGGATCACCCTGCTGATCCCCCTTAGCTGATCATTGCCCAGATGTAGAACTCAGCTGCACCCAAAACCTCAGCAGGCTGCTGACTCCATAAGAAACTCAGTAGGCTTCCTAGCTGACTTTCACAGACTTGGATACGCTCTTCAGCAGACCATCACTATATTAATAACCATATTAGTTCTACCAGATGTAGAGTTTAAGTCACTTTGCGGACAAATCTCCATATTGAATTGAACTCTCATTCACAGTCAACCAGATTGCATAAACAGATGTACTTGTACCAGATGCATTCGTCAATGCCAGATGTACTGTACCAAATTACTCTACAGAATCCACTCAGCTGACTTGCCGCCCTTGCTGTGTTTCTAGATTTCCAGATTATAAGCTTTGAATATTCAGCAAGTCTAGACACAACTGAAACTTGCTCTACTGAACTGGTTTAGTGAACATATCAGCAGGGTTCTTCTTGGTGCTGATCTTCTTCACTACAACCCTCTTCTCATTCCTTAGAAAATGATACCTCACATCAATATGCTTGATTCTCTTATGATGAACCTGATCCTTAGCTAGAAAAATTACACTCAAACTGTCATAATAAATCTCTGCTTGATCCTGATGTAGCCCCAAATCACTGACTGGCCCTTTCAACCAGATACCCTCTTTGGCTGATTCAGTAAGAGCCATATATTTTGCCTCAGTAGTTGATAAATCCAATGTTGCCTGAAGAGTTGCTCTCCAGCTGACAACTGAATTCCTAATATGAAAACATAACCAGTCACTGATGCTACATGTATCATGCTTGCTTCTATGACACCTGAACTGCAGAAACAGCATGTGTCTATGGACGCCTACTCTATCATGGTCCACCTGAAGGAACTTTATGCTTCTCAGTCTCGTACTGAGAGGTACGAGGTCTCGAAGGTCCTGTTTAGTTGTAAGATGGCATCTAGCGCTGTGGTGGGGTCACACGTGCTTAAAATGATCGGGTACATAGAGAGGCTTGGGAAGCTGGGCCACAAGTTGGAACGAGAGTTGAGTATTGACTTGATTCTGCAATCTCTACCTGATTCATTGTCGCAGTTCGTGATGAACTATCACATGAACAAGATAGATTGCTCCCTTGTGGAGTTATTGAACATGTTAAAGACTGCTGAGGGCACTGTAGGGAAGGAAAAGCAAGTGTTGCTGGTCACTTCGAGCAAGGGCAAGGCAAAATCCCAGAAAAAGTCCAAGAAGGCGAAGGCTGCACCTAAGCCAACGCCTAAGATAGCGAAAGACAAATCCAAGGATGCTTGCTTTCCATTGCGGTGAGACCGGCCATTGGAGGAGAAACTGCAAAGGCTTCTTGAGTACCAAGAAGAAGCATTCTGATGCTTCGACTTCAGGTATATTTATGATTGAGATCAACATTACTTCTTCTAAGTCTAACCACTGGGTATTAGATACTAGTTGTGGTTCTCATAATTGTACGAATATGCAGGCACTAAGAAGAGCTAGAGATCTGAAGAAAGGAGAGGTGGACCTACGCGTTGGAAATGGAGCAAGTGTTGCTGCACTAGCCGTAGGAGTTTATTTTCTTTCATTTCCCAGTGGGCTAGTACTTGAACTTAGTAACTGTTATTTTGTTCCTGCTCTTACAAAGAGTATTATTTCCATTTCCGCATTAGATGTTGATGGTTTTTCATTTACGTTTGAGAATAAATGTTGTTCTTTTTCACGTGATGGAATCTTTTATGGTACTGGCATACTTAGCAATGGTCTCATATTATATATGAATGTTGACGTACTTAATATAAATAACAAGAAAGCCAAAACAAATGACTTGAATGAATCCTACTTATGGCATTGTAGACTTGGCCATATAAATAAGAATCGCATTGCCAAACTCTATAAAGATGGAATATTGGATCAATTCGATTATGAATCGTTTGATACATACGAAGCTTGTTTACTTGGCAAGATGACAAAGTCACCATTTAGTGGCAAAGGGATAAGATCCAATGAATTGCTTGAGCTCATACATACTGATGTATGTGGCCCAATGTCAATTCAAGCCAAAGGAGGATACTCTTATATTATCACTTTCACTGATGACCATTCTTGCTATGGTTATATATACTTAATGAAGTATAAGTCTGAAGCCTTCGAAAGATTCAAGGAATTCAGAAGTGAAGTAGAGAAACAACTAGGTAAAGAAATCAAAACACTTCGATCGGATCGAAGTGGAGAATACCTGGATGGAGTGTTTCAAGACCATTTGAAGGAGAATGGGATTCTACCTAAATGGACCCCTCCCGGGACGCCACAAATGAATGGCGTGTCTGAACCGCACCTTGTTAGACATGGTACGATCCATGATGAGCTATGCAGTTCTTCCAAAATCGTTTTGGGGGTATGCTCTAGAAACCGCATCCTATACACTGAACCGAGTTCCATCAAAGACGGTTGATTCTACACCATACGAGGTATGGGCTAAGAAGAAACCAAATCTGGCATATCTTAAACCTTGGGGTTGTCCAACTTATGTGAAGCGGATGATGCCTGACAAATTAGAGGCCAGATCCGACAAATGCCTGTTTGTGGGATATCCTAGAGAAACTAGAGGATACCAATTTTACCATCATGAGGAACAAAAGGTGTTTGTTGCCAGGACTGACCACTTTCTAGAGAAAGAGTTTATTCTGGATAGGGTCAGTGGGAGTAAAATTGATCTTGAAGAAATTCGAGAACCACTTATGGATAACAGTCCGTTGATGGAAGTAGAGGAGACATCACATACAAATGTGGCGCCACCCTCTACCGTAGACACACTAGCACCTCGAAGATCCACCAGGGAACACCGTGAACCCGAAAGGTACACCGGCGTGTATCTCATGGAAGATGAGGACCCTAGAACTTATGAGGAAGTGCTATTAAGGCATGACAAAGAGAAATGGCTGGAAGCCATGAATTCTGAAATGGAATCCATGAAAGACAACCAAGTTTGGAACTTAGTTGATCCACCTGAGGGAATAGTTCCCATAGGGTGCAAATGGGTCTTTAAGAGAAAGACCGACATGGACGGTAACGTGACTACCTACAAGGCTAGGTTAGTGGCAAAAGGTTATAAGCAAAGACAAGGAGTTGACTATGACGAAACCTTTTCGCCTGTTGCCGTGTTAAAATCCATTAGAATTTTGCTCGCTATTGCAGCATACCATGATTACGAAATCTGGCAGATGGATGTGAAAACAGCTTTCCTTAACGGGAACCTGTCTGAGGAAGTGTATATGACACAGCCTGAGGGTTTCACTACCAATGACGCCAGGATGGTGCGTAAATTGCAAAGGTCCATTTATGGATTAAAGCAAGATTCTCCGAGTTGGAATCTTCGCTTTGATGAGATAATCAAACAGTTTGATTTCATCAAGAATGAAGATGAGCCCTGTGTTTAAAAGAAGGTTAGTGGGAGTGCCATTGTGTTCTTAGTGCTTTATGTATATGACATATTGCTCATAGGAAATGATGTGCCTATGTTACAATCGGTCAAAGCTTGGTTATCCAAGAACTTCTCTATGAAGGACTTGGGTGATGCGGCCTATATTCTAGGAATAAAGATCTATAGAGATAGATCTAAAAGGTTGCTTGGTCTGTCGCAATCCACCTATATAGACAAGGTGCTGAAGAGATTCAGCATGGAGCAGTCCAAGAAAGGATTGATCCCTATGTCACATGGGGTCTACCTGTCGAAAGGAATGAGTCTTAAGACAGAGGAGGAAAGGGCACAAATGAGTAAAGTCCCTTATGCTTCGGCAATCGGGTCTATCATATATGCCATGTTATGCACAAGACTAGATGTCTCGTACCCTCTTAGTATGACTAGTAGGTACCAGTCCAATCTAGGTGATGGTCACTGGATTGCTGTCAAGAATATCCTCAAGTACTTGAGACGTACTAGGGATATGTTCCTAGTTTTCAGGAACGATGATTTAGTATTATGAGGTTACACAGATGCCAGTTTCCAAACTGACAAGGATGACTTTAAGTCACAATCTGGGTTTGTTTTCACGATTAACGGCGGAGCAGTGAGCTGGAAGAGTTCCAAGCAGGAGACTACTGCGGACTCTACAACGGAAGCCGAATACATAGCAGCCTCGGAGGCGGTGAAAGAAGCAGTTTGGATGAAGAAGTTCATTACTGAACTTGGTGTGGTCCCCTCCATTGAAGGTCCAGTGCCTCTGTACTGTGATAATAATGGAGCAATATCTCAGTCAAAGGAACCAAGGTCTCATCAGAAGTCCAAACATGTGCTACGGCGCTATCACTTGATAAGAGAGATAGTAGATAGATGAGATGTAAAGATAGAGAATGTCCACACGGATGATAACATAGCTGATCCGTTAACCAAGGCATTGTCTCAAGCTAAGCATGAGAAACATGTTCACTTGCACGGGCTTAGGCTTATGGGTGATTGGCTTTAGGCCAAGTGGGAGATTGTTGGAAAGGTGTCCTAAACCCAATCGGGTTGGACCGGATCCGACCGGGTCGGGTCATTTACAGTCTGTTTAGTTCATGTAATAACTTTATTATGATTAATAAAAGCACTTATGTTATTATATATTGTTTGTCTTCATATTATTTGTTGTATATATATAGTAACGTCCCAAGTATCAATTTGTGATAGAGAAACCATGATAGTGATTATGGTTGATGAGATCTCTAATCACCATAACAAGGTTGGTACTTAAATGTCTCTAGTCTTATATATTATCAAAGGGGACATTGATAGTATGATCAGACTAGCACGTATTGGATGTCTTCTATCTTTTAGAAGATAGGGATATATCTCGTCTATCGAAGTGTAGAGACACTTGGACTGTACGTGGACGTGTATTAGAGAATGCGTACGTTAGACTGACCCACTTACATTAAGTGTCACACTATGTGGCGGTTGTGTAATTATCCTTTTGACCGGAGTCTTCCTGGCATTACCGTGTGGATTGTCATGCTTTGACACTATTGAGATTTCTCCTAACCACGGGGCGATCATACGGTAGTGATTGGGTATGATATTGAAGCATGCGGAGTATACATGATTGGTCGTCCGGAAATCGCGTGTCCTATGATTGGGATCGAATATCCGAAATGGCCTTCTTATAAGGAATGTCTAGCTCTCGAGAATCTTTGCAAAGTGGGAGTAAGTGTGTTATTCCGAGAGAGCATGATATCCGGATTATAAGATACGATCGTTAATGTATTGACACTCGAGATACGATCGTATGGATATTATTACAGCGATAGGATTGTAAGTTACACGGTAATTGCTTCACATGAAAGGTAGTAGTCATTGCTTTTGACTCTTCCGATAATTGGGGGTCACGGTGTGTTGCTAGACGCAATCCCGTGATCGTTAGGTATGAAGGGCATTTTAGTAAATTGCACTTTGTGTCTACGGCCAACATATTCGGAAGCCTATCGGGTCACACACATATGAACTTCGAGTCGGATTAAAATGCGGTTATGGTTGATAACCAAATAAGGAAAGTTTATCTCTAGACTATAAAGGTTATAGTGGTAAATTAATATTGTGGTATTTATTTATTATGAATAAATAAACTACAAGATATTAATTATATACAAATTATGTTAATTAAAGAATATTACGGAAGCCAATTAATTGGCATATGGGGCGCCACTTTTAAGTGTGTAAGATACACTTGGATTGTGCACTTTAATTAATAAGATTGCCATAATATTAATATAAGATATTAATTGATTTTGAAAATAGATTTATGGTAATAAGATAATTATAATCAATATAAGATACTGGCAAAATAAATTATAATTAAAGAGATAAATCAATCTAGTTGATTTTCCTTATTTTATTGGGAAAATGTTTTCTTCTCCTCCACACCATATTGGACGCCACTTTTGACTATAAATAAGAGGTGGGTGTCAAGCTCTTTTGTACATCACAATTGCAAGAGCTCATAGTTCTTGTGTAAAATAGATAGCAATCCATAATGAGTTTGTGAGGGAAGAAAAGGTCCGGTCTAGCAGCCGGAGTTTTTCCGATAGCAATCCAAGGAGGATTCCGGCAAGGGGTTCGTGTGGATTAGCGATAGAGGCCGGACGCGTGGACGGCTTGCGCATTGAACTACTCTCCGTTGGCGGTCAAAGCGACGATCTTATAGATCATCTGAGGTATAACCGTCAAACTACTTAACGTGTTTATTGCATTAAACGAAGAACGATCTAGAAACAAATACATTACAAGACAACACAAATCCAAATGGAGAGATGAGATTTCTCAAAAAAAATCGATCAATTTACCAAGAAATTCTTGCACAAGGCAAGAATTCGACCAATTCAACTTGATGGCGACCGAATTCCGTCAGAGAGCGTAGCAGTGAAGATCTCAATCGAAGGAAAAATTTAAAGGCTAGGATATTTTTTTTGGTTTTGAGAAAGAGGGAATTTGAGTTAGTGCGTGTTTTTTTTTTATATCGGAACGACAAAAATACTCTTAAATCTGATCGTAGACTGACACTCTAAGGTTCATCTTTGCATGGCTTAGATCAAAATTTCAATTATTTTTTTCATAGAAACATCTCGTTTGATGGGACCGTTGAAAAAGAAGATAATCATAAGATAGAATAGATTAGTGAAACTTTATTTTGAACAACCAAGAACTTTTCATAGATTAGTGAATACAGTGGCACAGCCAGGATCTACGATTAGGGAGGCGTAAATTGCAGTCAAACGTACGAGCGAATGCCTTAGTCAGATGCAAGATTTTTATCAACGGGCCCGCCCAGTCCTAAATATAATATCACGGACAAAGTGTTTTAGAAAAAACCTCGTAGAAATATAAATAAGGACATTAATCCGGAATAACCAACCATGTTGACTAACCATACTCAAGTACAAAAGAAGTCAATCATATATCTATAAGAATGCAACAAATTTAGATATAATTTGATGTATGAATATAGTAATTAAGAATTGTAAAATACGAATTCATATTAGGGATTATATAAGAGAGATTATAAATGTGATATGAAATGAGTTAATAAGAGATATAATGTTCAAAATTTATACATAGTAAGCAAAAACTAATGAGTTAATAAGAGATATCATGTTAAAAATTCACAGTAGTAAACAAAAAAAAATGCTATGCAGAATCGAACCTGAGACGTATAGCTAAAAATTAATTGATTTACCAGTTAAGTTATGTTGAGAGTTTCATAATTATGAGACAACAATTACATATACAAGTTTCTATAAAATATTAATATCGTCAAGGGTATATTAGTCATTTTCTAAAAATTTAGGGGGGCGCATGCCCCCCTAGTCCCTCTGTAGGTCCGCCCCTGAGTGAATATCCTGCTTAGATTAGTGAAACTTGTCTTTACACTTGACATATATATTACAAAATCGCCCATGTGATATGGGCTAAAACTATGTATTCCCCAACCATCTACATGCTGGAGGCCTAGCTCTTTCGGTTTCCCACAAAGGGCTTAATCTTAAAGGTAAGCTATTGTAGGCTCCTTTTTTAGGGTTCCATGACCCTTCTGAACAAGGCATTCAAGGCCGGCCTCATACGAGGCCCAGGCTAACGATGGCTTCTTTTCGTGATTAATTGAGAGTACCCTTTATACTCGGCTACATGTGTAACATGTCCAGTTCTCAGTCCCTACAACAGGCTCTTCTTCGAGGCCTCGGTAAATATCTTTAGTTTGAACTCTAACCTAAAACATGATTCTCGGGAGATTTTTAGGGATATTCATGACGACACAGTTGAAAAGGACTTGGATCCTCTCATTTACACTTAAGGGTCAAGTGGTGTTCACACCTTTGTCCTATATGCAAGGAAAAAATCTTGCATATAAGACAAATGTGTGAACACCACTTGACTCTTAAGTTACATTAGAGGATCCAAATCAATGATGACTTTGTATACAACTGTGGTGGTACCAAGATTTCATCAACCATCTAGCCTTCACTAGATCGGGATCACTTCCAGGGGCGGCTCTATATACCCTTGCAACGGCTGGATCGGAGCGGCCGACCTCCTAAGTACATATACATATGCCCGCCCGGCCTAAAAATATTAATACTTACATATATGTGTATGAACAATCCTTCTAGTTCCAAAAAGCATTGCACAACAATATATTACAACAAGCGTTTCAAACCATAACGGGGTATAGCAATTATGCGGCGAAATTTCGGTTAATTACGACGGTACAAATCGTTCGGTGCACTGCTCATGCTTTCCCGCAAATGAGATATGTGGCTGCTATGTTGGTGTGTTGGCTGTTGTGTTGGCTTCACATGATGGTTAGCAATGGATATTGATTGATCTTTTTTGGATAGCAGAGGCTGTTTCAATGCTTTGTTTTGCGATACCCGGCTAGCTATATATATACTTTGCTATGTGTAATATTTTTTTTCTTTGGCATAGAAGATTTTTGTGTATGAAAGCATCCATATATCTTAATCCCATATCATTACAACAGCCATAACTCCAACACCAACAACCACAGCAAAAAACTTGAAAAACGGGGTGTCAAAATAGCTCGTCTCGCGTGGCTTAAACCCTTTAGCAAGAAGATGATTAATAGCAACATATATGAAAATCCCAGAAGCCAAACCCATCGAAATAGCGTAAATCCAATCGGCTGTTGAACCTTGGGTTGTAGCATCAATGGCAATGCCTATACCTACACCAATAGGGCTTGAAATTGCAAAGGCAAATGAATAAGCAGATGTTGTAATAAATGGCCTCTTTGGTATCAACCTTAGAAGTGCAATCCCCATTGAAATTGCTGCAAATATCTTGTGTAATGATATTGTCCATAGGTTCCTCCATGCATCTGCTTTTGTAACTGAATCCATATGTTCAATGAAAAAAAAAGATGGTTAAAGCTCTTGTGATAATTAAACTCCCTCCGTCCCGTATTATAAGTCCTTTTGGACTTTTCACACAGATTAAGAAAAATAATAAATGAGTTACTTTTTAATATTTTAATGCAAAATATTGTATTGTTTTTTGGGAGTGGCTTATAATGTTGTATTGTTTAGTGTGAAAGTGAAAACAATGTATTAATCTTGTATTGAAATGTGAGACTTATATTTTGAGACACCAAAAAAAAGCTAAAAAGACTTATATTGCGGGACGGAGGGAGTACAGTAAATTCTTTTCACATAAAAAAGAATCTTACAACGTCAAATTTTTATTTTCAATTATGACTCATTATTATCAACGGGGGCAGATCCTCGTTGTGCGACTCGTTGTTGCACAACCGTTGTGACAATATCATTACTCTTTCAATATTTCCGTAGAATTTGCTTGTTCACTGATTCTGACCCAATATTACAATAATTAATGTTTGACAGTTTTTCCAATTTAATTAATTTTAGTCGAAAATTATCAAATGTAGGTTTAGAATATTATTGGGTCTATAAAAATTCTAAACATGTGGCTCTCAAATTAAATAAGAATTAGAACTGTTTTTTTATTTACATTGCATCAAAATAGTTTTTAGTCGTGAAAACGCTCTCGTGTGTATTTGGTACACCGAAAATCCGTGATATTCATCAAGAATATGAAATGAATATGTCCATGAACATATACGCGGATTGGTTAAAGAGCACGATCATAAGAATTTAATGATAAATTAACAATTCCTATTTATAGAAAAAATCAACCAATCTTTTTTAAAAACAAAATTATTATTTTGAAAAATTTCATCAATCCCATAAGTAAGATATGATAATTACCTGAAACGCCAACAGCAATGCCTTCAAAAACCGAGTGAAAACATAGAGCCAAGATAAGAAGAATTGTATCACCCAAATTCGTGGTCCTCACGAAAACTGGGTTCAAATCCATACCCGTTTCCTTCCTCTCTTCCTCTCCACCATGTCGTCCCCGCCGCCCGTCTTCAACCTCAACTCTAGCCTCTTTTCCACCATTACTTTTCATCACGAAAACAATAACACAATCACCAAGCATTGTCAAAAGATACCCCGAAGCAGCCAACATGTACGAAAACGGGTAGGTTTTTGTGGTTAGATCACTGAAAGTCGACGTCGAATCACTGAGAAAATGCATAAGAGATGTCCCGAGAAATACCCCTCCAGCAAATTGCGTCCCGAGGAGGAGAAAACCCTCGTTCCAACGATAGAAGTATGGCGAGACGCCGCCCGCGAATGTGCTCACAAAAAGAATTATCAAACACCATATTTTAACCAGAATCAAGCCTCTAGAGTGTAGATTTATGCTTACGCCCTCGCCGTTGACACCGCTACTTTCATCGTCGGCTCCTCCTCCTCCGCCATGACCGGTGGTCCGGGAATATTGCAATGACAAGAGGAGGAGAGATAAGATGAAGGTAGTTGACTTGGATAACATAAAAGATGCCATCACTAGAATTAATAGTCGTTAATTATGTGTATTGAAGAATTGAAGTATAGGGTTTATATATATAATATAAGATTTTACATTCTTGAATGCAGTACAATATCATTGACTTTTATATGGTTGTACTTGTACTATACATACTTGATGAGTGCTTACATTTTGAATTGCAAGGAAGAGTTGACAAGTTATAAGTTATGTTGATGAAGGTAATATGTATTACACACCGGGTACATATTATAACTTAGATAATATAAATAAAAACACCCTACGTAACCGAATAGCCTGCTTGAAATTGATCTCTCATCACGTGACAATGAATTTCAATATGTTTTGTTCGCTTATGAAAAGCTGAATTCTCGTTGATATAGATAGCACTCTTATATATTGTCACAATATTAAGGAACATGAGCTTGAAATGAAATTCAAAAATCCTTAAGTGGATATTGAAGAGCCATTAGATTTCACATTTAGTTTCTGCAATGGCTCGATATTCGGCCTCGGTAGAGCTAGCTTCGTGACACTATTGTTTGCTTTTTAGCTTTCCAAGAGAAAAGAGTTGTTGGACCTAAGAAGATGCAATAGCGAGTAATTAAATGCCTTGAACCAGAACAACCAGCATCTGAGTAAATCTTTGAGGCAAAATCAAGAATGATTCATGAATGTGTCCTAGCAACCTCAGGTCCTAGAATTAACTTAAGAGACCCTTGATCTTTTATTGTGAATGCCTTACGAAGAATGTCCTTGACTTCTTGAATAAGTTGAGTAGATGAACTTGCCAACAGTATATCATCAACATAAACCAATAAGGTAATGGAATTAATACCACACATTTTCGTGAATAGGTTGTAATCATTCCTTGACTGTAACCAAATTTCTGTCAAGTACCAAAGTAATCTGAACACTAAGTCTAAGCGAATCCATCGTTGAAAGAAGTATTATTAACTAGAATGTGAAGTGCTTAAATTGTAAACGTCTAAAAATCAAACTAGAAATACTCTACTCAACTAAAAGCACGATTGATCGATTAAACTAGAGATGATAGGACAAGATGTGGCTAGAGTGATGAGTTTCACTAACGAGTTCTTAGCACGATTGTAAATTAATTAGTTTCACTAATGAGTTCTTAGCACATTCAAGATGTAAACCCTCAAATCACACTAATTAACCAATCTCTTGCATGAGTGTACTATTGCTAATACGTTAATCTTATCAGTTAGGACTAGAACAAATGATTAACTATGCATTAACTGACTCCGGAATGCCCAAAACAAGTTGGATAACGCACTTAAGAAACAAATCCTAGATTCTAGTTGGTTTTAATAAGGTGTTCATGATGTCTTAGCTCTATGTTAATTTTTTGCAATTACGCCTCAAATCAACGAAATAGATCACGAGGCAATCGAAGATTATCAACAAGCACTAAAGACAAACATCATGACATGAATAAATTAAGAACTAGAACAACAATTGTACATACCCAATTTCCAAGTAATTACGATACAACCAATCAACAATCACGTCTCACAAACACACTTGACTTAGCTACTCACAGACCCGTCCCTTGGGCAAGGCCAACTGCGCCAGCGCGCTGTGTTCAGCCACAAAAAATATGCTATTTTAAGGGCCCACCGAAAAAATAAGCTAGTAATATTATTGAACTAGTAGCCCATATTCAGTAGCCTTATAATACTTTTTTTGTTATAAAGAAGCCCATGTTTCAACATTAGGAAAAGTCTTTCGCATAAAAAAAAAAGGAAAAGCCAAAATTAGTACCTTTTTTTTTATATCAAGGAAATTAGGAAAAGCTTTAACTTAGTACTTTAATATTTGTAAACAGTAAACCTCCCCTTCTTTACTGTAGCGACTTTTACCCTCCCTGAATGACGGCTCACTCTCTTCTATGTGAGTGATTACATTTACAGTAAAGACTAGTAGTGCAAACGGAAACTGCAAAAATAAAAAATAAAAAATTGACATTTATCACTAAAGTTTTATTAGTATTTTTGCATCTAAAATTGCTAAACAGTAAGTGTTTAAGTGATACTTTTGTTGAAAATGTTTGACAAAATCATTTCTTTTGCATTATTTATACTATTATTAGTTGACTTTACATGTTTTTTTTTTCTTGAGATAGATGCTTCATTTTAATCTTAAAAAATATTAGTGTACAAAAAAATTTGTCAAGGGCCCGATAATTGTATTTGGCTTAGGGCCCGGAAATTCACAGGGACGGCCCTGGCTACTCATGATTAACACCATTGAAATCCATTAGAAACAGAAAATTAACTAAGAAATGGAATTATACCTCAATTAAGTGCGATACATGGAATTGAGCCAAAACACATGAAGAGTCACCAAAAGATTTATGCATGCACTCCCAAGGTCTAATTACTCTTGAATTGCAGAAAATTAAGCTCAGATGAAGTACTTTTGAGTTTTTTTTTCATAAGAAATAGAAAAAAGGGAAAAATTGTATATCTAATCCTATGCTAAATTCATCCTCAAAAAAAATTCCTATGCTAAATTACCTAAATGATGTGCTAATGACCGGTTTCTACTTAAATACTGTTCTTAAATACTGTTCTTAATGACCGGCCAAAACTGAGTTAATTACGCTTCTAACCAAAAGTATGATAGTAGACGATAAATAGTGAAGTTGATGTATGAAACTTATGCAGTATATATGGGTTGTAGGCACAAAATTAATGTACTCCCTCCGTTCTTTATTATCTGTTGCATTTAATAAAAATACACAAATTAAGAAAATGAGTAATTGTATTGACTTTTCATTATAAAATATTAAAATATCTTGAAGAGTGTAGTGGTATATATGTTGAATATGAAAGATTGGTTGGTTGGATGAGCCTAGAAAGTTGAAAAGTAATATTGAAAAGCAGAAAGAGTATTAAAATATGTGTTGAAAATGTAACTACAACAGATAAAAATGAATTTTTGATTTTGATAACTACGACAGTTAAATATGACCGGATGGAGTATTAATTATGGATTGAGAAGTTAAATAGGAACGGAGGGATCGAGTATTAATTATGGATTGAGAATTTTAATAGACAAGTCTTTTGATTTTCAGCTTCTGTATTTATGTTGTAGCACATCATACGAGGCTTCAGATTTATACAAGTAAATTTTAATACTACATCCGTCCAAAAATATAAGTCATCCTAAAATGTTTCACACAGATTAAGAAAGTGGTTGAACGTCATAAATTTGATGGTTAATGTCTAAAATGTCCCTTAACTATCATAATTCAATAGTTGTTAAGTAATGAAAAATGGTTTGATTGATAATAAAAAAGGGGTAAGATAGAGAAAATGATAATAATGTTGCATTGATAATGTAGAATGACTTATACTGTGGGACAAATTAAAAAGTGTAGGATGATTTATACTTTGCGACGGATGTACTAGCTGTTAAGATACATAAGGTGAATGAAGAAAAAGAAGATTCCAATAATCAAGGAATTAATCAAGGAATTAGAAATATTTCAAATGATGAAGAAAATCAGCTATTCGCGTAAATACATTGGAAGAAAATCAGGAGGAAAAAAATTAGATGAGGTTTAGGAGATCTTTTAGTGGCTGAAATTTAGCAAATCATTTAATTGTCTGCTTCTTATTATTTGCACGTGTGATGACTCAAGTTCTATATATATTTTCCATAATCCTTTGTACTAGAACAGAAAAAGAATTCATAAAAAATCTCGTCAAAATCGGTTGAAGAATACCTTAGAGAATTTAAATGCGTATATGATAATTTAGTAACTATCAAGAAACCCGTGTCAGATTTAGACAAGGTTTTTCAGTTTGCTCATGGTCTTGGTAATGAATATATGAGTTTTCGTACTGCAATGCTTACTAAGCCTCCATACCCAACATTTAATCAATTGGTCATGGCATTACAAGGCTATGAACAAACCTTGTCAGTACATAAAAATGAGGAAAAGAGCATTGTTGATCAGAATCAAGTTTTCTCACTCAAAGAGGCCGAGGCAGAGGACGTAGAGGTGCAATACGAGTCCAATTCAACTCACGTGGTAGAGCTTTACCCCAGCTGGACGGTTTACCAGTCAAAGTGAAGGACAACATGTTGCATCCGCTGCAAATACGGGAGATAAAAACGCTGAAATGAAGCAAGGAAACTCAGCCGGTAACCGCCCAATACGTCAAATTTGTGGAAAAGCTAATCATGTTGCTATAAATTGTTGGTACAGATTCGACTATGCATATCAATCTGAGGAGATGCCAAAGGCACTTGCAGCACTACATATATCTGAACAAGCTAGATCCTACTGTTTATGTAGACTCAGGAGCAACCGCACACCTGACCAATGATGAAAGTAAGTTGCATTCGAAACAAAAATATCATGGTTCAGATAAAATATATGTAGGAGATGGAAGTAGCCTAAATATATCTCTCTCAGGAGAAGCCATGATTGGTAATATGAAACTGAATGATGTTTTAGTAGTCCCAGGTTTATCAAAACATATGCTTTCGGTCGGAAAGTTTGCTGCTGATAATCATTGTGGATTTGATTTTACAGACTCTCATTTTGTTATTAAGGATCGGCATCAGAAAGTCATAGCAAAAGTCCATAGAAAAGGTAAAATTTACGCTCTTGATGAAGATGAGAAAGCTGCGTTAAATGATGTCCGACAAGAACCTAGATCAAACTCTGTTTGGCATGAGAGACTCGGTAATCCTCATGCAAAGCTACTCTCAAAACTGAAACAACAAGCTTTGTTGATTTAAAGGGATGGATACCAAGGTCTAGTAAATGTGTTAGTTGTCAAATGGGAAAGAGTTGTAAATTGTCGTTCCAAAATAATACTAGAAAATATGTCTCTCCTCTTGAAAAAGTGCATTCTGATTTGTGGGGACCTGCACCAATTGAGTCCAATCAATCTTACAAATATTATGTTATTTTCATCCATGATTTTTCTAGATTTACGTGGCTATATCCTTTTAGGCGCAAGTCTGATTTTTTTTTGAATGCTTCATCAAATTTCAAAAATTAGCTGAGAATCAGTTTGATAAGAAAATTAAGAATATTCAATGTGATGGAGGTGGTGAGTATAAATCAACTCAGTTCTTAAATCACTTAGCTGAATATGGGATAAATCTACAAATATCATGTCCTTACACTCCGGAACAAAATGGTGTAGCTGAAACGAAACACAGGCATATTGTAGAAACGGCTCTTACAGTGATGTTTCATGCCAATGTTCTCTTAAAACTGTGTGTGGAAGCTTTCTTAACAGCGGTATAACTCATCAATAGACTTCCTTCTTCTGTTCATAAGTTCCAAACACCTTACTCTAAACTTTATAAAAGGATCCAAGCTATCATGGGCTAAGGATTTTTGTTTGTCAATGCTTCCCTTCGCTACGACATCATGGAGGTTCTAAATTTTCCAAGAAAAGCTATCCTTGAATTTTCTTGGGGTATAGTCCACTTCATAAAGGATATAGATGTCTAGAGCCTCAAACAAAACGTATTTATATTTCAAGGCAAGTGGTTTTTGATGAAAAAAAAATTTCCGTACAAGAATAACACTTTGCAGGTTTCTAATATGTCACCCACCATGGAAGAATATCCATCAAATGATGAATGGATGTATAGACCTTTACATGCAGCTCCTATTGATCAAGTTGATTCCAATTCAAATACTGAAGTTCAACATGGTCATGTCGAATCCAATTCAACTACTAAAGCTCAACAGCCTCATTGTTTTGACTCGGAAGATGAACTACCAGCTTTTTTTAATTTAGCCCATACTATCCCCTCACAGGATGACGTGCCAAATGTTGAGCAAAATCATGATTTAAGTGACACTCAAACACCACAAGCCGAGGCACCTGTTGTCAGACCTCAACGGGATCGACGGCCACCGGCCTATCTTCGGGATTATGCAACTATTGCCACTCAAAATACTGATCTTATTGAGCCAAAAACGTTTAAAGCTGCAGCGAAAGATTCGAAATGGGTAGCAGCAATGTACGAGGAAATGGATGCTTTAGCAAAAAATAAAACATGAAAGCTAGTGCCGAGACCAACTCAAGCAAATGTAGTAGGTTCAAAGTGGATTTACAGATTGAAAACACGGGATGATGGAACCATTGATCGCTATAAAGCCGGTTAGTAGCTCAAGGATACACCCAACAACATGGGGTGGATTTTGACGAAAACTTTATCCCGGTGATCAAGCCTACTCCCATCCGGTTAGTTATCTCCCTTGCTGTTGCATCAAAATGGATCCTTCGACAATTAGATGTAAAAAAATGCCTTTCTACATGGCAATTTAAAAGAAGTGGTGTCTATGGAGCAACTGTAAGATGTAATATCTCCGGATGGATCAAAGATACACCCGATTACGCAGCGGAAACTACAAGATCTAGATCTAGTCAACCAAAATACATAAATATAATAGATCTAATCTACGAGAAGGATAGATTGCTTACTTGTTTATTGTGAATAAACTCCATGAACAATCTTTGTAGATGCGCCGGTTGAGAAGCCATAATCTTCCAACGCGTATCTCCAAGCAACACCAAGTGGATGGTATTTCACGCCGCCGGACCTCCCCGATATGCTACCAGAAAAATCCCGAAGATTTTTCCAACTCGAACCCTAAGAATAGAGGCCGAAATTTTCAGCCAATTTCTCTTGTGAATAGTGACGTGAATAGTGATTTTTTGGTACAATGGAGAACTCTTCTTATATAGGAGAGAGATCCTTGTTCCACAAGGATTTAATTTAATTAATGGATAATCAATCAAATAAATCCTTTTCCATAAAAGATAAATCTAATATTTTCCCAAACAAATTAGGATAAATAAAAGATCATTATCTAATATATTAATTATTTAACCAATAAATAATTAAGCACATGTCATATAATAACACAAGAAAACAAATTCCTTGTTAATAATATATACATATTGGCGCCAATACCTAATTAAATAGGTCATGGGCCGAAATTCACCAAACCGGGTCGAGTCCATGAAAAAATGTCTTTTCCATGTTTTTAATCATTTAGTCCAACTAAACAATTAATCCACATATCAATTAAACAGTGCAATGCTACTATTTAATTATAATCGAGGTGTGACGACGGGAAAACATATATGCTATATTAGGAGCCGCGTCGGGGACCATGGACCTATAACCGGTAGCTCCAATAAATTAAATAAAATTATTCATCGGACGAATAATTATATCCAATCTATTAATTCCGGGATTACACCACCATAAACCCGAAACGAACTACGCCGAATATAGATAACTTACACTCAACCATGAGTTGATAAGGTGTCCAACGATATAATCATTACATACGGATAAATCCTCCATAGACTGTTCATTTCGAGTCGGGATATTTCCGTAAACCCATCTCGAAACATATTATCCTTATTTACCATTAACCCCCTAGTGATCAATTAGTTCACATACCAGACTAGTAGCTAATTAGTCTAACATGAACTCCGCGGATCGATCGGTTTCTAGGATTAACAAATAAGGGAAGCGTAAATCTACTTCCCGAGGGAAGGAATGGATTCCATATACGTGATAGCACGGACTACTCACTCATTCCGAGAATAGAGCCAACGAGAAGTGTTGGACCACATACTTCGAAGTGATCCTTACTAACACATCAAACTCTACCCTAGTCTAAGCGGTTGTGCGTGATCACCTCGGGATTGAGATTAATCCATATATGATCATCTTGTGATTCGATAAGACTTCTCGATCACGGAATTATATCGAGAACTCAAATCAAATCGGTCCACCCTATATGATTATTATCATATATAAATGCCCCACTAGGTACCGTATTACCGACAGTCCGGATAAGACTGTCACACCTAAAGTGTTCTGGGCGCATTATTAGCATATTAATCATGAGACCCGTACTCAGATTAATCAACGCTACGGACTAAGTTAATTTTAAGTACATCTCACTAACTCAATCCTCTTGTGCATAGCCATACACTGAGTTATGTGATTACATAAACGAGGTACTTAGGGTTTTCAGTAGTGTCTTAATTATAAACATAAATGCATATAATAAGATGAATTATTAATTCCGTCCTAAAACAATTACATAATTGTCTTTCGGGCACTACACCTAACAATCTCCCACTTGCACGAAAGGCAAGTGGATTAATTGTTTTAGAGCACACCCTTATTTATCTATATCTACAACATTCTCCCACTTGCTCAAAACAAGTGAGACGTATCTCTCAAATCTGTACCCTCCAAGCACATCTTAGTACTTCATCCTTCCAAGCACAACCGGAGTGTGCCGCCGTAGGGTAGGTCAGTGACCCGGCGCGTAATTAGAATCCGAATACCATGTGACTCGGTACACTGATCAGGTAGGTTGGCGGCTTGGGTCAATCTTTGGGATCGAAACGTCGCCTTTCCATCTAATCCGGTGGTACGATTGCAATATGCCTTTGATTCAACACGAGGACAAAATCGACTTAACGATCATCCTTAATCGACCTAAAGTCGAGAATCGGTGTCATCACTTATATTCTAGTTTGCACCCGAATATACTAGCATATTATTCCTCATTCTCCCGAAGAGACTTGAGGGTTGACTAAACATCCTATTTAGTATTCATCCGCAGGTTTAGATAACCATTCCTGAGAGGTAGGGTAGACTACATCGTTGAATGTTGCATAAATGCAAGAATATCTTAACCAAGTGAATGGATAGGATTGCCAATGATCGATTCTCGAGAATTTGAGCGAATCAAATCCTTTAGAATGAAATGTCAGACTCTGACTTCAAATAACACACCCATGTTGTTCCCAACTGTTTCAGTGTTACCATTCATAAACACTAATCTACATACTACTATACTAATATCGAAGCCCAGTCTATGAAAGACTTATCAATATTCTGGTCAAGTCCATATATTAAAATATATGACTTTGAAATGAACGAGAGGTTTGCTTTAATCCCCAAAGGATATAAGCTATGGCAGGCATCCTGCCAAAAGTTCATTCCGAATAAATGAAGATGCCGTTAGTCTCGCAAAAAGGTCTTAGGGAATCACCCCTATTTTCTGCTTTGTAACGAATCCGCCATTTGTTCTTAGCTAAAACCCTTCTGTTCTGAATGAATTCAGATTCCGTTGTTCGGCGAGGAAGTCTTAGGGAATCACCCCTATTTCCCACTTTCTGACGAAATAAAGGAAGACTAAGTGGTAAGAGAGATCACGGTCTGGTTAACTCTCTACCTTTTAGGGAATCACCCCTAAATAACTCAGCTTTGCGTTGAAAGTTAAACTTTCCGATTCATTCGACTCTTCTTCGTGTAGTTCCAATTACTCCCACTGGGCCTGAGATACTCAGGTGGTTCTACAAGAGTTTCAACAGAACTGGAGTATCAAACTCCATTCACAGGGTTATGGCTTTTAAACCAACCTCTATGATTAGGATCCTATACAGTCCACGAAGGACTATAGGTCATCAATCTACCCTATTGACCGTAAGGTCCTGCAATGTGTAATGGACAAACCATACTCCCACTGCGTTCGGGGTGGATTGTTATACTGACCTAGTTTAGTAGTTCTTATTAGTCTTATCACCAACTGCCGGTGTTGGATGTGGACTGAACAAATCAGTTAGTAACATCTTGAGTACAAATACTTCAAGATCTAAAGTTGTTATTTATAGACTCTATCAGACCGAGTTTGACAGTATAACCGTCATTCTCTGGTTTTACGAGTTTTATAACCAACCTTTACTCAATGCATTAAGATATTTCACGACCTGAACGTGTATGCAAAATTTCCAGTCCTACCTTCAAGCACTAAATGCTAAATGTCTATATTTACGGAAGTGGGGTGAACCGAATTCACTTCTTATCCACAAATGCGTAGACATATTTTAGGTAGACTTCTCGGTTTTTCATCACAACGTAAACCGTTATTTTGCAACTAATATCTTAAATGAGTTCGACGGCGTATCGTAGCACACCAATGACTATATAAGGCAAGTTGATGGTGTATCCTTTAGTGAAAACATTTCACTGGGAGGCAGGCCGAGCATCAGTCCCGAAGACTACACAAGAACCTATATCTGAGTATGGAATACTCTATCTCTGGTGAAATCAGAGATTTCCTCCAAATATTTTGGATAAACTTACCGGAGTTTTGAGTAGTTATCAGACAATATGTCACTACTCAGAAGCTCTCACTAGCTTGTATCTTTCATATGACCCCGAAGGTCGATATGAACAAGCTATGTAACTTCTTTAAATCTATTACCCTTTTCCCGATGGAAAGGAAACTTAGGCATTGTTCCTTTGAGACAGGGTTCCTTTGACTGGGAGATAGGAATCACCCTAAGCCAGTCTTCAGATCTTGTCGTTAGGGAATATGCACTAATTAATAGAATAGAAAGAAGCATTTATCTAAATACGGAAACCATTTGCGTTTATATTGTGTTGCATATACCTATTCAGCATTTCTTAGTGGTTTTAACTTTATCAAACAAAAGTCCGAGTCTTGGGTTCGTGCTACGAATGTTATATTTATCGTCAATAAGACAAACAAATTATCCTATTGAAAATGAATACGTTCGTTCCAACGAATCCGAAAACAGAAAATGAATTTTCTGTGATACTCAAGAAGTGAATCCGAGATTCATTTCCTTATATCACTCCCACTAGTCTATCTGAAATAACTGCCCGTTGTCTATTTTATTTATCGTTTAATGCAAAGCTACCTAGTTCTTCCAAAGAACTTTAGCTTTCGAGAAAATTGCTAGGGATGCATTGGTCAGTGATCCGAAATCACTTTCCTTATCCTCTAATTTCCAATTTATTAATTTTTCGGTTTAGGCTTAAAACTACTTAGTTTAGATGACTAACACGTATAAACGTTCATTCCCATTCTCGACTTTCCTTAGATGGGAACAGTCTTGAACTAGCAGTTCGTCTGAGTAGACACTACTCTTGAACTGTGGAATGTTCAGTGTTACTTACTTGGACTATCGTTTTTCTAATCGTCAAATCATAAGACCAAAGCTCCCACTATTTTATCGGTTCCAAATACCGTCTAACTAGCAACACTTTGTATTTATGATTTTTCAAAGATTAGAACATCACCTAGAACTAAGCTCCCACTAGTTTATCAGTTCCAAAAACTGTCTAACTAGCAATGCTGTGTTCAAGATGTTTTAAAGATTATAAAATCTCCAGAACTAAGCTCCCACTAGTTTATCAGTTCCAAATACTGTCTAACTAGTAACGCTTATTCTTGTTTTTCCAATGAATGGAGAAAATCTTGTTCCGTCCATTACACATTTCTAATGATTCAGAAAAACAACAAATCATAAGACTAAGGCTCCCACTAGTTTATCGGTTCCAAATACCGTCTAACTAGCAACGCCTTATGTATATGATTTTCCAATTTTCAATTTAGAAATTTGTTGTGTAATTACACTTTTAAAATTCACTAAATGAATTTGTCTGATAGTCCTATATCGTCTTTTGTAAACTAAGTATGGTCGTCTCTCGTTCAACACGAGTGACACCCGAGACATACTTATACTATGTCACTTAAGTTTTTAAAGGCTCAAGGGAAAAATCTCTTCCGAAAAATTAACTGCATTTATTGATAATTACAACGTACTTGTTACTCTCCACATTTTTAATGAAGTCCTATTACTAACAGTTTAGTAGCCTAGAGATTTAGTTGTAAATAAAATGACAGAAAATTAAACTCAAAAATAAAATTTTCACTACTAGATTTATTTTAGGAATAATAAACTATAAAAGAGTTTATCCTACCATTCCAAAGATTTAACCTCGCACCTCAGTGCCGCCGTAGGGTAGGTCAAAGAGGTGATAGTTAAACTGAGACAATCTCTCTCAGTGATTAATCTTCGAGAATCAAACATCTCACGGGAATCAGACATCCCGGACCTTAATCACTGATTACCTTCCTTTTCTAGCCTAGATATTTCGAAAATATCCACAATGAGTGTGACCTACTATATCAGATCTCAAAGTACGCCCCGAGTATGCCGCCGTAGGGTCGGTCAGTGACCCGACGAGTACCAAAAATCCTATACTTTCGGAGACCAAGCCTTGAATTTTGATAGGGGTGAACACCATCCGTAGGGGGCCGAAATCAAAGCGGCTCGAGGCGTCACCCTTCTCTCACGTGCTTGCACTTATAGTAGAGGCCGTGGGGTCGGCTGTCGCCTTCCCTGCTCCCACTCAATATTTTGAAAAAGTGGTGGGTTTACTAATTACGGTTTCGGCCTTGACAATAGGAAACAATAAATCAAAGTACTCCGAACAGGGTCGGTTATGTAGGCAAGCCTACGCCGTCTTATTCGTTGGAACATATGTGACAGTTCAGGCCAATCCAGCAAGAGAAGCCCCGTTTAGCCCGAAGGCTTATCGGCTATGCTAAGTCCTGTCGAACTGCTGTAACGTACATCACACGTGGTGGGGAGTCGATTGAGTCGAAGCTCGGTTGAACTCGCCCAACCAGGGTTAGACCATTTCCGAACCCATGTACTAAGATTTTCCGATTTCTAAATTGTCACCCAAAACGTAATCTCGTTTCTATTTAAGGTGGGTTCACGAGAAGCCATCACCGAAAAGCTCAACGATTTATCCAAGTGGGATTCACCGAGAATCCATCACTAAAATCGTAACGATTGACAAAAACCCGGTTCCTCGGTTTTAATAATTAGTTACTTAATTAATTAACTACCACAAATTAATTAAATAAGCCTTTAAACTAATTATACGAGTTATACATGCCTAATTTATTCGAAATAAACTAGCTACATGTATGCATTGGAGTGGAATCATGATATGATGCATGTCATGGCAATTTTCCGGTTCTATCACATAATTTCGATCATACACGAAAAAATAACGGAAAAATTAAACACCGAGATGGATCGTTGGTACCCCCGTATCTAACCTATTAAAAAAAAATATAAAAAAACAAACCCTAACTAGGGTTTAAAAATTTCTGATCTGCTACTGCTGCGTTTGATCGATGATCGGACATCCAAACGAAATATGATCGTCACGAAACTTTATGGACCTGTTCTTTACTACTCCTACTTGAATATGGACGGTTGGATCTGAGTTTTGACGGTCCAATTGATCCCAGCAAGCCGCCGATCCAACTGCTGCATCTGTTTGTAACTGCGGCGCAGCAGTGTCTTTCCGGGGACGATCGGGCATTGAGACAAATCCCGATCGACCTGAAACGTTTAGGGCTTGTTCATAACTCCATGGTAGTTGATCTGAACGGTCGGATCTTCGTTTCAACGGTCCAATCTCTTCCAGAAATTCGACGAACTCACAACTAGGGTTTTAATGCCTGATGTGCTTTTCTGTTACAGCAGCAACTTTATAGCAGCGATCAGACATCGAGATTGACTCCGATCGTTACAAAAACATGCTGGGCTTTTTGCGACGGAAGGTTATCGTCGCAAACTAGGATTATTCCGTCGCAAATCCTAATTTGCGACGGATTTGCGACGGTTTTTATTTGTCGCATTTTTTAGTCGCAAAACCGAGATTTTGCGACGGTTTATCCGTCGCAAATTATTTGCGACGAATGTTGCGACGGATAATAACGTATTTTATTTTTTTTTTAAAAAATATAGTTTCCGTCGCAAAACAATGTAAAATCCGTCGCAAACAATTGTATAATCCGTCGCAAAAATATATAATCCGTCGCAAAAAAAATTTATAATCCGTCGCAAAAATTTTATAAACCGTCGCAAAAATTGTATAATCCGTCGCAAAAATTGTATAATCCGTCGCAAAGTTTTTTTATTAAATAATTTTTTTTATTTTTAGATCCTTACATATCCGTCGCAAATACACTTTTCCGTCGCAAAAACAACTTTGCGACGGAATATTTCCGTCGCAAAATTAAAATTAATCAGAAAATTATGGCTGTTTTGCAGCAGCCGGCCAAACCACCGCCGCAAAACAGCCATAATTTTCCCCGGTAGCATTACAATTGCTACCGGCTATCAACAACAACAATATAAAAGGGGATACGATACCAAAATAAATAAAACGATATGTCGATGGGGATATGTCAAAGGGGATATGTCAAAGGGGATAAAACGATATGTCAAAGGGGATACGATAAGCCAAAATAAATAAAAATGTATAAAGCAATATGTCACCCGGTCGGACCCGGTGTACTACACAAACCCATGTCACTTCCTCCCGGTCCGTGATCGGATCGGTCATCTCTGTCTTTGCCTCGTACCCGGGTTGCATCCCTCCGGAGGGATGCTTTGCTAACCGGCCGGGTAATCCACTCCTCCATCTGCGCTAGTCTAGTCTTCTTTCGACGCTTTCGTCTCTCTCTAGCTCCTCCAACCTCGCTTTGTGTTTACGTGTCTGTCTTTCTCTCGCCATCTCCTGGGTGAGACGGGTGAGTATGCCCGGAGAGTATGTCTCGGCGGATGAGTGTCGAGCGATGGCGAGCTGTCGTAGTACATGGAGGCGGTGACCCCATGCCAAAAACTCTCCCCTTCTTGTCGTAACCACCGGCGGCTTCGTAATAAAGACGCGACTCGTCGACGGGGGTGTCGAGCTGCGTCTCTGGGCTTTCGCCTTCTTCGAGGTGAAGACGTCTGTAAAGTATGATATAAATTTGTTAGTAACAATAATTACATGATATATATATAATGTATATATAATATTTAGAATACATAACGTACCAAGATTTTCTCAAACTTCCTCGAGACGAAGTTGCCCGACTTCTTCTTCTTCGAACTAGTCACCGGATCTCCGGCCCGATAGGGGCACTTCTCTGTTGTCCTCCATGGCCCGAGCGAAATCGATAACGCCGCGTACGCCCATAGCATGTGTCCCGGGGATCTTCCGCTTCCTCACCGGATCCGAAGCTCGGTTTATCTTCTTTTTCGCGAGATGTTTCCTTGAATGCCTATTCCGACATAAGATAAACAAGTTAGTACATACATATATATATAAAACACAAGTATTATTAATTAAATATTGAATAATTGCTTACGGGACTCCCAATCCACTCCTCGGGCGACGGAGAATATCCGGGGTCATCCAAAGCCGAGCACGGGGGTTTGTTTGAGCCCGATACATATAATCACGGACCACTGTTGATAGCATACCGCTCAAAAGCTTCCCTAACCGGGCGCTCGTGGCGTAACTCGAAGGCGAAATGAGCACACAACATAGTTATATATATGTTATATGTATAGTTATAATTATAGTTATATTTATATATAGTTATATTTATATGAACGACGTACCACTAAATGCGTGCCACCACCTTTCCTGCTTTGCTCTGGGCGGCATTATGCCACGTGGTGGCAAAAGTGTTGAAGCCGGCGATTATGGCGGTCTTGGCCATTTTCTTGACATAGTTGTCGGTAAACTGTCATATTGAAAACAATAAGTTGTTAATATATTTGGTTAATCAAAATATAAATAAAAATACAAACAAATTAAAGCAAGATATGTATTAACTTACCATCTCCCCTCGGGATCCAAAAACGGCAATCCAAGGTCACCATTGACAATGACACCCAAATCCTCCTCGGTCATCGGTGTATCTCATCATCCAAACCGTGAGTACGTGTGGAGGAAGACGCTCCGGGGGAGGGGGAACTACCCCTACCGCGTCTACCTCTACCTCTACCCTACACGACATCTATTTGACACGAGAAAATGACGTTTATACTAATCTAAATGCAATTATAATAAAAAGGCGTTTATACTAATTAATAATAAATTACAATGTTTAATACATTATTATTCAGCAATGATGACAAAATAAAATATTTAATACATTATTATTCACTATCACTACTAGAATGGAAGAGTTCTTCCTCCTCTTCATCAGTATCTAGATCATCAACCGATTCTTCTTCCTCTCCATCTTCTTGTTGAATGAAATCCGCCATCTCATCATCATCCAAGTCATTATCCCCAACATCGGAGTCAACATCGACATCAAGATCTTGGTGGACAATGTTAAGAGGATCGGATAATCGGGAAACATCATTGATCACTTGTTCTTGGAAAACGGTTTCCTCGACGGGAGCATCGATAGTCGATCTTGCCTTTGTTTTGAAAACAACCGACCATTGATCTTTGTCTTTTTTCAAACTTGGATATGGAGCATAGTAGACTTGCTCGACTTGATAAACGAGAACAAATGGATCATAAGCGCCATATTTCTACCACGATGAACTTCAACTATCTTATAATCTTTATGCACATTCATGCCCCGTTCGAAATTATCAAACCAATCACATTTGAACAATACGGCTTTGTAGACGATCGAAGCTCCATAATACACCAACTCAATGATTTCATTTAAAGTGCCATAATAGTCGGCACCTTCCGTGGAAGCGACACAAACTCCGTTGTTGGTGAAGATTTACCAATATCAGTTGCCCGGTTGAATGTCCGAAAGTTGTAGCCGTTAATCGAATAACGTTTCCAAGTTTTGACTTGACGAGAAGGACCACTTGCCAAAGCTTTTAGCAAATCATCATTCAACAATGATGCTTGTTGTGCAAACCATTTGGTAAATTCATTTTCATGTTTATTCCAAATATCTGTCGAGGTCAATTGAGGGTTTGTTGAACACGAATAAATTGCTCGAACAATCTAAGAATGAATCATTTTGTCGGTTAATGTATATTTGTTCGAGAAAAAAAGCTGTTAAGCATTGTATATATGTAGTAATGAGGTACTTACGGTTCATACGGTTTCATGATTTCGCGAGTTAGACAATACGTACTTGTGCACAAAGTCATATTCTTTATTATCCAAGAACCTCGTCTTGCACTTCCCGAGTTGTTGTACCATTATGATCACGGAATAACTCGGGTAAATGCGAAACGATTGCGATGCCGAAGTCTCACCAACGACAAGATTCTTTGCTTTTGTTTCAATATGATCATCGTAATACATAGAACGAAGTTTGAAATCTCTTCCAACAAATACGCATTGCATATTGATCCCTCTACGAAAGCTTTGTTACCAATCTTTTGTTTTAAGTGATTCAAAAACCTTTCGAATGGATACATCCATCGATATTGCACGGGACCACCAACTCGACCTCGTACGGCAAGTGTACCGGTAAATGCTCCATCGAGTTAAAAAACGGCGGAGGCAAAATCTTCTCTAACTTGCAAATAATCTCGGCAATGTTATTCTCTAAACGAATCACGTCTTCTATTTTTAGGGTAGCGACACACAAGTCTCGAAAGAATTGACTTATCTCGGTCAATGCATTCCACTCATTTTCGGAATCAATTCTCGAAGGGCAAGCGGCAACAAACGTTCCATAAAAACGTGACAATCATGGCTTTTCAAACCACGTAGAATGTATTGATCATGATCTACGCACCTACTCGGGTACGAAGCATAACCGTCGGGGAATTTCAACTTGGTGACCCGTTCACACAACACTTTTCTTTTACGCTTGTCAAGAACAAGTGTACAATCGGGGCGCTTTACGCAAAGCTCTTTCAAATCTTTAGCGATTTTGGACCACAAGCGAGTTTTGCCTTTAACGTCCATAACCGTGTCAATCGAGTTTTTCAAAGAAGTTTTTCTCAATATGCATCACATCCGGGCAATGTCGAAGCGGCAATGTTTTCCAATACGGAAGATCCCAAAAAATGCTTCTTTTCCACCAACCATTCTTGGAGTTTTTAAGCCGTTTCAAGTCGAATCGAGCCATCAATGATGCTTGGTAGGTGTTGTACAAATTCCCATACCTCCTCACCACTCAATCTACGGGGTGGAGTCGCGTGTTCATCTTGTTTGGACTTCAAAAAACCTTTATCGGTGCGAAAAATATGGTCTTCGGGGAGAAGCGCCGATGACAATCAAACCAAGTGCATTTACCACTATGTTTGAGCCGAACGACTTGTTTCCATCACCACAATAGGGACAAGCTTTCACACCGGCCGTAGTCCACCCGGATAACATGCCATACGCGGGAAAATCATTGATAGTCCACATTAGTGCGGCCCTCGTATGAAAATTCTGTTTTGTGGATACATCGTAAGTAAACAACCCTGTTTCCCACAATTTGCTTCAACTCCTTAATCAATGGTTGCAAATAAACATCGAGGTTTCCTTTCGGATTTTTCGGCCCCGGTACAAGCAACGATAAGAATATAAAGCTTGTCTTTTCATGCACAACCGGGGCGGAAGATTGTATGGTGTAACCATGGTAGCCGGCAAGAGTAGTTCTTCCCAAAATTACCAAAAGGTGCAAAACCGTACGTGCAAAGTCCTAACCGCACATTTCTAGGCTCCTTAGCAAACTCGGGGTGCATTTGGTCAAAATGCTTCCAAGCTTCGAGCGTCACTTGGGTGGGCCATTATACCGCTTGTCCTGGGGTTTTCCGCGTGCCACCTCGTTTCCTTGCCTATATGTTTCGTGGCGTACAACCTTTGGAGTCTAGGTCCAATCGGGAAATAAGTCATCACTTTGTTAGGCACACGTTGACCTCTTGCGTTCGTTTTCGGTTTATATCGATCATGGTCACACTTCCGACACTTGTCCGGATTCGCGTCCTCCTCCCAAAATAACATACACCCCGCGGGACACACGTGTATTTTCTCGTGGGGTAGCTCAATGCCTTTAACAACTTTTTGGTTTGATAGAAGTTCGAGTCATTAAGTTATTCTTCGGAAGAATATCTCTATCAAACCGGTAACCCCGTCAACGCATTTGTGAGAGAGGTTGTGATCACATTTCAAAGTGAGCAACCTAGAAGCCGCTTGCGGTACGGAGACACTACTTCCATCACGTACGGGTTCTGCGTTTTTCGGCATTTCAAAAAACGATGCAACTTCGGGGTTTGGTGTCTCGTTGTTCTCCTCTTGGTTAAGAAATTCTTCTCTTACGTGATCAATCCTATCACGTAATGCGTCATTAACCATGTCACGATAAGGGTTCACATTCCGTTCTTGCTTTGAACGTTGATCGGAATGGGAAACTCTTCACCATGACACACCCATCATAGTAGTTTGCGCAAAACCCATATTTAGTTAAATGTAATCTCACGTCATGTTCGATCGAAAATTTAGTGTTCTTACACTTACTACATGGACACTTCATCATTCCATTATTTGCCCGAAACGAATCTAAGCTTGCTTTGCATGTTTTATAATTCCTCCACACCATTCACAAATACCGGGTTAAATTTCTTGTTAGCATCCAACCTCTCGTACATCCAACTACGTTCTATTCTCTTCATTTTCAATCCTACACATCATATCATACAAAATATGAGATTAACAATAGTCTTTGAAGGTTGTCTCAACACTTTTGCAAACTCGGGTTTTACTCGACTTACTATGAAACTAACAACACTATAACCTAAATTTTCGATTCATGGTCAAAGGTTCGACGTCAAAATAATTCGGAGGCTTTGCCGGATAACAAAGTACCCCCAGTACCATTTTCCAAACGGGTAGGAACAGCACCCTTTGAGGACCTTATGTATGTTATGCTTATCATGTAAGCACATACTTATCATCATTTCAATCCAAATTCAACAAACCAATTCAACCAACATCCGGTTTCTAAACTAAGCATTTTCAACCAACATCCGGCTTTGCACATACTTAAGCATTCAACAAACCAATTCAACAAACCAATTCAACCAATTCAACCAACATCCGGCTTTGCACATACTTAAGCATTTTCCTAACTTATCTAACTAATACACATAAGTAAGCATTTTCTAACTTATAATTACTACACATATATATCTATAAATCTATACTACATATGATACACTATATAAAAAAATATATAAAAAAAAAAACATAAAAAAAAAACGAAAAAAAAAAAAAAACGAAAAAATATATTACATACTACAATATACAAAAATTACATACTACAATATATATATACAATATAAATTGAAAAAAAAAATATATATATATAAAAAAAAATAAAACTGTACATACATATACATATACAATATATATATACATATACATACATACATATATATATATATATATATATATATATATATATATATATATATATATATATATATATATATATATATATATATATATATATATATATATATATATATATATATATATATATAACGAAATATATATATATATATATATATACATACATATATAATAATACGCGGCGGGGGGAGGGGGGGGGGGGGGGGAATCGGGTGGGGGGAGGGGGGTGGGAGGGGGAGGGAAGAGCATACTGTGGGTGGGCGCGGCGGTGGTGGGAGGAGGTGGCGCCGGAAGAGCTTCGGCGGGGGGGGGGGGGGGGGGGGGGGCGGGGTGAGAAGAGGGGGGGGGAAGAAGAGAAATGAGGAAGAAAAGGGTTGCCTTCGGCGATATCCGCCGTTTTGCGACGGAATTTAATGTCCGTCGCAAAACAACCCTAATTCCGTCGCAAACATACATATTCGAATAATAAAATAATTTTATAAAATTTTATTAAATATTCCGTCGCAAATTAATAAAAATTCCGTCGCAAACTTGCCCGCCAAGTGGAAAAATTGGTCCCGCCAAATGTTCCGTCGCAAACAATTAAACATCCGTCGCAAACGGAAATAAAGTAAAAAATTTTGCGACGGAAATAAAGTCCGTCGCAAAAAAAACTCCGTCGCAAAAAATACCTAAATATAATAGCTAATCTACGAGAAGGATAGATTGCTTACTTGTTTTTGTGAATAAACTCCATGTAGTGTCTTCCTACGCGTATCTCCAAGCAACACCAAGTGGATGGTGTTTCACGCCGCCGGACCTCCCCGATATGCTACCAGAAAAATCCCGAAGATTTTTCCAACTCGAACCCTAAGAATAGAGGCCGAAATTTTCAGCCAATTTCTCATGTGAATAGTGACATGAATAGTGCTTTTTTGGTACAATGGAGAACTCTTCTTATATAGGAGAGAGATCCTTGTTCCACAAGGATTTAATTTAATTAATGGATAATCAATCAAATAAATCATTTTCCATAAAAGATAAATCTAACATTTTCCCAAACAAATTAGGATAAATAAAAGATCATTATCTAATATATTAATTATTTAACCAATAAATAATTAAGCACATGTCATATAATAACACAAGAAAACAAATTCCTTGTTAATAATATATACATATTGGCGTCAATACCTAATTAAATAGGTCATGGGCCGAAATTCACCAAACCGGGTCGAGTCCATGAAAAAATGTCTTTTCCATGTAAAACATATATGCTGATGGGTATAAATAATTACACCACCTCAACAGTGGGAGACGACCCACCGCGGCCATCCTCCGGCATGACAGAATAGATCGCAAAGAGGGCGGCCACTTGTGTCTCACCTCGCCGCGACCAAAACACTTGCGGCCCCGGGCAAGTGCAACGGATCTGTGGGTCTCATCCGGGCAAGTCGAGAAGGGGCGCCAAGGGGACGAGGCGGGGAAAAGGCTTGCTCCTTGCGACCTCAGAGAGATGGCCGCCGGTTGATCCAGATCTTTTCCCCACTTGTATCTTAGATATTTCGTCTTACTTAATATCTAAGTTAAACCTAGCTGTTAGTAAAAATGTCTAATAGATTACTTATTCCCTAAGTTACCCACCTCTATAAAAGGTGTGGTCATTGTAAACTAGAGGAGGATATAATATACACTACACTTGCAAGCCAAAGCTCTGTCCATTTTTATTCCTCCATACCGCCACCCGCCGGAGTATCGCACCACCTTAATACAGCCAGATATCCACCGTCTATACACCGCAAGGACACCTGTGACGATTTATACATCATCAGTTGGCTCCGTTACCGGGAAGCGAAAGCTTCATCAGCTCATAACTCCACACAAAATCAAAAAATGGCAGTTCACCTGACCGGTTCCATCATATAGAAATCACATACCGTTGCCGGGAAGTCCGACTCAAGGCGAGTCCTAATCACAAGTATAGTCATAACCTATGTATTTGAAGCAAAGAACAGCGAACCCCCAAACTCTGCGAGAGGCGTTGTACAAACACATATACAAGGCGATGTCGCGGTAGAGACACAAGAAATTACGCAAGCGGGTGGGGAAGGATCACAAAGGGGAGTTCGGCCCCAGCGATGCCCGAAATCGATAAATCGAAGGCTAAGTCAAGAGAGGTCGTAGCGACATTGGATGGGAAAATCAGAGGATCATCTCGATCGCAGCAAGGCCAGAGATCAACCCCTAGGGCAGAGCCAGATCCCCAAGAAGATCCGGAGATTGCGGAAATAAGGGAATACGCGAGGTATGCGGAAACTATGTACCTAGCCAATTCCCGTCTGGTAGCAAAGGGCCAAGCTCCAATGTCGATACGACCCCCAAATCCCCCCAGAGATGAAATCGCTCCCGCGGCGGTGAATAAGGGTCGGCAGAGCCAGATTCACGGGATCGAGATAGAAGAAAGTGTGCGCTCATCAGGCCGCAAAGGACCCAGGAAAAATGTTGTGCAGACTTCGGCTCTCCCAGATCGCGATCATCAGGAGGAGAAATCACACGAAAAAGGTTCGGCTTTCAAAAGGTTGGGTGAGAAGGACAAGGCCTCGGCCCCAAGTCGTCTCAGCCTTCCCGAGGGAGGATTTCTTCCCCGACGAGACGAGGACGCACCGGACGCCCGCATAATTATCCGTGAAAAAAGAGCTCGTCGGGAGGAGTCGGAAGACTACGGGGAGTCAGAGCGCAGGCCAGAGAAGGCTAATACACAGGCGCCGTTGCGACCCAGTTTCGACCCTGTTTGGGCGAACGAGATGGAGATAATGAAAAATGAGCTCGCCGATTTGAAAAAGTCAAGGCCAGCCGAGAGAGCCGCCCCAATCTCAGGAATCGACGTGCTCGCCAAGAGAATTACAGAAACATTGCCTACCGGTCACGAAAAGGTTAGCTATCCCAGCTATAATTACTACAATGGAAATTCTTGCCCAAACGGCGGCTCACCGCTTTCCAAGGTCGCATCACCCTGGCGACCCAAAATAAATACGCACAGGTGCATCGCCTTAGTCGGAAGCATGCAGGATAGGGCCGCCTCTTGGATACGTGGACTTCCTCGTGGCTCAGTAAAAGGCTGGGAGGATCTCTCCGAGAAATTCGTCAGAGAGTTTGAATCGGCGAGTAGACCAAAGAAAACTATAGAGGACCTATACGAAGTTCGCATGGGAGGATATGAGTCCGGAAAAGAATATTATGAGCGTTTCATCAGAATATACGATCAGACAAGAAACATTCCGGATGATGCAGTTGTCACATGTTTCCTCACAGGGATCGCCAAGGGTCCAATGAAAACTGAGTTCAACCTGCGGCCCCCTAAAGCGGGTCTCAGGGAAATGTTGGAAAGGGCTCGAATGATGGGAGTCAGCGAAGCGCCGTCCTCGGGGAGGGCGAAGCCCAAAGCGAACAGCCTTCACAGAAAGAGGATCGCGCAGAGGAGCGTAAGAAGGAAAAAGGGCGAGATGCTAACCACGACCGCGAGACAAAAAAGCCTTATAAATTCGGCGAGGACAATTTTACCCCGCTCAACACTAAAGCATCTCAAATATTGTTCGAAATCCGCGAACATTTTGACAAGCCCAAACCTATGAGGGGTGATCCCGATAGTCGCGACAAATCCAAATCTTGCGACTATCACAAGGACCACGGTCACATCACGGACGAATGTTTCACGTTAAGGCGAGAGATAGAAAGGTTAATCCGCGAAGGACCGGCGACCAAGTATAAGCGAGACGGGAACAACGGTACCGGACAAGGTCGCCACCCCCGCGTCTATCGAAGGAGGTCCGGGTTATCCATGGGGATATCCCCGGCAACAATCAGCGAAATCTCGGATGCACCGGATTAATACGCGCGGCTTTGAAAAGCGAGGTAGTGTTGGGGGAGAACGAGAAGGGAATCATGTTCACTAAAAGCGAATTGGCCACAAGCGAGGGCCCCATGGAAGTACCTCTTATTCTCAAAGTCGGAATAAACGACAAGCATGGTGTCAACGAGTAATGATCGACACGGGGGCTGGTCGCGACGTCATCTATTTCGGCCCCATTGTTTAAAACGGATCGGATTTGGAGAGGCTAAGTTGAAACCCTACCTCGGGGTGCTCGAGGGTTTTACCAACGACAACTTGTGCGGGTTAAAGGAACGGTCGACCTCGGCGTCACGTTGGGTGACTACGAGCCATGCAGAACCGAGATGATCACCTTTCTAGTTATTGATCTCCCCTCATACTACAACATTATCTTGGGGATCCCAGCCATGAGAAAATTTCAAATGGTGGCGTCCGTTCCCCATCAAAGGGTCAAATTTCACATAGGGGAGGAGATTGGGGTCGCCATCAGCCGATCCGGATCTTTCCTCGATTATATGACAAAGAACAGGGTCGACTCCAAGCGACCCAGAGTGGAGGGTTTTTGCCTGGTTCGGGGTCAAGTCGCCACTTTGAATGAAATGCCGGAAGGAGCAGTGGAGGTTGAAACATTGCAAGTTCGAGACGAGCCCGACTTCACTGCTGAGGACGAGTTGGTCGAGGTCATAATAAACGACAAATATCCCGATCAAAGGATAAAAATAGGATCGCGGACCACCGAGGGAGAAAGGGAAGAATTGATCGGGCTTCGAAAGCCAACATAAGCGCCTTCGCGTGGGAGTAACGAGATATGAGGGCGTAGAGTCGAGAGGTCGCTTTGCACTATCTAAGTGCCGACCCCAACTTCGAGCCGATACGGCAAAGAGCGCGACAGGTTCTCATGGAAAAAGAAATCGCAATAAAAGGCGAGATCAAAAAACTTCGGCGGCGAGGCATAATCAAAGAGCTTCGGTATCCCACCTGGTTGGCAAACGTAGTAATGGTAAAGAAACATAATGGCAAGTGGCGGATGTGTGTCGACTTCACGAGACTTGAACAAAGCTTGCCCCAAAGACCCTTACGCGCGCCTCGAATCGACAAAATGGTCGACGGGATCGCCGGATTCGAAACGGCGAGTTTTACGGATGCATATTCCGGTTATCACCAAGTCAAAATGGCGGACGAAGACAAAGAGATGACGGCCTTTAGGGCGGCGGGTGGACTCTATTACTACGAGATGATGCCTTTCGGCACGAAGAACGCGAGTTCGACCTATCGAGAGAATGGTGAACAGAGTTTTTAGCACACAAATAGGCGGGAACATGGAGGCCTACATTGATGATATGGTCGTAAAATCAAGTCGCCGGGATCACCTGGTGGACCTCCGCGAAACCTTCACCAATATAAGAGACCACTCAATGAAACTAAACCTGCGAAATGTATTTTTGGAGTCCGGGCGGGGAAAATTTACGGGCTTCATGGTGAGTCGAGAGGGGGATCGAGGCAAATCCCGAAAAAATCGAAGCCCTAATCAACATGAGCGAGCCCACCGGTGTCAAGGAAGTACGGCGGCTAAACGGCGAGAATCACGGCTTTGGGTAGGTTTGTCTCAAAATCTGAAAAAGTCTCCTTTCTTCAAAATTTTGAAAGGGGCGGGTACCTTCTCTTGGACAGCGGAATGCTCTCAGGCTTTTAAAGACCTTAAAGAATACTTGTCAAGCCCGCCGTTGTTAACCAGCCCAAAACTAGGGGATATTTTATTTTTGTATTTGGCAGCCTCAGATAGGGCCTTAGCCGCAGTACTTGTAAAAGAAGAGGAGGGCTCGCAGAAGCCAGTTTTTTATGTTTCCAAGGCTCTAAGCCCCGTAGAAAGTCGTTATTTTAATATTGAAAAGTTAGCTTATTGTGTTGTTATAGGCGCCCGCAAATTAAGGGCTTACTTCTCATCGCACACCATCGTAGTCCTATCGAATGCATCGCTAAGACGGGTTCTTCATAAACCGGACTTGTCCGGTCGGCGCTCCGGTGGGCTATCGAACTTACGAGAATTCGACATCCGTTATGAGCCTCGGAAGGCTATAAAAGCCCGAGGCTCTCCCGGATTTCATAGTAGAAACAAGCTTCAACGAAGAAACAACGGAGCGAGGTTTGCCCCAAATGCAACCGGGATAAGGTAGCCGCGAGAGGACGAGCCTTTTAGGCCAAGTCACTTGTTGGCAACTCTACGTCGATGGGGCCGCCGGTCACAAAGGGTGCGGCGCGGGGATAATCTGTTAGAGCCGGGCACATCGGAGGAAATCGAGCGAGGCTGCGAGATTCGATTTCACCGCCTCAATAACCGGGCGAGTATGAGGCCGTCATCGGCGGTTTAAAGCTCGCCAAAGCCATGAAAGTCGAAAATATACGGGTATTTTGCGACTCACGGTTGGTTGTGAATCAAATCAATGGCTCTTTCGGCATTCATTGCGAAATATTACAAAGGTATATCAACCTCGTCAAAAAACTCGAAAGCAGCTTCGCATATTGCCAATTCAAAAACATTCCCCGAGAGGATAATCATAGGGCAGACTATTTATCCAAATTGACCAATGAAGATGCGTCGTGTGATCCTAGCATCATGGTCGAGCATCTCTTTGAGCCCGCCATTTCTCAAGTCGAGGTCATGGACTTCCAACCCAGGAATACTTGTTGGGTCGACATCATGAAATCTTACATTGAGCTAGGGGAGCTTCCCAGTGATCCGTGCGAAGCTAAGGCCTTGGTAAAAAGGGCTGCAAGATATATGATTATGGACGATGTGCTTTACCGTCATTCATTCTCAAAACCCCTTCGCGATGCGTGCGACACGAGGAGGTAACGGGCATTCTAACGAGAACTACACGAGGGAATGTGCGGCGGCCATCCCGCCAATCGAACGCTAGCACGAAAAGTACTCCTAGCCGGATACTATTGGCCGAAATTAGCGAGAAGACGCCAAAGCATATACCCGGGCATGTGATGTTTGCCGAGAGGTTCGCCGGTATCCCGGGCTACCCTCGGTCGAACAAAGCATAGTGGTAGCGGCCTGGCCGCTTCGACATGTGGGCAATTGACCTCATCGGACCTTTGAAGAGGGGTCGCTCGGGATGCGAGTATGTGGTCGTCGCAGTGGATTATTTTACTAAATGGGTCGAGGCTAAGGCCTTGGTAAAAACCAACACCAGGGATATAACATACTTTTTGCTCGATCAAGTATGGACAAGATTCGGAGTTCCGAGAGTTGTGGTTTCCGATCACGGACCTCAATTCAGAGACGAATTCGACAAATTTTGTGAAGAAAACAATGTTAAACATTGGCAATCATCCGTGTGTTACCCACAAGGAAATGGGCAAGGCGAAAATGCCAACAAACGGGTCCTAAGCGTACTAAAGAAGAGCCTGGGTGAGAAAGCGAGTCAACGGCCGGATCACCTTCCGGCGGCTCATGGGCACTCGGGACGTCGCGAAAAATCACAACGAGGGAAACTCCTTTTGCCTTAACTTATGGATGCGAGGCTATGGCGCCGGTGGAAATGGCCTTACCAAGCCCTAGGGTCGTTTTTTATAACGAGGTCAATAATACCGCGGCACGTAAACTCGAGCTTGATCTAGTAGAGGAGCGGCGCATCCGAGCATACGGCCGTTTAGTCAATTATAAACGGGCGGCGAAGCGTCATCACGACAAACGTATTCGCGGGCATCACTTCGCCGTGGGAGATTATGTTTTGCGAAAGAGACAAGCCACCGGCCACGAGGCCAAGAAGGGAAAACTATCGGAAAACTGGGAAGGACCAGAGAGGATCGCTCGGATAGTCAAAAAAGGAACTTACGTACTAAGTGACAACCAAGGTCGCGAGTACAACCGACCCTGGCATGCGGACAATCTGAAAAAATATTATATGTAAAGCGTATGCATGCCCGCGTACAAACAGGGCATATGGAAAGGGAAATCGAAATAAAAGAGCCATCTTCGTTTATTAAGAAATACAATTGTTTCCAGCAAATCTGCGGCCTACCATGCTTTGCGATCTCAAAAAAAAAAAAAAAAAAAAAAAAAAAAAAAAAAAACGGGTTACACTCTATCTAATGAGTGTACCTATAACGATCCAGTGAATGCTTCGGCACCCTCGCTAAGCTGCATAGCTTCGTTATTAATGAAGCAAAAGGGAAGCGACGATGTCGGTCCATAGAAACCGCAAAATTAACCGCTTCCCGATGAATCAAGATCCCCCGATCAATATCAACGCGATGATCGCGAATAGCGTGCAAAAGCAAAGCTTCGGCTTCACTGACCTCGTTATCCGTGGACAAGAGGGCGCGCGAGTTGATGAACCTTTTCCACTCGCGATTCTTTGCGAGAAAGATCGAACGCGGGTCCCGGTACACGAGGTCGCTCATAATCGGGGAAAGAGCTCGCGCGGGGGCTCGTTGCAAGCAAGATTGTCTACTTGACTCATCGGCAAGGTTCCAAGCGAGCTCATAATGGGATAAGGGGTCGATAGCGGGTATACCCGGGGCACCATTGATGGATTCCGGAGTAAAAACGACCGCGACGCCACGAAGGGTAATGCGGTGGCGGTCCCTCGAAGCAACTTCGGACAAGATGGAATAGAACTCCCTCACTATTGAAAGATTGGGAAGTATTGACGAAGGTGGTGCAACAAAATCCGCCCACCCGGAAAAACGTACGCGCGAGAGAGAACCGTCACCCTCGACCTTGCTCGATTTAAACCCCTCTCCTTCGCGAGGCTCAACCCACTCAAAATAGCGCCGAAATGATCTTTAGCAACGTCGGAGCGGTAGAGAAGAAAGGGGATACATCACGAGTAGGACGAGCTTTCCATATCCGAACCCGGTGCTTTTCCCTGGGTGAGACATAGCATAAAATAAAGGGGGGATGAAACAATAAAGAGGATAATGAACAAATTGCAGAAGAAAGAAAGCAAATTCAGTATAAGGCAAGAGGCAGAATGAGTTCCAAGATACTCCCCCTTTTTATACTAAAAGGAGGATATAACCAAGGCGACGCGAGAACGCCGGACCATAAAGAGACCAAAATTTATGGCTACGGTTACACACGACACCTATTTATTAGGGGTCATAACTCTGCGTTAATGACACGGTCAAAGGCTGCTATGAGAGGCTAAATTTCTGACAACACTGCTCATAGGGCCGCGGAAATCTTGACAATTGACACCGCATAGCGACCATGGTTAGGACAAGACGACGACGTTTCGTGACCGCGTACTCCAACAAATTATGTAAAAGACCTCGCACAAATCAAGAGGACCGCATATAGAGGATAAAGTAATGCCTATCACAGCCTCGCTAAAGACCGCCAGATAGTCAACACAAATCAGGGACGGGAAAAATCAAATCTTATAAATAGAAAATGCAGAGAGTAAATTGTCAAGATATTACAACTCAGAATTCAGGCAAATCACAAAGATAAATAGTCAAGGTTACAAGTCAAATTTTTAAAGGGCTCGCAGGAAAATACAAAAATCTAGAGATCATGAGGGGTAGGTGGGGTGCTGATGAACTCATCGCCTTGCTCAGGGGACGGCGGCTTCTTCAACGCCTCAAAGTTCACAGGATTAACAGGAGCAGGATCCCAAACAGGCTCGCCACGACTAAGCTGTTCAGACTGTATCGAGGTAATAAGCTCATTGGCATAGGGAATCTCCGGGTGAAAGACCACTAAATCAGGATGACCTTGGTGCATATTCACCCACCGCAGCATATCTTCCAGAGTAATGTGCTCTCTGCCTCGGTCAGCCCAGATGCAGCGAGCTAAGTGACTAAAACCCTGATCAAAGCTATGCTCCATGAGGTCAAGGAAGTCATCTGAATTCTTGTAGGCGGCGACGGCCCCAGACTTGGCCTCCTCAACGGCCTCGGCAGTTTTCTTCACAGCTTCCTCTGCAGCTCTCTTCGCAGCTTCTTCAGCAGCTTTCTCAGCAGCCTCTTTAGCAACTGTATCCGCCTCAGCGAGCTTACCCCTCAACTTAGCGATCTCCTCCTGCGCCCCCGCAAAATCCTTGGTCAAAGTGGAAACTTTCTCATTGATTTCAGCATCCAGTTTAGAGTGCTCCTCCAAGATTGATCTCATCTTTTCCACCTCGCCAGCCGCGTGCCTAGCTTTCTTTTCGGCAGTAACTCTTGCCTGGTCAGTCGCCCCTAGCTGCGCCGTCACCTTTATCATCTCTGCCTCGCGCCTCTCAGCGGCCTCGAGCACCCTATTCAAACGAGCGCCGAGCTGGGAGAAGCAAGGGGGAGTTGGCCAAAAAACAAAAAATAAAAAAAAAAGAAGAAAAAGAAAAATTGAAGAAGAGAAGAAAGAGGTGGTCTTACCATAGAAGCAGCAATCCCAAACTGGCCGCTCAAATCTCTGATTTCGGCGATCTCATCTTGAGGCGGAGTATTATCTTGAGCCGCAAAGCGGGCTAATATGCCCCGACCAATCTCCACTTGAACATGATCAGGATAGTCAAAAGGAATCGGCCCAAGAGGAATCACATCAGCAATTGCTTCACCAACCCGGCGAGCTTTGGATAGGTCAAGATCCTGGGTAAAGCTCGGATCCAACCAAAGGGCCTCTTTCCCAGAGTAACCTCGAGGCAAGGTTTTTTGTGGCAGTGTCTCAGTGGGCGCGCTCTTCTCCACCGGAGTTTCAACCTCTTCAAGATGCACCGGGATGTGAGCGGGCCGTTTGGTTGGGCGATCATTCTTCGCCTTCTCTGGTTGAGGTCGCTTTACGCCGTGCGACTCTTTAGCAGGGGGATGAGTCTCTTTTGAGGCACCAGCCTGACCTGGGCTCGCAACAAGGGCAGAGGAAGTCGCAACAAGGGCAGAAGAGGTCGCGGCTTCCGGGTTATATGTCTCGGCGACAATCGAGGCATCCACGGTTCGGGGCACTTTCCCTAGAGCTTTCTTCGAGCCTCTGTCGAGCATTGGCTGCCTTGGCTTGCGCCTCCGCGTTAAGCTTGTTTCTTTGAGCCACTGCGAGCATTTGGATCCATACCTACAAAAGGAAAGCGGTTTAGAACCCAACAAAACAAAATGAACATATACAAATAAATACAAGTGGACAAAGAAAGTTACAACGCGGCCTAAGTGAAGGATCGCCCCCACATTACGGACACTCGGAGGGAAAACATTTGTTGATATGGCAATCCCCAATCCGGTCCGGATCGCAACTCTCGGGACCCATTCGTACCAAGGTCACGGCATTCCCCCTACCTACTAGGCCCGCCATACATACAAAAGGCTCGGCCGGAGTCAAGAAGTTCAACCCGGGAGACATTTCTCCGAGATGGCGCCGCCCCATCCGGCCGAATTAACGTCATCAGCCCCTTCACATAGCGCCGCTCACTCACAGGGGGGTCAAGGATTAAAAGCGTGGATTTGCCTCCGCGGACTCCTGCCCTGGGAAAAGGCCAACCTACCTTCGACTCGACTTTCAGTACCCGCTTCCCCCATTTGTGAAACTTATTGGGAAGCGGGAATAGTAGGCGGGGAGTCTTCGTCCTCAGGGAGATTTGTCTAGGAACAGTCGTCCCACAGAAGAGATAAAATTGCCCCAGTAAAGTTAACGTCGGCTCAATCTTCAGAATCCGGCACATAACTGTGAAAGCCATCAACTGGATAATAGCCCCGACGGCAAAATCGGAAGGAAGCGCCTGCATCTCCTTGCAGATCTCCACAAAGAAAGGATCGAAAGGCGGTCTCAGACCCGCATGCAAATGATGGAAGTGGAGGATAAGGGTGTCCTCGGAGCGGCGCGCACATACGTAATCCTTGTGATCCCCGGGCTTAAATTTGTCGGCCTCCTTCTCATAATCGAAAAAAAGAAAACCGATACACACGGTGTCGATTCCAAATATACGATTTATGGTCCTATTGAGATCGGCTTTTGCTCTTACACGGTCGGGACCATTTCTTCTCAACATCCTTCTCGTACGCCGACATGGTCCCATACTCCCGCATAGCTTCGGGATTGTTAGGTCGAGAGATCTTCGGTGGGTGGCGGCCGCGGCGGCTTCGCCGACTGTCATGGTTTGGCTCGCAGTTTTCTTCTTCTTCTGCTTTTTTTCGGGCACCCAGATATCCTTCCGAGGCAATTCAGCATTTTCATCCTCACTTTGGACCCCATTAACTCATGAGCTGCGGCGTCACGAACATAAGCTTCGTCGTGGTCGGGAGCGCCGCTAGTAATTGGGACCGCGGTTGTCCTTCGGCCGGGGACGCGATTTTTTCGGCCCCGTGAACAGTTGGAGATTTTTGAGCCCGTGCTTTCTCTTTAAGGCTCGCTGCGCGGCGGATTTACGCGAGAGATAAAGGCCTCCAACTCAAAAGGGTCGGCATCCATAGTAGCGACCTCATCGGCGGTAATCTCGCCAACACCGCGCGAGTACTTTCCACTTCCACCTCGTCCGGTAGATCGCCGGCGGGGCCGCGGATAATATGGGGTCATCCTCGGCATAGTCATAAATCTCCCTCTCCGCGAATCATCTCCGAATAATCATTCCCCGACATCCTGCAAAAACAAGGGAGGAAAAAGGTGGAGCTTTCGGACACAGGTATAATAATAAATTAGCCCGGGAAGGTGATCGCACCCACTTCAATACCGCCTCCTCCGTTTTTGCAAGAGAGATCGCAAATAAAATTACGAGAGGAAAGCGGGGGAGCGGGTGAAACCCCAATTTTCCCGGGAAAAGCTATAATCTCTCCCCGGGAAAAACCCCCATTATTAATCGAAACAAATCGAGGTTGCATCCCCGTTGCGAAAAGAAAGATGAAAATGATGCCCATGGAAAAATAACGCGGGGATGGATGAATAAAAGAGTTAAAGGAGAGGAATTCTTACCCAATTTGCTGAAGAAAAGAGGAAATCCGCGTGAAGACTGGGAAATGCTCAAGAAAGTGGTCGGAATCTTCAAAAGAACCACCTTGAAATCCTAAAACCTTCAAAGCTCCGCCGCAAAACCTTAAGAATTCCGATCGATAGACGACGAAGAAGGAAATAAGGAATGCTAAAAGTGTGAGGAGGTTGAGGGGTGAAAACCTTATATAGGCAAGGGGGCCACGATCGAACGGTTGGGGACCCTTCATCCGACGGTTCAGATTGGGGCGGCGGTTATCGGTTTCGAAATACGAAGGGCGTCCCATCAATGCTCACGTGCAACCGCCTGGCGGTTGCAAAGGCGGCCGCATTACTCGGCGAGAATGGTACACGGAGGACGACGTCGGCCACGATTGACGATCTCGCCCCACCAAAACCGACCCGAGTTGCTTCGAAGGCCGCATGCTTTGAAAGCACGGCCCTTAGTGAACAAGTCGCATCGGACGACAAGGTCGCAAAAACGAGCCCGAGTTGCTTCGAAGGCCGCATGCTTTGAAAGCACGGCCCTTAGTGAACAAGTCGCATCGGACGACAAGGTCGCAAAAACGAGCCCGAGTTGCTTCGAAGGCCGCATGCTTTGAAAGCACGGCCCTTAGTGAACAAGTCGCATCAGACGACAAGGTCGCAAAAACAGGCCCAGAGTTGCTTCGAAGGCCGCATGCTTTGAAAGCACGGCCCTTAGTGAACAAGTCGCATCAGACGACAAGGTCGCAAAAACAGGCCCAGAGTTGCTTCGAAGGCCGCATGCTTTGAAAGCACGGCCCTTAGTGAACAAGTCGCATCAGACGACAAGGTCGCAAAAACTGACCCAAAATTACTTTGAGGTCGCTTGCTTTAAAAGCACGGCCCGAAGTGTACAAGTCGCACCCGACGACGAGGTCATAAAAGATGTTGATAATTACTCCATCCTTCATATCCTCAGGGAATATCATAAAGCACGGAGTAGGGGGCCATTGATGGGTATAAATAATTCCACCACCTCAACAGTGGGAGACGACCCACCGCGGCCATCCTCCGGCATGACAGAATAGATCGCAAAGAGGGCGGCCACTGTGTCTCACCTCGCCGCGACCAAAACACTTGCAGCCCCAGGCAAGTGCAACAGATCCTGTGGGTCTCATCCAGGCAAGTCGAGAAGGGGCGCCAAGGGGACGAGGCAGGAAAAGGCTTGCTCCTTGCGACCTCAGAGAGATGGCCGCCGGTTGATCCAGATCTTTTCCCCACTTGTATCTTAGATATTTCGTCTTACTTAATATCTAAGTTAAACCTAGCTGTTAGTAAAAATGTCTAATAGATTACTTATTCCCTAAGTTACCCACCTCTATAAAAGGTGTGGTCATTGTAAACTAGAGGAGGATATAATATACACTACACTTGCAAGCCAAAGCTCTGTCCATTTTTATTCCTCCATACCGCCACCCGCCGGAGTATCGCACCACCTTAATACAGCCAGATATCCACCGTCTATACACCGCAAGGACACCTGTGACGATTTATACATCATCATATGCTATATTAGGAGCCGCGTCGGGGACCATGGACCTATAACTAGTAGCTCCAATAAATTAAATAAAATTATTCATCGGACAGAATAATTATATCCAATCTATTAATTCCGGGATTAAACCACCATAAACCCGAAACTGAACTCTGCCGAATATAGATAACTTACACTCAACCATGAGTTGATAAGGTGTCCACTGATATAATCATTACATACGGATAAATCCTCCATAGACTGTTCATTACGAGTCGGGATATTTCCGTAAACCCATCTCGAAACATATTATCCTTATTTACCATTAACCCCCTAGTGATCAATTAGTTCACATACCAGACTAGTAGCTAATTAGTCTAACATGAACTCCGCGGATCGATCAGTTTCTAGGATTAACAAATAAGGGAACTATCTGTCTACTTCCCGATGGAAGGAATGGATTCCATATCTGAAATAGCACAGACTACTCACTCATGCCAGAATAGAGCCAACGAGAAGTGTTGGACCACATACTTCGAAGTGATCTTTACTAACACATCAAACTCTACCCTAGTCTAAGCAGTTGTCTGTGATCACCTCAGGATTGAGATTAATCCATATATGATCATCTTGTGATTCGATAAGACTTCGCGATCACGGAATTATATCGAGAACTCAAATCAAATCGGTCCAAATACTATATGATTATTATCATATATAAATGCCCCACTAGGTACCGTATTACCGACAGTCCGGATAAGACTGTCACACCTAAAGTGTTCTGGGCGCATTATTAGCATATTAATCATGAGACCCGTACTCAGATTAATCAACGCTACGGACTAAGTTAATTTTAAGTACATCTCACTAACTCAATCCTCTTGTGCATAGCCATACACTGAGTTATGTGATTACATAAACGAGGTACTTAGGGTTTTCAGTAGTGTCTTAATTATAAACAGAAATGCATATAATAAGATGAATTATTAATTCTGTCCTAAAACAATTACATAATTGTCTTTCGGGCACTACACCTAACATCAACCACATGGTTTCATTGATCCGGCATATCCTAAACATGTGTGTCCTCTGCAAAAATCTCTCTATGGGTTAAAGCAAGCCCCGCATTCGTGGTTTGACAGATTGTCACAATTTCTACTTCATATTGGCTTTGTTTGCAGTAAAGCTGATCCATCCATGTTTACCTTTCATTCAACTCACATTTGCATCATCATGCTAATATATGTAGACGACATTATAATAGCTGGAAAGGATGACACAATGATTCAACATCTAATTCAAAAACTTGGAGCAGAATTTGCAATTAAAGATCTAGGATCTCTGAGTTATTTTTTATAGGATAAGGTCGTAAAGGACGGATTTACATCTTATTTATGAAAAAAGGACAAGAAAGAAATGCACTGGTTGTAAAGGACAGAAAGTAATATATATCCAAAAATACCCTTCTAAAAAAGATTCAACAAATAAAATGTAAACCTGTGCATTCACATTTCACACAAAAGCCGGTGAGGTTAAAATTAGTGAGAGAGAGAAATGAGAATACTCTAGGGTTTCTTCCCCTTTTTCACAGTTTGAGGCGGCGGCATAGGAGGCGGCGGACATGGTGGAGGCGGTGAGTCAAGTGGTTCAATGACCAAAAAGGCTATGGTTTCATCACTCCTGATGATGGCGGTGAGGGTCTCTTTGTCCACCACTCCGGCATCAAGGACTCTTCTGGCTACAAAAGCCTCGGAGAGGGCGAGTCTGTCGAGTTTGAGGTGGAGTACGGCGGTGATGGCCGTGCTAAGGCTGTGAACGTTACTGGACCTAATGGAGGACCTGTTGAAGGTGGAGGCAGCGGAGGAGGCGGCGGTGGATATGGAGGAGGCGGCGGTGGATACGGTGGGGGCAGTTATTGAGGCGGCGGCATAGGAGGCGGCGGACGTGGTGGAGGCGGTTATGGTGGGTGTTTTGATGCTTTTTTGCATCTTTAAGACGGATTAATCTTTTTTTTTTTTTTTTTTTTTTTACATGTTTGGTGTATTACTATTTTGATTGAATGTGGAATTACACGATCCGTGATAACCATGGTGCCGAGGCAACATCTCGTGATTCAAGTGGAATCTCAAGCGGCGAAATCATGAAAGTGGTTGCATTTCAATGCATTTTTGCAATTTTTTTTAGGTTTTGTTTGCATTTCGGTTTTGATCAATTGTTGTTGTATGAATCCTACTTGTCTTTATTTTTGTTCTTGAAGAATTGTTGTTGAAGAATTATCAATTATTTGTTTTTGAGGAATTATCAATGCATTTTTTGTAATGTTACTACATTTTTGTATGAATGTGCACGATCTTAAGGTCCTCGAATCCCCTACGGGTTCCCCTTCCCAATTAGGGTTTAGATTGGTAACGTTTCGGCATTTTTTCCAAGGGACATGTAGTAACGTTTCGGCATTTTTTGTAATGTTACTACATTTTTATAATGTTACTACATTTTTGTATGAATATGCACGATCTTAAGGTACACAAATCCCCTATTGGGGTTCCCCTTTCCAAGTAGGGTATACAAAGAGTAACGTTTTGGCATTTTTCTATGAATGTGCACGATCTTAAGGTACACAAATCCCCTATTGGGGTTCCCCTTCCCCAGTAGGGTATAGAAAGCAATGGAAACACCCTCAAACATAGTAACACATAATGTGGTAACTCGTAGTAACACCAACACGTAGTAACACCAGCACGACTTTAATGTGAAAAAAAAAATTATCATTAAGGGTATTTTTGTACATCTCTTTTTTTTTGTCCTTCTCAACCAAATATTATTATTTTTGTCCTATTCTTCATTTAAGATGTAAAGTTGTCCTTTAGGACCACCACCCGTATTTTTTAGGCATTGAAGAAAGACGCATGTCTGACGGGGTCTTCTTATGTCAAGAAAAATATGCAAAGTCCATTCTTGCAAGAACATGCATGGATCAATGTTCACCAGCTGCCACACCTTTGGCTTTAAAGACTCCAACTCACTTTTCTGATGAAAATCCTATTGATGCCACTGAGTATAGAAGTATTGTTGGCGCCCTTCAATACCTTACATTCACACGTCCAGACATAATTCATGCTGTTAACAAGGTTTGTCAACATTTTGCTAATCCGAATGCTGGTCATCTAAAGGAGGCGAAGCGTATTATCGGGTATATAAAAGACACAATGAACTATGGAGCTCACTACCTTTCTAACAGCAGCAAGTCACTATACGCTTTTTGTGATGCGGATTGGTCCGGTTGTCCAATTACTCGACGAAATACCAGTGGTTTTTGTGTTTTTCTAGGTTCAAATTGCATTTCATGGAGCTCAAAGAAGCAACCCACTGTTGCTCGTTCAAGCGCCGAAGCAAAATATCGGTCCATGGCTTCAGCCACAGCAGAGCTCACATGGATTACATTTCTTTTACGAGATATTGGGGTTCCTTTAATAAGACCACCTCAATTGTTCTGTGATAATCTAAGTGCTTTATATCTCACTACCAATCCTATGCTTCATTCGCGCTCTAAGCACTTTGCACTAGACTATCACTTTGTTCGGGAAAAAGTTGCGGTGCAACAACTTGTTACTCGATATATCCCAGCCTCAATACAAATAGCGGATATCTTCACTAAGCCATTCTCAAGTCAAAGATGAACGGTCCGTATTCAGAAATTTAGTCTGACTTTCTGGCCAGGACATACAACAATGTTGAACGGTCCGTATTCAGAAATTTAGTCTGATTTTCTGGCCATGACATACCACAATGATGTAGGGAAAAAAAAGTAGAATGCAAAGCTGAACGATCCATATTATTAGCATGTCCTTGTTTCTTAAACATGAGGACGGACTTATGGTGAAATACAGGAAGTTATTTGATGCACCCGTAATATGCAAAACGCATCCATGTGGTAAAATGTACATTTTTTATAAATTGAATTCAAATTATATAGTTTAGATTTGTTTATCTATCAATTCGATACAAAGAATTTATCACCTAAAAACTTCTCGTGAAATACAAACAATTGTTTGACGTACTAACCCGTCACCGTCCCTTTCAATTCCCACTCAATCAATCTCGATGGATCCGGAAAGATTTCTTGATTTTCTTTTTTTAAAAGTAAATTCCTTGTTGCACGGCAGAAATTCAACTCAAGTATTAGTAGGACACTAGCTGACTAGCACCCCGAAAGTAAAAAGTAGTAGCAGAAAAAAATTATTATATATATATATATATATATATATATATATATATATATATATATATATATATATATATATATATATATATATATATATCTCGCAACTTTGGAGTAAAGTACTAGTTGTCATTTATTTATTTATTTATAAAGGATACGAAATATATACACATACTTTGTTTTTGTCTCATTGAACCCGAAGCATTCGGGTTAAAAGCCATATTAATTAACTCTGAGTCAATGTCATGTTGGCACTAGCTGTCTTTTAAGGAAATACAAGTACTACATCTGTCTCAATATATATGTTAATCCAAATGTTTTTATATAGATTAAGAAAGTGATAGAATGTCATAAATTTTAAGCTTAAATGACCAAAATACCCTATTACTATCATCAATGTAATATTTGTTAAGTAATGAAAAATTATTGAATTGATATTAAATTAAGGTAAGATAAAGAAATGAATAATAAAAGTTGTATTGATAATATAGAATAACTTAAATTGTGGAACAAATTAATCCAACAAAATATGATGACTTATATTTTGGGACGAATGTAGTACTTAGCTTGTTTATTATACGGGAATGTCATTCTGAAGTTTGAGTTGAATATAATGTAGTTGAACGGGATGAAATTTTATTAAAATTAAAATACAAATAGTTATATTCATTACCTAAAAAAATAGATAGAATGAAAATCGACAAAACACGTATGTGGCGGTTAAAGGTAAGGTGGGGTAGATGTTAGAACAATCCTTATGTGATTGAATCACATTATTCCCGGATCGATTATGCTAAATTATTGAGAAACAGAGAACGATATTAATCTACAAACATACCCGAATCCATAGCAGCGGAAGACTCTGTAGATGTTGTAGGATCGATCTTCCAGATCTATACACCTCCCGCTTCTTGTCAGAAGAACCCTTTGTGTTCTCTGTATATTCTCTTGTGATAATGGGGGTCAAAAGAGAGTGGGAAAAGTGTATGACCTAGGGACCATAACCCACCCTTATATAGTAAAATATTTATTAGGTTTTTCCAATTTTACCCATCATAAAATTAGAAATTACCTCCGAGTTTCTACACATTAAAGGTCCACACCCTAGCGATACGTTACAGTCCAATAATTATAACCGTAGTAGATCACTTTAAAACGGACTAACATTTATTGACAGTCTACGACATAACAATTATTTCACATATAAGCCCAACGTTGGATATATGATCCAACAATCTCCCACTTGGGCTATATGTGTAACTTTATAATTGTATGTCATAAAATAACCGAATGAGCGCTCAACTTGGCTGTCATTACAAAACGTATCAATAACAACCCCGTCCATCAATCCCATCAACATAGGACCAAAGCGGCCTTCGTCACATCTGTCGTGACGGGACCCATCAATGATCACGTATGCTAACAAAACTGAATGACATGGATCATGATGTGGATGCGTAGCATGGAAATAACATGACATGTGATCTTAACATGTATATTTCCAACTGGTCCACCATAAACTTTAACGAGATCAAAACCATATATCGAGATCAAAGTGTGAAACATCAAAAATTAAATTTCTACAGAAAGAACTGTAACTTTAACTTTAACCTTAACTTTAAACTGAATAACTGAAAAATGTGTCTATATTGAAACAAACGTTATCAACTACAAACTCCCACTAAACTTAAGCATCCTTAACTGACATGTCACCCATATGAGCAGTATGCTCAAGAACATCTTGGGTGGTTGTCCCTTAGTGAGTGGATCCACAATAATGGAGTTTGTCATGATAATTTCAAAAGACACCCTTTCACTTTGAACTCTATCTTTAACAACTAGGAACCTTATGTCAATGTTCTTAGACATCGATGAACTCCTGTTGCTGTTGGGATAAAACACTGCAGAATTATTATCACAAGAATCCTTAATGGTCCTTATATAACCAAATAAAACTTCACAGCCTGAAATAATATTTCCGCATCCATATCCCATCACTAGTAGCTTCAAAAGCCCTGAATTTTGTCTCCAAAGTCAAATAAGTCATAAGTGTCTGCTTAGCACTTTTCAGATAAACAACTTCTTTTGACAAAATGAAGACATATCCTTATGTGGATTTAAATGTATCTTTACATCCACCAATATCTAAGTCAGTATACCGAATGATCTCTAACTTTTCTGACTCCAGACATGTGAGCATCCTATATTTTGTTTTCTGTAAGTACTTTACAACCTAATAGGTTGTAACCAAATGACCCTTTCCAGGATCTTTTAAGAATCTGCTCAACGTGAATGAAATGTACACAATAACCAGACATGTACAAACCTAAGCACACATTAGACTCCTAATAATAAATCAAATGGAATCTTCTGCATTTCCTCCTACTTTATATCATTAGAAAAGGCACAGTGAGACTAAACTTGTCTCACTTAGACACGGGTACTATGTGTTTTACAATCCAGAATGTCGAATCTCTTCAGAAAACTTTATCGATATAGTCTATTTGTAATGATCCAATAATACCTCAGGGATAACCCCGATATACATGGATCCCGAAACTGAAAGTAGCGTCTTCTAAATCTTTCAACTCAAAACCGAACGAGATAAATGATTTAGTTTCACGCCCAAAAACTATATCGTTACCGGTAATCATCGACATGTCAAACCAAGAGTATGAAACTACTCCCACTAAACTTATGGTAGATACATTCATCAACATAATTTGACCCAGAACCAAATGAGACAATAATTTGATGAAATCTTTTATACCATTGACGGGAAAACCGTTTGAGTCCATAAATGGATATATTTATTTTGCAAACCATATTCTTCGATTCCCCAAATGCAAAGTTTTCTGGAAGCACTGAATCAATGTTTCATCAATGTCACCACTGACAAACATTGTCTTTACATCCATCTAATGTAACTCATAACCCATATAAGCAAGTAGAGCCAAAAATATACTGAAAGGGCCTTTCAAAGAATCCAGAGAGAAAGCCTTTTATAATATATGCTCATTTTGAGTAAAGCCCTTAATGACAAGACAAGCCTTATATCTTTCCATATTACCATCTGAATCCCTCTTGGTCTAAAATGTCCATTTACAACCAATGGGTTTTGATCCTTCTGGTAATGGTAGAAGATCCTAAATGTCATTGTCCTTCATGGACTTCATCTCATATTGCATGACCTTAATCCACTTGTGAGAGTTGGAGTTTTCCATGGCTAGGGGAACGGTAACCAGATCGTCCTGTATAATGCCATGATCTTTATCTCAATGAGTTAAACAATATAATCATCCTGAATTATTGACCTCATCTCTCTAGTAGAGTGCTTGAGTTGTGGTGCCACTGATTTCTCATGTGGTACCTCATATGCTCATGTTGCTCCTATATAGGTTCTTGAGGATGTTGAGGCTGCCTAATTGGAAGTTCAAGAATATTGTCATAAACTGTATCTGGCGATAGTTTACATCCCATTTGGGAAAAAACAAATTGTTACCAACTGCCACAGTAGGGAGAGTCATGGTAGGCTCTTCTTAAAAGACAATATTCCATACCTTATCCTCCCCCAAACTCAATGTCCTCAAGGAACCTTGCAGATCCCGTCTAAGAATAAAAAAATTGAAAGTATGGCCATAGAACTTAAAACCCCTGGATCTCTTGAAAACCACCACATAACATAACAATTAACCAGAGTCTATTTTCTTTCCTTTGGCTTATAAGGCCTAACCTTAATTGGACAACCTCCAATATGATTACACCGAATACTGGGTTACCCTAGTCCATATTTCATATGGGGTTTTGGTTACTGTTGTAGTGGGTATTTATTTAGTATGAAAGCTGCTATCTTTAATTTCCATAGTGACTGCCATTTGATACAAGGAATTAGAAGCAAATAATCATCTATGAATGTGATACTTTATTTCTGACCATTCCAACATACCGTAAGGAATGGACATCAAGTGACCATATGTATCAATTCCAAGACGTACTTAGAGCAATCAAATATCTAATCTCCTATGTTGGTTTGTTACCCCTTAATTCAACCTACTCAGACAAGATCATCTGACATATCAAGGGGACCAAATGTTCCATCTGACACAAGCCTTTATATTCTCTTTCGAGAAATTTTCCTTAAATGCTAATGCCAAACCATATAGGAACCATCATTAGTTAACTTTGATTTGAGCCATGAAAACTAAATGCAGGTGTTATTAAAGATACAACGGTATCTACCAAATCAAGATTATCACTGAAAGCCAAATGATTAGAACATATTTGGTCTAAATCCTGAAAAGACTAAAAGTATCATCCTTAATTGAACAAGAATGTCCTAATTTGTCCAATCAAGAAATGAAAAGCCGAATTCCGCCATAAAGACGGCCTGATAAGTCTTTTCCAAGTCTAGAAAATGTTCAATCTTCGGTAACAATCAAGTTTCCAAATAGCCTTAAACTTTATTGCATCACCATCACCCACAAAGATGTATCTTTCAACATCAACCGGTGATCGATAATGCTATCTACTCTGCATATTCACGCTCAAATGAATAGGTGCATCAGAATCTATCCACTATATGTTCAGGCACATAAATCAACTCAACCCCTAAACAAACCAAAAAAAGAAAACTTAACTTTATTTGCTCAGCAAGCATGACACTACAAGAAATCATTCATTGTGTACCTACCTATTGGCTTAAGAAACAACCAATATCCTTATGTTGTCACTTTTTCCCCTATTGTTGAATACCAGCAGCTTCCTTAAATTTTATTGTGCCCTTACCTTTAATGGTGACCATATTTAGCACTTTCTGGTTGCCCAAGTTTAAATCATTCAACTTCTTGCACTCAGTGGGAAATCGATTTCTTCAACTCCCACCATTCCTTATGTCAGTTATAACTGACATTTAATTTACCATATTGTGCTTGAAGATATAGAATGATAAATTGCACCAGTAGTCCATCACAGATATCCAAATTAAATATCCGAAATTTGGAAATCAAATGAGCTAATTTTACAATGTGCCATTATGTTGCATTAGTCCTTATACCTTATAGAGATTAGCTAAGACATGACAAGTTGCCTTGTCTTTCTCTTCATGATATTGTGCAACTCTATTAAACACAAAAATTCCTTATTGGTCACCACAATCCTTAGCAAATTTTTAAGAGTATCTAAAATGGCTTCCTATATGATCACTAGACTCAACCTGTTTGATCACTCTCACTTCTTAAAGTACAAATGTGTTTGTCTAGACTATTCTAACTGAGACGTTCAAGAGGATCATACTTAAATGTCAAGTCTAGATACATAATGTGAAGGACAAATTCAAGTCATCCTTTCCAACTCTTTAAAATTATAGGGAATTTGGAGGAATATAATGCTTAAATGAGCAGATATACTTTAAAGCAGAAATTATAATTGAATACAGAAAACAACTTAATGACCTTAGGCTCACGTATATAAGATCCGAAGAATATCCAAGTCAAACAAATTTATGATATATTTTCCCATCACAAGATACCGGCACGACATTAGTATCTCATCTTTGGACGATAATACGAACTCGTAATTGACATCTTGACGTAGTGATCAAATACTGACAATAAATCCTGTCAAATAATAGACCAATCTTTGGACCGTATCTATTACCCACATGGAAACCAAATAATTGTCACGTATTTATCACCACAGGTGTATTTACAATTCTGCCAAATAATATCCTTCCTTTGGGCCGAATACTATCCGCATGAATTAATAAAAACACAAACCATTTTACATCCCACTATGAATCCATTTCCACGTAGAGGTCACTTTGGCGACATATCGCTTCAACAAACCCACTTAGAGACATAATAAATACAAATACCGCAATATATCAATATTTGATTTTATCGTACTAAGCCTCTTAAAAAAAGGTCTATCAAAATTGCTTTATTTCCCCGGATCTTACCATAATGTTATATGGACCAATTAATAAATAATTGATCCAACTGAAATTAGACTCAAAAAAATGCACAACCATATCCTAAATTTCCTTATTACTGTTTTGTTATTTTAATTTTAAAATTAGCCCGAGACAAAATAACAAAACAAAATAACTAAATTTGGGTCAGCAGAAAACAGAAAACCTTATACCTCATTATCAACTATACGTTTTAACAAAACATGAAGCCTCACTGATAATGCCGACTTACGCACCTTAATATACCAAATATTAACTTTTTTTTTGTTTGTAATTATTACCATTATTAATTAACTAATAATAATAATAATAATGATATGGCCCAAAGTAATGTTAAAAGCTACCCAAACAAGAAAAAAACTGGTTCGTATCTTTTCCAATTTTTTTCTCCCCTTTTTTTTTATTTAAAAAAGAAAAACAAAATTAAAAAACAGGAAAACCTAATTACTGTTGTTTTACCATACCAAACAAAATTTGCCGCCGCCGTCAAACAGGCTGAATCGCCGGACCACTTAACAACTAGAACCATGCAATTGCTGTTTTTATTTCAATTCTTTATTCTGATGAACACCCGCAACGAAAAAAAAATATAAACAATGGTAATACTAATACTATAACATGCATTCCAAACCGAACGCATCATCTAAATCCCAATAAAGAGGCCGCGCGATATACACAGATAATATGCGAATTTCACCGTATATAACAAATCGATTCTCGATAATTCAACATAAACCTTGCTCCGATACCACTTGTTAGAACAATCCTTATGTGATTGAATCACATTATTCCCGGATCGATTATGCTAAATTATTGAGAAACAGAGAACGATATTAATCTACAAACATACCCGAATCCATAGCAGCGGAAGACTCGTAGATGTTGTAGGATCGATCTTCCAGATCTATACACCTCCCGTTTCTTGTCAGAAGAACCCTTTGTGTTCTCTGTATATTCTCTTGTGATAATGGGGTCAAAAGAGAGTGGGAAAAGTGTATGACCTGCGGGACCATAACCCACTCTTATATAGTAAAATATTTATTAGGTCTTTCCAATTTTACCCATCATAAAATTAGAAATTACCTCCGAGTTTCTACACATTAAAGGTCCACACCCTAGCGATACGTTACAATCCAATAATTATAACCGTAGTAGATCACTTTAAAACGGACTAACATTTATTGACAGTCTACGACATAACAATTATTTCACATATAAGCCCAACGTTGGATATATGATCCAACAGTAGAGCCATTAGATGAAATTGTCACAATATTAAGGAACATGAGCTTGAAATGAAATTCAAAAATCCTTAATTAATGGATGTTGAAGAGCCATTAGATTTCACATTTAGTTTCTGCCATGGCTCGATATTCAGCCTCGGTAGAGCTAGCTTCGTGACATTATTGTTTGCTTTTTAGCTTTCCAAGAGAAAAGAGTTGTTTGACCTAAGAAGACACAATAGCAAGTAATTAAATGCCTTGAACCAGAAAAACCAGCTCAATCTGCATCTGAGTAAATCTTTGAGGCAAAATGAGTGTGTCCTAGCAACCTCAGGTCCTAGAATTAACTTAAGAGACCCTTGATCTTTTATTGTGAATGCCTTACGAAGAATGTCCTTGACTTCTTGAATAAGTTGAGTAGATGAACTTGCCAACAGTATATCATCAACATAAACCAATAAGGTAATGGAATTAAAACCACACATTTTCGTAAATAGGTTGTAATCATTCCTTGACTGTAACCAAATTTCTGTCATGTACCAAAGTAATCTTAACACTAAGTCTAAGTGAATCCATCGTTGAAAGAAGTATTATTAACTAGAATGTGAAGTGCTCAATTTGTAAACGTCTAAAAATCAAACTAGAAATACTATTCAAGTAAAAGCACGATTGATCGATTAAACTAGAGATGATACGACGAGATGTGGCTAGAGTGATGAGTTTCACTAAGAACTAGAACAACAATTGTACATATCCAATTTCCAAGTAATTACGATACAACCAATCAATACTCACGTCTCACAAACACACTTGACTTAGCTACTCATGATTAACACCATTGAAATCCATTAGAAACAGAAAATTAACTAAGAAATGGAATTATACCTCAATTAAGTGCGATACATGGAATTGAGCCAAAACACATGAAGAATCACCAAAAGATTTATGCATGCACTCCCAAGGTCTAATTACTCTAGAATTGCAGAAAATTAAGCTCAGATGAAGTACTTTTGAGTTTTTTTTCATAAGAAATAGAATAAAGGGAAAAATTGTATATCTAATCCTATGCTAAATTCATCCTAAAAAAAAAAACTCCTATGCTAAATTACCTAAGTGATGTGCTAATGACCGGTTTCTACTTAAATACTGTTCTTAAATGGGTTATTGGGCCTAAAAGAGGCCGAAACTGAGTTAATTACGCTTCTAACCAAAAGTATGATAGTAGACGATAAATACTGATGTTGATGTATGAAACTTATGCAGTATGGGTTGTAGGCACAAAAATAATGTACTTATCCGTTCCTTATTATCTATTGCATTTAATAAAAATACACAAATTAAGAAAATGAGTAATTGTATTGACTTTTCATTATAAAATATTAAAAATTTCTTGAAGAGTGTAGTGGTATATATGTTGAAGGAAAATGATATGTGCACTACACTCTTGTCTAGTGCACAAACCACTACATGTGTGGTATTTATTGATTAAAGTGATTAATTATTTTTTGTGATGGATCCCAATATAATATGTGGTGTTGATTGTGTTGCGTAAGATGTTGTGGTTGAAGGAGTAGTGGATGTATCACTACTCTATGTTGAATATGAAATATTGATTGGTTGGATGAGCCTAGAAGTTGAAAAGTAATATTGAAAAGCAAAAATAGTATTAAAATATGTGTTGAAAATATAACTACAACAGATAAAAATGAATTTTTGATTTTGACAACTACGACAGTTAAATATGACCGGATGGAGTATTAAATATGGATTGAGAAGTTAAATAGGAATGGAGGGATCGAGTATTAATTATGGATTGAGAATTTTAATAGACAAGTCTTTTGATGTTTCAGCTTCTATATTTATGTTGTAGCACATCATACGAGGCTTCAGATATATACAAGTAAATTTTAATACTACATCCGTCCAAAAATATAAGTCATCCTAAAATGTTTCACACATATTAAGAAAGTGGTTGAACGTCATAAATTAGAAGGTTAATGTCTAAAATGTCCCTTAACTATCATAATTCAATAGTTGTTAAGTAATGAAAAATGGTTTGATTGATAATAAAATAGAGGTAAGATAGAGAAAATGATAATAATGTTGCATTGATAATGTAGAATGACTTATACTGTGGGACAAATCTAAAAGTGTAGGATGATTTATACTTTGCGACGGATGTATTAGCTGTTAAGATACATAAGATGAATGAAGAAAAAGAAGATTCCAATAATCAAGGAATTAATGAAGAAAGAGATTGCAATAATCAAGGAATTAGAAATATTTCAAATGATGAAGAAAATCAGCTATTCGCGTAAATACATTGGAAGAAAATCAGGAGGAAAAAAATTAGATGAGGTTTAGGAGATCTTTTAGTGGCTGAAGTTTAGCAAATCATTTAATTGTTTGCTTCTTATTATCTGCACGTGTGATGACTCAAGTTCTATATATATTTTCCATAATCCTTTGTACTAGAACAGAAAAAGAATTCATAAAAAATCTCGTCAAAATCGGTTGGAAGAATACCTTAGAGAATTTAAATGCGTATGTGATAATTTAGCAACTATCAAGAAACCTGTGTCAGAATTAGACAAGGTTTTTCAGTTTGCTCATGGTCTTGGTAATGAATATATGAGTTTTCGTACTGCAATGCATACTAAGCCTCCATACCCAACATTTAATCAATTGGTCATGGCATTACAAGGCTATAAACAAACCTTGTCAGTACATAAAAATGAGGAAAAGAGCATTGTTGATCAGAATCAAGTTTTTCTCACTCAAAGAGGCCGAGGCAGAGGACGTAGAGGTGCAAGACGAGTCCAATTCAACTCACGTGGTAGAGGTTTACCCCAGCTGGACAGTTTACCAGTCAAAGTGAAGGACAACATGTTGCATCCGCTGCTAATACAAGAGATAAAAACGCTGAAATGAAGCAAGGAAACTCAGCCGGTAACCGCCCTATATGTCAAATTTGTGGAAAAGCTAATCATGTTGCTATAAATTGTTGGTACAGGTTCGACTATGCATATCAATCTGAGAAGATGCCAAAGGCACTTGCAGCACTACATATATCTGAACAAGCTAGATCCTACTGTTTATGTAGACTCAGGAGCAACCGCACACATGACCAATAATGAAAGAAAGTTGCATTCGAAACAAAATATCATGGTTCAGATAAAATATATGTAGGAGATGGAAGTAGCCTAAATATATCTCACTCAGGAGAAGCCATGATTGGTAATATGAAACTGAATGATGTTTTAATAGTCCCAGGTTTATCAAAACATTTGCTTTCGGTCGGAAAGTTTGTTGCTGATAATCATTGTGGCTTTGATTTTACAGACTCTCATTTTGTTATTAAGGATCAGCATCAGAAAGTCATAGCAAAAGTCCATAGAAAAGGTAAAATTTTCGCTCTTGATGAAGATGAGAAAGCTGCGTTAAATGATGTCCGACAAGAACCTAGATCAAACTCTGTTTGGGATGAGAGACTAGGTCATCCTCATGCAAAGCTACTCTCAAAACTGAAGCAACAAGGCTTTGTTGATTTAAAGGGATGGATACCAAGGTCTAGTAAATGTGTTAGTTGTCAAATGGGAAAGAGTTGTAAATTTTCGTTCCAAAATAATACTAGAAAATCTGTTTCTCCTCTTGAAAAAGTGCATTCTGATTTGTGGGGACCTGCACCAATTGAGTCCAATCAATCTTACAAATATTATGTTATTTTGATCGATGATTTTTCTAGATTTACGTGGCTATATCCCTTAAGGCGCAAGTCAGATTTTTTTTGAATGCTTCATCAAATTTTAAAAATTAGCTGAGAATCGGTTTGATAAGAAAATTAAGAATATTCAATGTGATGGAGGTGGTGAGTATAACTCAACTCAGTTCTTAAATCACTTAGCTGAATATGGGATAAATCTACAAATATCATGTCCTTACACTCCGGAACAAAATGGTGTAGCTGAAAGTAAACACATGCATATTGTAGAAACGGCCCTTACAGTGATGTTTCATGCCAATGTTCTCTTAAAACTGTGTGTGGAAGCTTTCTTAACAGCGGTATAACTCATCAATAGACTTCATTCTTCTGTTCATAAGTTCCAAACACCTTACTCTAAACTTTATAAAAAGGATCCAAGCTATCATGGGCTAAGGATTTTTGTTTGTCAATGCTTGCCTTCGCTACGACATCATGGAGGTTCTAAATTTTCCAAGAAAAGCTATCCTTGCATTTTCTTGGGGTATAGTCCACTTCATAAAGGATATAGATGTCTAGAGCCTCAAACAAAACGTATTTATATTTCAAGGCATGTGGTTTTTGATGAAAAACAATTTCCGTACAAGAATAACACTTTGCAGGTTTCTAATATGTCACCCACCATGGAAGAATATCCATCAAATGATGAATGGATGTATAGACCTTTACATTTAGCTCCTGAAGGATGCAGGTTCTTAGATCTAACCAAGTTAGATCTATACGCAGCGGATGGATCACGATTTACACGGTACAATACATAAATAAAGGACTTAAACTACTACAAGGGGGTTAAGATCATGTTACCAATATAGGGAAGAGAAGCCTTGATCTTCCGATGTGTTCTCCAAACGGCGGTTGGTGGACACCCTTCTTGATACACGAGCCTCCTTGACATGCAACCAGAAAAATCCCGAAGATTTTTCCAACTCGAACTCTAAGAATAGAGGCCGAAATTTTTCGGCCAATTTCTCTAGGTGAATAGTGACGTGAATAGTACCTTGCCATTAGACTTGGGAGAACTCTCTTTATATAGGAGAGTAATCAATGTCCTCCAAGGATTAAATAATTAAGTGATAATTATCACATTAATCCTTTTCCAAATAAAAGATAAATAAAATGATTATCCCAAACAAATTAAGATAAGTCATATTATTATCTATTATTCCATGAATTATCATTTAACAAATAAAAGATAAATCACATGTTAAATAATTATCCAAGAAAACTAATTTCTCTCTAATTATTAGGACATTAATGGCGCCACATATTGGGTCAAAAAAGCCCACATAAAATGTCTTTTATGTGTATTATATTATTTAGCCCAACTAAATAATTGATGTAAACCGAATCTCATAGGATCGTTGATTAAAGCACAGCAAACGATTCAGCAATGAAAAGTATATTTTTATGACTTTTTGAATATATATAACGAAAATAACAAAAGGATATGTAAATACTCCATCTCAGAATATTTACTACGGTGATCCCATCTCAGGAACACCAACCAATTACCCCATCTCAGGATAATCGAAAGAAGTCCAATCTCTGAAAACTTCTTGAAAGAAACTCAATCTCTGAAAGTTTCTTATGATAAAAATTCAATCTCAAACCAAAATAGTTTTTTGATTCAATAATAAGCTATCTATTCAAATACAAGGAAATGCCTTATATAGGCTACAAACTTGGAGGAAAAACTCCTAAAATTCGATGTGGGAAAAATAACCACACTTAGGAAAAATAAAGATAGTATCTTCCTTCAGCACCCTACAGTTTCGGTCCGTATCCGGAGCTTCGGTTGTCCAAATATTGCGAGCCATATATGGATTTTATAGTCCTCAAAGAGATCTACAACTTTCATCAAGCACATAAAGTCATCCGGATAAGTTATAAGTGTCAAAATAGCTCAACACCGTAGTAGATTTTCAATTTCCAGAATGTCACCATGTATCACATCATTCCCTCTCCCTTCGAAAGGATTCGCCCTCGAATCCACCTGGATCAAACACGAATATCTTGCTTCCATACGTCCACTCAACCACGAGAGAAACTCGAATCACAACATCGCAAAAACATGGAATGGCGCGAGTGAAGAAATCGGCGACAACAAAATCCAAAGGGCGGCAATGCTTGTAAATATGGATCCACATATACATGTGGCGCTTGTAACGCTTTCAAATCAGCAACTAAAATTGCCGAGTGCACCTTTGGACCATCAGATTGCACCGGTTCGGTCCCCGGTTGGACCACAATCGATTCAGCAAGTAAGTCCATGGGCATAGTGATGGGGTCAACACCAATATCCACCTTGACGTCGGCAAACTCGTCAGAATGGTCGGGTACCGGTAAAGGAGAATCAATAGTAGCAAGCTGGAACAACATCATTAGTAAGTGCATTAGGAACCTCAATGAACTCTTCCGTGGCTGAATCCACAATAAGAATGTCAACCTCCTCGTGTACCACGGGCGTAGGGGGTTGGGAATAACTTTGTTTATTCGATTCGGCACGTGAAGGAGAGAATTTGGGCGGTTGCCATCCATAGCTTCTTCACGTGTTACACCATACGTGATAAAGAAAAGTTCATCGGCCGCCTTCCACTTTGCTTCTAATTTCCTCCAACGTTCTGCACATTCTAATTCCCGTTGTTCTGCCTCTAATTTCCGTTGCGCAATACGTTCTAATTTCCGTTGTTCTGCCTCTAATTCCCGTTGCGCAATACGTTCTAATTTCCGTTGTTCTGCCTCTAATTCCCGTTGCGCAATACGTTCTAATTTCCGTTGTTCTACCTCTAATTCCCGTTGCGCAATACGTTCTAATTTGCTGTGTGGAGCGAGGGTGTCATGTAATGCATCTAGGGCAGCCATAATTTCAGCATGTGTTCGATCGGATTCAACTTGATGTCGCTCGAAGTCTGTATGGATGTGGTCGAATTTTGCAAGTAGTTTATCCATTGCACTTAGGGTTCTTGTGAATCAAGGATTACGACTTCAAGAACGAAAAAATTGAAACGCAAAGCAAAAAATTCTTCAAGAAAACGCAGAAGTAAATTTCCCAAAAAATTTTTTCGTCCCAGCAATAATTTAGGGTTCTTGTCACGACCAAAGGGTATGGAATTCGGGAAAACACAAAGAATAAAAGTTGTAGAGAACGAAATTTTGGTTCAGACTGTTAAGTTTCAGAATTTTTGGTCAGGTATAACCCACTCAAATTGAATTCGTAAACAGATCACTCTAGGGTTACGGGTTTTGACAGAAACAGTCAACTAGGTGACGGCGACTATTGTGCAAAACCGGTCGGGATTCGGAAAAAACTCAAAGAATCAAAGTTGTAGAACAATGAATTTCCTATGTGCTCACAAAATTGCATTCAATTCCGACCACCACAACTCCTTAAAAACAAAGTCGACTACAAGCTGTTCCAGAAAATCGAGCAGAATATTCCGATCCAAATTTGATCAAGATAAAATCCGAATTTGCTAAAGTGCCAAAGAGACAAAAGATAGCCAATACAATGTTCTATCTACTGGTAAATTTTGAGGATTTTTAGACTTGTTTTCAATAGGGAACGATTGGAAACAAAGTCGGACAGTCAGATTTCAAGAGCAGAAAAATTAGGGTTTCGACCAAGAATAATATGTCACGCCTGATTTACCACAATACGTAGGGTTCCATGATGGACGAAGAAACACAGAAGTTGTATCGTAATATGTAGCACTGCTGATTCGGCTGCAATTAGGGTTCTTGGTGCTCAAGAACGCATCAGATTTCTTCCAATAAACGCAGCAGCTTTAATCACCTAATCTCTGATACCACTTGATAGCAAACTGATTGTAGGATCTAGATCAAAGCTTCGACTTTTATTGATTCAGCAATTGACTAAAGTTTATACGAATTCGAGCTAGGGTTTTTCGATCTGATTGTATAAAACGTGGACTATTTGGAAATAAAACGAAAGTAACAACAATAATCAATCTCTGATTATTGCCTCGTGATAATCCTATCTACATCATCTAGCTACGATTAACTAATTCAAACGATAAAGCATAATTGGGAGGGATTAATTACTTAAAATAAAAGAAACAGAAAATAAAGGCTTACATAACTTGCAGCCCTTAAACTCTGGAAACCTTCAATCTAATTATGCTACATTGTATCAAAATATCAAAGTAGAATTGTATGGAATTATTGAATGGAATTCTAAGGTATGAATTACAATTCTCGCAGCTGCTTGCTTATATAGAGGTTTTTGCCGACTTAGGGTGCTCTCGACGACAAAATTGCTCAGGCAAACGAAACCACGCGGCAAGATATTGCTGATGAACTTGAACGAGAACTGGCTCATGCAAATGCTCAAATGTCTGGCAATATTCCTATGGTTAGGCGTACTTCCTAAACGATCGCATCAGTCTCTGTCCTATTAACAATTACCTGCACGGTTTCATGTTAATCTACGATTTACGTATAACTAGGTGAGCTCAATTCCCAAATACAAAACCTACCTAGATCTCGCTGAAAGTCCCGGAAGATCATTCATGAGCCAACCTAGGAGCCCTATATTGGTATTTCCTAATCATACGCTAATTAAAACAGACGAGCAACGTAGCCGTAGCCATACCTACTGAGATGATAAATTCTATTAAGTTAACCTAACCATAAAGACGTGGCTATTTAACGGATAAAACAGGGGCTCGGTCGACCGAATAGGTGGGCTCGGTCGACCGAGTGAACTCATTCGGTCACCCGAATCAATTTCGTCCCCGTATTACATCCCCGAACGTATCTCTCGGCGTTTCATCATACACAACGGATTAAACAGTAATTCGTAAAGCATTCATATAAACTAACATAGATACGCATTAATTAAATCAAGGAGATTCATGAATAAATACTAAGTGTATGACGTAGGTTATGGGATCCTCATAGACAAGGTATCGCCACCTTCCTAACGTCATAGCCTAGATCTACATCATCTAGCTACGATTAACTAATTCAAACGATAAAGCATAATTGGGAGGGATTAATTACTTAAAATAAAAGAAACAGAAAATAAAGGCTTACATAACTTGCAGCCCTTAAACTCTGGAAACCTTCAATCGCATCCGGACAGAATTATTCCTGCTATTTGCTGCATATTATCGCATCCGGATTCAGGTTTTTGGACTAATCGACTAATATTTCTGTTCAACATTTACTTCTTGATTTGCTGTAAAGTCTTTAATTTATTGTAAGGCCGACTCTTTTACAAAAAAGAAAACGAAAAAAGAGGGCAGAACGAAGCACAAAATTACGGGATTTAATCAATACTGGTATCTTCCTCGTTCTTGATCGACACTCCAAAACCCGAATCAAGAACCTCAAGAATTATCAAGAATTTAAGGAAACCGGATTCTTGATTTTCGATCGAAAGAGTAGTACTCCGATCAATCTTGACGAAGCACTTCCAGAAAATTTGATTGTCTCTACACACACCACACGAGCTTCACGTTCTGTTTTCAGGAAAAAAAAAAAAAAAAATAGGCAAGAAATTTTTTTGTGTTTTCGTGATTAGTACGGTGTCAGGAGTCCTGGAACAAAATTTGATTTTACCAGGAAAATTTTTGCCTCATTTTCCACGAAATTTGGCGGGAAAAATAGATATTTTTTTTGTGTTCTCTTTGTGAGTTAAACACGAGTGAACGTGAGTTAAGTCACCATAAGCCTCACGCTATGGTGATGATAAACTACTCCGGAAAGCTCTCGCCGACAAAATTGCTCAGGCAAACGAAACCACGCGGCAAGATATTGCTGATGAACTTGAACGAGAACTGGCTCAAGCAAATGCTCAAATGTCTGGCAAAATTGAACGAGAACTGGCTCAAGCAAATGCTCAAATGTCCGACAAAATTGAGCGAGCACCGGCTCAAGCAAATGCTCAAATGTCGATAAAATTGACACGATTCGTGACGAATCACAACGTCGCCATGCTGAATATGAACGTAAACATCGGGACGTTCGAATGCCATCCATGCACTTACACTCGAAATACGTCAACGGCCAACCGAGGTAACTCCCCCCACCTAACCGTGTTGTTGATGCGGGTCGAGCTCTCATTCCCAACGATGCGGGGGGTCTGTCCAAATTCCCCCACATGACGATTCACGTAATGTGAAATACAAAATTCCACCGTTTGATGGTAAGGCCGATCCGGACATGTATTTAGCTTGGGAGATGAAAGTTTCTCAAGTTTTCTCTTGCACAAATTTTAGTGATGCTAAACGGTACAACTTGCGACGATGGAGTTTACCGATACGGCCATGCATTGGTGGGACCAACTCCAGGCCCAACGTCGAAGAAGACATGATGGTGAGATCACTTCATGGGAGGTACTCAAAGAGATCATGAAGCAACAATGGGTACCTACTCATTACTATAGGGATCAACTCCGCAAGTTGCAAACGTTACGTCAAGGAAACCGTACTGTAGAGGAGTTTGATGAAGATTTACGCCTCACTATGCTTAAAGCCAATGTCGAAGAGGATGATGAAGCGACAATGCAGCGTTTCCAACGTGGCCTTCGACCCGATATTGCTTGCCACGTCGAATTGCAGAATTATCGCACCAAAGCCGAGCTTCTACAAGGTGCAATCATGGTGCAGAAACGCTTGGCTGAACGGGCTGCATATAAAGCTTCTTATGGTAACACTCGCTCTACTTATTCTTCTTTTGGACGAGGTACTACATCTTCATCTTCTAATGTTTCCAATCAACCTAATACACGTCCTAAAGATGATTTTAAACCACGTAAATTGAATTATCCTTATTCTGATGCTAAGACGAAAGACATGCGTGAAAAGGGTACTCCTAGTGTTGAACGTGCACGTGATATGGCTTGTTTTAGGTGTCGTGGTAGAGGTCATTATGCTCGTGATTGTCCTAATAAGCGTGTTTTAAGGGCTGTAGGTGTTGAGTTAGAACCTCATGACTTTGAATCGGACTCCGACAAGGATGATAATAGCGCACATAGTGATAGCGATGATGATAATTTGCTGCATGTTAGTGCTACTTCTTCTTATGGTTCGGGTGTATGGTGTTTTACAACGTGTATTGGCTGCACAAACTAAAATCGATGACAATATGCAGCGTGATAACATTTTTCAATCCTCGTGTGGTATTGGGGGTAGAACTTGTAACTTGATTATTGATTCGGGTAGTTGCACTAATGTGGTTAGTACGTTACTTGTTGAGACCTTGCGTATTCCCACGTTACCACACCCCAAACCCTATCAACTACAATGGTTGAGTGATGAAGGGAAACACGCGTCACATCACAAGCACTCATTAATTTTCAGATTGGTAAATTTCATGATGAGGTCCTTTGTGATGTTCTTCCTATGCACGTCACACACCTACTTTTAGGTCGTCCATGGCAATTTGATAGACGTGTTTCTTATGATGGCTACCTAAACCGTTACTCACTACCTTATAAAGGCAAGACCATTGTTTTGCACCCAATGACCCCTAAGGAAGCGCATGATGAACAACTTAAGATGACGGCTTTCCGGTTGCGTCACCAAGCATCACAAAATGCTAATAAAGCCGTGGGTAAGGAAGGGGTTGTAGCTAAGGTAGATAAGGCTGAATCTACTCCTAAAGTTAATAAACAAGGTAAGCACGCCACCTCACACACTAGTAAGGTCAATCGGAATTTAATGATAAAGGCCGTAGGGGCTGGAAATCCAATTTATATTCTTGTACTTAAAAATTCTGACTCCCCTACCCCTTGTTTACTTTCTATATCCGATTTAACCAATTCTCTCCCTAGTGCGATTTATTCTGTTTTACAGGAATTCAAGGATGTCTTTCCGGAGGAGGAACCCAAGGGGCTGCCACCAATAAGAGGAGTGGAGCATCAAATCGACTTTATACCCGGTTCCGTGCTACCAAACCGGCCAGCCTATAGAGCCAACCCCACGGAGATCAGGGAGATACAAAAGCAAGTTGAGGAGCTGTTAGAGAAGGGAAAGATTCGCGAGTCCATGAGCCCTTGTGCGGTTCCGGTCATTGTAGTCCCCAAGAAGACGGGAGAATGGCGTATGTGCACGATTGTCGCGCCATCAACCAAATAACGGTAAAGTATCGATATCCTATCCCTAGACTAGATGATATGCTTGATAATTTACATGGTAGTCGTTTCTTTACAAAAATTGATTTGAAGAGTGGCTACTATCAAGTACGTATTCGGGAGGGTGATGAGTGGAAAACGACTTTTAAAACCACTTTTGGCTTGTATGAGTGGCTTGTAATGCCATTTGGTTTAACTAATGCACCTTCCACGTTTATGAGACTTATGAATGAGGTCCTTAGGGAATTTATAAATCGGTTTGTAGTTGTGTACTTCGATGATATACTTATTTATAGCGCTACATTTGATGATCATGTTGAACATTTGAAGGTCCGTTTTGCATACACTTAGGGAACACGAATTATATGCTAACCTCAAAAAGTGTAATTTTTGTTTGGAGAGTGTTGTCTTTCTTGGCTTTGTTATTAGTGCTAAAGGTGTGGAAGTGGACCAAGAAAAGATCAAGGCGATACAAGAGTGGCCTGAACCTTCCACGGCTGCACAAGTACGTAGTTTCCATGGCCTTGCAAGCTTCTATAGACGTTTTGTGAAGGGATTCAGCTCCATTGCGGCTCCCCTCAATGAGCTCGTCAAAAAGAATGCACCATTTGTGTGGGAACAACGTCACAGGGAAGCTTTTGAAACTCTTAAATCTATGCTTATTTCTGCACCAATACTTGCATTACCTGATTTTAATAAGATGTTCCAACTTGAATGTGATGCATCGGGTGTGGGGATTGGTGGTGTTTTAATACAAGAAAGTAGGCTCCGTTGCGTACTTTAGTGAGAAACTAAAAGGGGCTGCACTTAATTATTCTACGTATGATAAAGAGTTGTATGCATTGGTTCGTTGTTTACAAACATGGCAACACTATTTAAGGCCTAGAGAGTTCACCATCCACACCGATCACGAGTCTATCAAGTACTTAAAAGGGCAAGGGAAACCGAATAAGCGTCATATAAGATGGGTTGAGTTTATAGAGTCATTTCCTTATGTGATTAAGTATAAGAAGGGTAAGGATAACATAGTTGCTTGATGCCTTATCTAGGCGTTATTCTTTTATCACTTCTATGCAAACCAAGTTGTTAGGATTTGAATCTATTAAGCATATGTATGAACATGACGTTGATTTTGGGAAAATATTTGCTTTGCGTGTCCTTCTCGTGATCGGCCGAATATTCTATTCTCGATGGATTCCTTTACAAGAATGCTAAGTTATGTGTACCTCGTTGTTCTATGCGTGAGTTGTTTGTTAAGGAAACTCATGGGGGAGGTTTGATGGGACATTTTGGGGTAGATAAGACCTTAGACATGCTTAAGCAACATTTTTATTGGCCTAAGATGAAATCGATGTGGTTAAATATTGTTCTTCGTGTTTAGTTTGCAAGCATGCTAAGGCTAGGTCACAACCACATGGGTTATACACACCACTTCCTATTCCCACTTCACCTTGGACTGATCTTTCCATGGACTTTGTCTTAGGTTTGCCACGAACTAGGAATGGTCATGATTCGATTTTTGTGGTTGTTGATAGAATGTCTAAGATGGCACATTTCATTGCATGTCATAAGACTAATGATGCTTCTGCTATTGCTGACTTGTTCTTTAAGGAAATAGTACGTTTGCATGGTGTGCTTAGATCCATCGTTAGTGACCGCGATACCAAGTTTATTAGCCACTTTTGGAGAGTGTTATGGAAGAAACTAGGTACATCCTTGTTATATTCCACTTCTTTTCACCCACAAACTGATGGTCAAACAGAGGTCACCAACCGTACTTTGGGTCGGTTACTTAGAACCGTGGTGGGTAAGAACCTTAGGACGTGGGAAACGTGTCTTCCATTTGTTGAATTTGCTTATAATCGTGCTCCTCACTCGCCTACTAAGGCTGCACCGTTTGAAGTTGTTTATGGATTTTTACCCTCTCGCTCCTTTCGAGTTTGTTCCTCTTCCTACGGTACACACGTGAGCTTGGATGCGAGAAGACAAAGCCGCACTTGTTCGTGAATTGCATACTAAAGCTCGTTTGGAGGTTGAAAAAGCTACGGAGCGGTATCTCAAGCGAGCTAATAAAGGGCGCAAAGAAATGATCTTCAAACCGGGAGATTGGGTATGGCTATACCTACGCAAGGAGCATTTTCCACATCAACGCAAGAGCAAGCTGAATTACCGAGGTGATGGACCATTTCAAGTGCTACGAAAGGTGAATGACAACGCCTATGTCATAGATTTGCCACCGGATTGGGCTATGTCTTCCACAATCAACGTCAAGGACTTGTCCCCGTTTGATGATCCTCATTATGATCTGAGGTCAGATCCTTCCGAACCGGGAGGGAATGATGCACTCCAAGATGATCGCCACGCATTCACAAGCCCAAGGATCCTATTATTGTTCGAGATGGACCTATTACACGTTTTCAAGAGAAGAAGGCTCGAGAAGCTTATGCAAAGCTGGTCCATGACGTTGGAAAGGAGAATGAGGCTTCGAGGATTGATGACCCAACGACTCTAAGCCTATTCATTGCGGATTGGGCTTAATGTGCAAAAGGCCCAAGTATGGGGCGTTTTATGCATCGTATTTGCTAAATATTTTTATGGACTTTTAATTATGCTATTTTTAATTAGGCCTTTTTATTAGGAAGTAATGTTCCGGCCCAACTGATAAAGTGGCGCCTTATTTCCTTAGGAATTAGGTTTTCTATTTTTGCTATTTATAGTTGCCAAACATGAACGTATTATGGAGATTATTTTGGAGATTAAACCTTAGTTTTTAAATCGAGAAACTTTTCAGAGATTGGAGTTTCTTTCAATTATTCTGAGATAGAATAGTTGGGTGGTTTTCCTGAGATAGGATTATCACGAGGCAATAATCAGAGATTGATTATTGTTGTTACTTTCGTTTTATTTCCAAATAGTCCACGTTTTATACAATCAGATCGAAAAACCCTAGCTCGAATTCGTATAAACTTTAGTCAATTGCTGAATCAATAAAAGTCGAAGCTTTGATCTAGATCCTACAATCAGTTTGCTATCAATAATATCCATGCATATCAATTAATTAGCCCAGCCAATTAATTATCACTGAGGCCCAAATAACAAGATTATTAGTCCGAATTACAGAAGCCACACCGGGGACCATGGACCTATAACCAGTAGCTCCAATAATTAATTATTCATCGAACAGAAAGTACATTAATTATTAATTCCGGGATTACGCCACCATAAACCCGAAACTGAACTCTACCGATTATAGATGCATACTTATACCAACCTATAGAGCGAATAAGCGTCCATTGATATAATCACTACATACGGATTAACCCACCATAGACTGTCCATTCTGAGTGGGAAGTCTCCGCAAACCCGACTCAGAATATCTTATCATTATTTACCATCAACCCCCTAGTGATCAATTAGTTCACATATCTGACTAGTAGCTAATTAGTCTACATATGAACTCGGCCGATCGATCACTTTCTTAGGGCTAACAAATAAGGGGATCGTCTCTCTACTTCCCGCAGGAAGGAATGGATTCCATGTCTCGTGAAAATCGAACTACTCACTCATCCGGAGATAGTGCCAATGAGAAGTGGCTTGGAACACATTATTTAAGTGAACCGTAACTAACACATCAAACACTACCCCGGGACAAGCAAAGCACCACATGATCACCTCGGGATTAAGGTTGATCCATATATGATCATCTAATGATTTAATAAGATTCCTCGATTACGGAATTATACCGAGAAATTCGATTAAATCGGTCCAAATCCTATATGAATGCCATCATATATAAATGCCCCACGTAGGTACCCTCTACCGACAAACTCCGGATAAGACTATCACACCCTAAGGTGTTACGGGCGCATTATTGGTGTTTTAATCAAGAGACCCTAAACTCGATTAAGTTCACCATGGACTAACGGTTTTAAGTATATCACCACTAACTCAATCCTCACGTGCATGCCATGCACCGAGTTAAGCGGTTACATACCGATATACTTAGGGTTTGCGACGATGTATTACTTACAAGCACAAAGCAAGTAATAAGGTGAGATAAATTCTGTCATCCATTAAAAACAATTACACAAATTGTCTTTCGGGCACTACACCTAACAATCTCCCACTTGCACGAAATGACAAGCAACGATTGTTTTTAGAGCACACCCTTTTCTCATCTTATTCACAACACTCTCCCACTTGCTCTAAAAGCAGATGAGACATATCCATTAATACCGTACCCTCCAAGCACTCAACTGATCAGTTAGGTTGTCGGCTCGAGACGATCTTTAGGATCGAAACGTCGCTGGTCCATCTAATCAGGCGGGTACTCTCTCTCAATATGATTTTGACTTCTAGTGACTGAGAAGATCCTTCTAAGCTATCTCTTCACAGTTCCAGACCATAAAAGGAAATTCTAAGCACTATGAGTAAACACTGAGCCCGAGATCAACTTAATGATCATCCTTAATCTGACTACAAGTCAGAATCAGTGTAGTCAACCATATTCAAGTTTGCACTAGAATATACAAGAATATGACTCCTCGTTCTCTAAAGATACTTGAGGACGTACTAAACCGCTACTTATTGCTCGAATGCAAGATTCGATTGCAATTGACTTATTATGACCTGACTTGCCGTTATCCAAGAGAGACTCTATCCCATTTTCTCTTTATCCGGAGATTTAGAGAATCATTCCTGAGATGTAAGGTAGGACTACTCTCGATGAATGTTGCATACGTATATGCATGATCATCTTATTCAATAAGATAGGTGGGATAGCCAATGAATCATTCTCGTGAATTTGACCGAATCAGATTCTTAGAATATAGTCCAATTCTCTCATCCAGAGAATCTTGTCCTGTCAGTTTCCGACTTCGGATAGCACACACATGTTGTTTCCAAGCTGTTTCAGTGTTATCTTTCATGAACACTAATACTACTACTTTACCAATATTGATATCCAGGTCTACGAAAGACTTATCAATACTCGGTCAAGTTCACATATTTTAAAACATGTGACTTTTAAATGACCGAGAGGTTCTCTTAAATCCACAAAGGATATAAGCCATGGCGAGCCTCCTACCAAAGTTTCTTTCTGAATGAATTAAGATATCGTTAGTCTCGCAAAAAAGGTCTTAGGGAATCACCCCTATCTTCTGCTTTGTAACGAATCCGTTATTCATTCTTAGCTAAAACCCTTCTGTTCTGAATGAATTCAGATTCCGTTGTTCGGCAAGAAAGTCTCAGGGAATCACCCCTATTTTCTGGCTTTCTAATGAAATCTAGCAAGACTGAGTGGTGAGAGAGTTCAAGGTCGGGTTAACTCTCTACTTGTCGGGAATCACCCCTATACCACTCAACTTTGCGCTGAAAGTTTAAACTTTCCTATTCATTCGACTCTTTTCTATGTAGATCCAATTGCTCCCACCGGGCTGAGACACTCGGTGGTTCTACAATAGATCGAACAAAGCGGAGTACAAAAACTCCATTTACGGGGTTAAGGCTTGTCAAACCAACCTCTATGATCGAATCCTATACAGCCCACTAAGAGCCATAGGTTATCAATCACCCCAAAGAGACCGTAAAGTCCACAAAACCACAATGGGTCAATGGTTAAACCATACTCCCACTTTGCGTGGTGGATTGACATCCCGATCTAGTAGTATTTATCAGTGTAATCACCAACAACCGATGTTGGACGTGGTCTGAATAAATCAGATAGTAACTACCTTTGGGTAACCGTACTCCAAGGTTTAAGGTTGTTACTTATAGATTCTATCAGAAGGCTTGTGACAGTTCAACCGTCACTTTCTGATCTCAAGAATCTTATAATCAACCTTCACTCGTCTCATTAAGATATTTCACGAATAGTCACAATCTGAACGTATGCGCAAAATCTCCAGTCCTACCTTCAAGCATTAAATGCTAAATGCCTACATTTATGGAAGTGGTGTGAACCGAATTCACTCATTATCCATAAATTCACTGGCATCTTCTAGGTAGACTTCTCGGTTTACATAATAATGTTAACCGTTATTTTGCAACCAATTATCTTAATCGAGTTTAACAGTGTATTGTAGCACATTAATAACTATATTAGGCAAGTCTATGGTTTCTTCCTCAGTGAGAAACATTCCACTAGGAGGCAGGCCGAGCATCAGTCCCAAGACTATGCGATAGCCTATTTCTGAGCATGGAATACTCTATTCTCTGCTAAAATCAGAGACTCCTCCTCGTATTCTTTTGATAAACTAAATCACGTTTCGAGTAGTTATCAGACAAAATGTCACCACTCAAAAACTCCCACTAGCTTGTATCTCTCACTAGACCCCGAAGGTCATGGTGAACAAGCTATGTTACCCCTTCAAATCTATTACCCTTTCCCGATTGAAAGGAAACTTAGTCATTGTTCCTTTGAGATAGTGTTCCTAGACTGGGAGATAGGAATCACCCTTAGCCAGTCGTCATGTCTTATCTCTAGGATATATGCACTAATTAATAGATATTGAAAGGTCGCTTATCTTAATACATAAACCTTCTACCTTTAATAGTTTTAGATGTGTTATACTTATTCAGCTTTTCTTAGTGGTTCTGACTTTATCAAACAAAAGTCCGAGTCTTGGATTCGTACTACAAATGTCATATACAATAAATTTTTCTGTGATATTCAAGGATAGAATCCGAAATTCATTTCCTTATATCACTCCCACTATTGTAGCTGAAATTACTGCCCATTGTTACTCTATTAATCGTTAATGCACAGCTTCCTTGTTCTTCCAAAGAACTAAGCTACCGAGTCAAGTTACTCGGTTAAGAAAGTCGCTAAGGATTCATTGGTTAGTGATCCGAAATCACTTTCCTTATCCTATACTTTCTTTAATTAATGTTTCGGTTTAGCCTCAAAACTTTGGTTAAGATGATTAACACTTATAGAGATTCTTTCCCATTCTCAACTTTCCTTAAAAGGAAATAGTCTTGAACTAGCAGCTTCAATTGAGTAGACACTACTCGTGAACTGTGGGATGTCTAATGAAAGCGTTACCCTGGGACTAATTTTCTAAATTAGAAAAAACATAAGGCAAAAGCTCCCACTAGTTTATCGGTTCCAAATACCGTCTAACTAGCGACACTTTAATTTATGATTCTCTAATTTTTCTTGTAGAAAATTTCTCGTGTAGACACTACACCATTAAAATTCACTAGAAGAATTTTATCGTCCCAATCATCTTTCAAACTGACTACAGTCGTCTCTCGATCAACACGATTGACAACAGTGACATCCTTATTTACGTTGTCCCGGATTTTATCAATACAAAACAACAAGTAATAAACCGGTTAACCTCAAGTGCAAGGATCGTAGTATGGAGGCTAGTGCCGGGTCGATCTTACGGGGAACTAGACTTTTGTGAACCCTAGCTTTTGTTTCTAACTAATTATTGTCACGAAAACTAACCTAAACAAATATTGCATAAAAGTAACTAGACATAGGAGATTAATCCAATGCTAGGGAAGATTGAAAGCGATAAACTAAACTAAACTAAAGTGCAGAAAAAGTAAACTAAAGCTAAACAATTCAAGTTCAAAGGATTAAAATCAAATTATAACGAACGAACAAGCAATTGATCCACCTATCCTATCAACATTCAATTCTAATTCGGATTAATTCGTGATCTCCACTCAAGTCGTGATTCACCTAATCGAAGGCATAAACTCCTACTCCCGTAGACAAGTTCGTTTCCTAATCTTTTATCTTTCGATGTTAAAGATTACGTCTTTCTAACCTAGGCGTGAAATCTTTCAATTTCTAATCTAGACAATCAATCTAATAACTCTCGTTTTAATTAGATCAAATATCTATTCTTTTAGCATGGTGATCTAATGTTTATATGATTTTCATCAATACAACAATCATAAAGCAAACATCTTTCGATACGACTTGCAATAAAACAATGTAAAGCATGATAAAAGAAACAAACTTGAGATAGAAACTCACAAATCAATCACGAATCAAACTGAATTGTTGATGGACGGCTTCACAACGCTTGTTCAAGAGGGTTTAGCCTCTTAACATCCTTGTTGCAACTCGAATTGATGAAATAAAAGACATGAATCTATCTAATCTAATCTAGGAATTAAATTGCATAAACTGGGGGAAGTTTATGTGAAACCGCAGCCTGAGCCGCCCCTAAGATATTAGGGTTCGAATTATATGTATGAGATATCTAATGTGGAGAAAACAAATTTTCTTTATATAGGCATTAGAGTCGGTTCGTAAGTCGGCAATCCGGACGCCCGTCCGCTTCACTGGACGCTCGTCCAGATTTCTTGGACGCTAGGTGAACGCTCGTCTATGCAGCGTTTGAAGGCTCTGATCTGAATTCGACTTCTTGAACGTCCGTTCGGTTGGGCAAACGCCCGTCCACCATGGACGGCCCGTGGACGCTCGTTTGGCTGGACCGAATTCTGATTTCTTGATCCCTATCTTTTTTCATTCCTTCATTATCTCTTTCACTTTGATCCAAATTTCGAATTATATCAACATTTGAACATCTTTTTAGCCTCAAACATGTATCTACATAACATAAAAAACACCGCAAAGCGCAATAATATCAAAGTAATCATAAAATCATAATTAAAACACATAAATTCACCAACTTTGCGATTAACTCCTTAAAAATATCATTCGCTCAATATTTCATTTAAACACATGATTTCCATGCGATTAATACCAATGCGGGGGAAAACATTATAAAATATAGCGTTATAAAACACGTAAATTCACCCTTAACAACTCCCCCACACTTAAACTTTGCTCGTCCCGAGCAAAACAAAACAAGATAAAGGCTCGGAAAGAATATAGACACCTCAACACATATACCACATTGTCAATAAATTAGAAGTTCACCATCGTGTGTGTGCATAGCCATAGAAAACTTCCACTAAACCCAAACTTGAGGAACTCAAAGTAAAACTAGCTAATACCCCCTCGTAGACTAGCAATAAATGACACTCATGAGATGTACCCTACAAACGTGATATATCCCGAAAAAGATGATCGAATATATTTAGGGCCTTTCTGAAGTACTCAGAGGATAATCCCTACAACATATCTGTCAGTTTCTACTGGGGATAAGATAGACGATAACTTAGTCATTTATTCATTTCATAACAATTCTTAGTTGATTAAACTTGTTCACTTATAAACACACATCAGAATGAGCTCTTGCCCTGTCATAGCAGAATAGGATATTCGAGATATACCCTACCTTACTCCAATCATAAGGCAGCTTCTTCTGACTGTCGTGAGCTTTTAGTCATCATAGTGGTATAGGACATTTCGAGATAATACCCTATCGCACCCAAATCATCGACTAGCTTTCGACACACCCAATTATTTCACTATTAATTCAACTTTTTCACTCTGACATCAGTTACGCTTTACTTATCACATTCAAACTTCCAGATATTCACGGTATGTCATACTCGGAACTAAATGCAAACTATCATAAATCTCAAGATATATACGTAGCACTAAGTACATGACTTATAAGAAAATCAAAAATTACTAATCCAAAACGGGGTATAGCTTTATAAAATAGCTCATCGTCACTATGGCTCGTGAAAAATAATGTCAGGTGAAACAACTAACTTACCAAACATATGATATATAGCATAGATGACTATCGAAAACAGAGAACATTAACATGTATTGCCTACTCGGGACAAAACAAAAACAAAAACGTGGAAATTTTTTTAAAATTCAGCTCATTTTTTTCATAAAAACATCATGTATTAAGCAAATGGTAGATAAATAACGATCATTCCCCTCCCCCACACTTAAATTACAACATGTCCCCATGTTGTGCAGAATAAAAGAAAAAGAAAACTTAGCCGATTGTATGCCGAAAGGGAACAATTCTGGAACGGACGCGTTCCGATCCAAAAATGCTCGAAGATATCGCAGACCGTGGACCATCCACCTGAAAACCGACACCGTCCGAAACGCACAAACGCTATCAAGACTATCCCGCACACTTGACAAACACGAAAAGTATCTCGGGGACAAGGGGGAATTATATCATATCGTACAAAAGTGATAAAGAAAGAGAAATCGAGATTGAAAAGCATCCACAAAGAAGCCTCGGCAAATGCCATTCAAAACATTAATTCAACCCCTTATTAAAACAAAAAAACTTTAAATACAAAAAACTAGAAAAGATAAAAACCGAGCCTACAAGAAACCGACAGTAGCTCGAAAAGGAAAACTAAGAAATACACAAAAGAAAACAAAAACGAAAGAAAATAGTGGGTTGCCTCCCACCAAGCGCTTTATTTAACGTCGTCAGCCCGACGCATTGAAAGCTCAGCCTGGATCAGGCCATTTAACTTTTCTGCCAGCCACTACCTCGTGTAAGCTCTCATCAGTAGTGTGGCTGCAGAAACAGCAGCGAACACAAGGGGTTAATTCTTTAATAGCTCTCCAAACACGCTTGAACTTCCCCATGGTCGATTTCTTCTTTGCCAGCTTCCTCTTAAGTTGTTGCTCTTTGAAAAACTCTTCCATATCCCAACTACCTGCTAGAACTTCTTCTGATTTACCACAACCGTCATCCTCAGAAAATAAGTCGGGCGAGAACTCGTCAAACTCATCGTCTTTAGGGGTGCTACACCCGAGGACATCGAGAAATCAAACAGTCAAAGGCTTTACCTTGGGTTCACCAATGTAATGCTTGCATCTCTGACCATTCACTCGGAACGGTTGATCGCCATAACCGCGCAGCTCTAGAACGCCTCCAGGAATGATTTGGAGAATCTCGAAAGGACCGGACCAACGTGTCCTCAACTTGCCAGGAAACAAATGCAACCCGGAATTGTAAAGTAACACTTGCTCTCCGACTTTAAATTCTCGCTTCTTAATTTTCGCGTCGTGGAGGAGTTTCATCTTTTCCTTACTAATCCCGGCACTCTCGTAAGCCCGGAGTCTAAATTCATCAAGCTCATGCAACCGCCGCAGCCGGTGTTTGCCACGGGATCGGGAGTCGAAGTTCAAAAACTTGGTAGCCCAATACGCCCGTGCTCTAACTCAACCGGCAAGTGGCACGATTTACCATAAACCATTTGGTAGGGTGATGTACCCATGGGGGTCTTATAGGCGAAGCGATATGCCCACAAGTACATCATCCAACTTTAGACTCCAGTCCTTTCTATGACTGTTCACTGTTTTCTCCAGGATTTTCTTAATGCTCTGGTTGCTCCTTTCAACCTGACCACTAGTCATCGGATGATATGGTGTGCCAGTTTTATGACGAACACCATACTTTTCAAGGACTTTCTCTAGGGGTCGGTTGCAGAAATGCGTCCCTTCATCACTGATCAAGGCTCGTGGACATCCAAACCTCACAAAGATATTCTTCTTTAGAAAATTCATGACCGTTTTATGATCATTGCGAGGAGTGGCTATTGCCTCTACCCATTTCGATACATAGTCTACGCAGACTAAGATGTATTTATTCCCACAGGAAGATGGGAATGGACCCATAAAGTCAATGCCCCATACATCAAAGACTTCGCATTCTAGGACGGGTTTCAATGGCATGTCAAACCGCCTTGTTAGAGTACCGGTTCTTTGGCACCTATCACAAGCTTTACAGAAAGCTTCCGTGTCCTTAAAGATCGTGGGCCAGTAGAAACCGGACTGGAAGATCTTCGCAACCGTTTTCCAAGGACCAAAATGACCACCTGTGGGTCCACTATGGCATTGCTCGATTATATCGCGTTGCTCAGATTCAGGAACACACCTCCTTAGCAAACCATCTTTACAGATCTTGAAGAGGTAAGGTTCATCCCAAACGAAAGACTTCATATCAGAGAAGAACTTCTTCTTCTCTTGATAAGACATTTCAGGATCGAGATAACGGGCATGAAGGTAGTTCACAATTGAAGAATACCATGGAACATCGGGAGGACAACCGTCTATTAGCATGATGTTTTCTAGAGGAAAGTAAAGATCTATGTCATCAGGATCACCCTTTTCCTCACTTAACATCCTAGAAACATGATCCGCCACTACGTTTTCACTACCCTTTTTATCTTTAATTTGAACGTCAAACTCTTGGAGGGTCAGTATCCAACGTAGTAAGCGTGGTTTAGCTTCCTTTTTGGTCATGAGATAACGCAAAGCGGCGTGATCATCCACACAATCGCTTGAGCACCCAAGAAGTAACTACGAAATTTATCCATAGCAAAGACTACGGCTAATAATTCCTTTTCGGGTCGTGTAGTTAACTTGAGAAGGATTTAGTGTGTGACTGGCATAATAGATAGGCTGGAACTTTCCGTTAAGCTTTTGCCCTAAGACTGCACCAACTGCATAGTTGGATGCATCACACATAAGCTCAAAGGGTAGGTTCCATCGGCGATATAAGAATTGGAGCGAGAGATCGCATACTCTTAAGCTCCTCAAACGCGCGCTTGCAATTCTCATCAAAATCAAAAGTAACGTCTTCTTTGAGTAAAGTAGACAGGGGCTTGGCAATCTTTGAAAAGTCCTGGATGAACCTCCTATAGAAGCCGACATGCCCGAGAAAACCTCGGACCTCCCGAACATTCTTAGGATACCTCATCTTCTCAATAGCTTCAACCTTGGCCCTATCTACTTCTATACCTTTGGCTGACACTTTGTGGCCAAGGACTATGCCTTCATCTACCATGAAATGGCATTTTTCCCAATTAAGCACTAAGTCCTTTTCCACACATCTAGACAACACCTCATCAAGATTATCGAGGCAATCATCGAAGGATTGACCAAAGACCGAGAAATCATCCATAAAAATCTCCATGCACTTTTCAACTAGCCCTTCAAAGATTGCCATCATACACCTTTGAAAGGTGGCTGGGGCATTACAGAGACCAAATGGCATCCGCCTGTAAGCGAACGTACCATAAGGGCAGGTGAAAGTGGTCTTTTCTTGGTCAATTGGATCGATGGGTATCTGGAAGTATCCTGAATATCCATCCAGGAAACAGTAGAATGCGTGCCCCGCCGTACGCTCAAGCATCCGGTCAATGAATGGAAGGGGGAAATGATCTTTCGGTGTGACCTCATTGAGCTTTCGATAATCGATACATACTCGTATCCGATAACGAGCCTCAATGCTATCTCTTCTCTCCTTCTCATTCTTCTCAATAGTAATTCCACCTTTCTTGGGAACTACTTGAGTTGGGGATACCCACTCACTATCTGCAATGGCGTAAATGATACCCATATCTAGAAGCTTTATAATTTCCTTCTTGACTACCTCTTGCATATGAGGGTTGAGCCTTCTCTGAGGCTATCTAACTCGTTTTGCACCCTCCTCAGTCTTGATCTTGTGCATACAGATGTCGGGAGATATCCCTCGGATATCTCCCACCTGCCATCCAAAGGCTTTCTCATTTTTGCGCAAGACGTTTAACGCTTTAAGCTCTTCTATTCGAGATAGCTTGGCGAGATGATCAAAGGAAGCTTGTCACCTTCTCTCGTAAATACATACTTAAGATGTTTAGGCAACGGCTTTCGAATCAAGTCTACAGGGGGTTCCTCTAGACTTGATTTAAGATCTCCACTCCTCAACTCAACATCGTCGAGTTTACTTAGTGGCCCTACTGCCAAAGCTTCTTCTCTTAGCCCATCCTCCAAGTCAGCTGCGAACTGATCTAGATTAACCACACCATGACTATTTAGATTATCGATCAATCGCTCATATTCTGCTTCTACAGCCATGACTTGCTTGTCCATGAAGTCATTGAAGTCATCAGACGTCTCCTCAATGGAAAAGCCGGTTGGAGAACCGGAGGGTACTTGAATAGATTTAGAAACACTATAGCTCACCTCTTGGTCACCAACTCGGATAGTTACTTTCCCACCATCACAATCGATGAGGGCTCTAGTCTGTAGATAGGAAAGGTCTTCCAAGAATCGTAGGGACATTTTCATTTTTCTCCATATCTAAGACATACCGCCAACGGGAAAGGTAAACCTACCAACTTGAACCAATACGTCCTTTAGGATCCCCGAGGCTTTCTTTGAAGATCTATCGAACCGCAAGTTCATGGTAGTGGGTTCTAGAAGACTTTGTAAACCCAAATGCTTGCAAATAGATAATGGCATCAAGCTTATGGATGCACCCAGTCACATAAAGAATTTGGAAAGACTAGGCCTCCCATCTGCAATGTGAGCACGAATTTTCCGGGGTCACCTCTTTTGATTGGTAAGTCTGGATAATTGATCATTGAACAATCCTCACCAATTGCCTGATCCATTTCTGCTAACTTCTTCTTCGAAGAAACAACATCCTTTATGAATTTGGTGTACTTAGGCATCTCTACCAAGACATCTGACAATGGAAGATTAACCTGAGTATTTTTCAACAAATTAACCACCTTTTCGTACTTCTTATCTTTGCTCAATGGGATGTTGCTCTTTCTGGGTGGAAAGGGAAGCTTTTTCAAATCATCCTCGGAAAATACTTTCTTTGAGGAAGCACTGACAGCTTTGTCTTCCATGTCTTTCCATCGAATCGTCTTTCCATCCTTTTTGTTAGTCGTGGGATCACCACCGACCATCATTTAACTCATCGGTCCTCGGGGATCGGCCACCCGAGGATCCTCAATTATTTCACTTCTCGGGGGAACAAACACCGAGGACATCCGATCGATTCTTTATTCCTCGAGGATCGGCCACCCGAGGAATCTCAACTCTTTCTTTTATCGGGGGATCGCCCACCCGATTTGCCTTCTGCAGCCAAGGGGACGATGGGTGCTCAACTTCCCCTCCCCGCCTCATCGCGTGGCGGGGAGGGGCTAGTGGTTTCCCCGGAAGCCGGGGGACCACTCGGTGAGTGCCACTTCTTAAATTCATCGCACCGGCCTCCTCTTTACCGTATTGCATTGTTGGCACGAGGTCGGTGCATTGGTCGTTGCTTATATCGGCCCGAGCGACTTGACCGCCTCTTGGGTTTTTCTCGCAAAACCGGCGTATGCCCCGGGGGTCTTGACGCTTAGCCGCTCGGCCAATTGCCCTATTTGTCTCTCAAGACTTTTTATTGTCCTACTTTGCTCTTCCAACTTGGTTTCGAAATTGTTGGAGTGGGAGGGGCCTTGAGAGTTCTGATGATTTTGAGGGAGAGGCTGATTGGACTGATTTGGAAATGTAGAATTAGAATTGGCGGGCCAATTCTGATTGAACCTCGGGTTGGAAAAATTTGAGCTTTGGTTCTGAACATAACCAGGGTTTCTATTGAAATTTGAATTCGGATTAAATCCTGCAGATTGATTAAACCCTTGGTTTTGGAAATTGTTCTGGCCAGAGAATTGGTTGTTGAATCTCTGATTTGTCTGGCCAGAGAAAGCATTGACTTCCGCATTCTGCCCAATCATGGGACAGAAGCGAGCAGTGTGCCCCATGCTATCACATACTTGGCATGTGATTGGATTATGCTCGTCCATAGTCATGAACGCATTGACTTGCCGAGCGAGGGGGAAGAAAATTGACATTGGCCGCCGTCATATGGCCGGTCCGACAAAGAAGCTTCACGGTACGAACTTGAGAGTTCCGTGAAGGTGAAGGAGCTCGATAACTCGGATTCGAGAAGTTTTGAGAAGCTGTCATTTGAGAGGTTGCCATTTGCTTCTGCAACATGGCAACGAGATTTTGCATAGTCACCTCTTCGACCTTGGGAGGCGGAGGAGGTGCTTGAATGGATTGATAAGAGGGGGCATAATTGTACTTGGCAATGTCCTCGAACGCGCCCACCCCTCATCGTGTGTTTTCTTGAGAAATGCCCCACCGTAGGAACTATTGACCATGCCCTTGGTGAGCTCGGTCAATCCACTGAAGAAAGTATGGACTTGCCTTTGCTTTGGCAAGCCATGATGGGGACACTTGCGCAGGAGAGACTTAAACCTTTTCCACGCATCAAAGAATGACTCATTTTCCACCGACGGAATGTGAAGATTTCGTTCGTACAATGGGCTGTTTTTGAAGGAGGAAAGTATTGACTTAGAAATTCCTTCTCGAGCTCACCCACGTAGTGATGGATTCGGGGGGAGAGAGTGATACCACTCGAGTGCCTCCCCCGTAAGGAAAATGGAAATAGTTTAAGCTTGATGGCATCCTCACTTACACCTTGGATACGGGTAGTACCGCATATTTGCAAGAATGTGTGTAAGTGAGTGTGGGGGTTTTCGCATTGGAAACCATGGAAAATTGATGCATGCCGCATCATCCGAATAAGTCCGGGTTTAAGATCGAAGTTTGGAGCAAGAATGGTAGGCATGACGATAGCCGGGTTTATGGTGACCGTACCGGGCATGGCATAGTCGGCCAACGTCCGTCTATCTTCCGCCGCCATTATTATTATGTCTTTGATTTCTCCTGCAAGATATTGCTCAAATTCTTGATCAGAAACCTAAACTACGAAAAATTTAAAACAGAAAATACTAAAAAGGCAAGAAAAAAAACGTGTTGAAATCTTCTGAGCCCAAAATGGAAGGGAAAACAGTGGATTTTGACCTCGAAAACGGTGTCGGACGGCCTTCGGCGGTCTGCCACGTCGTCGGCGTCGGAACGAGCTTTCCGAATTGGGGTCCTGCGCGCCAATCCGACACTCGAGCCGAAAGTTATGGCCAAAATACTAAAGAGTGCTAAAACGATCCCTTTTTATCCAAAAGTTCGATTGTTAAAAACGTGGGGTCAGATAATTCAACCTTAGATGTCACCGAATCAACGTGGAAACTAAAAAGGATAGAAACAAAAAACCCTACCTACGAAAAGACACTGAAACAGGAGGACAGACGGGCGTTTGGAAATCCGAACGCTCGTCCGGAAGGCCGACGAACGGGACGGGCGTCCAAATTTGATGGACGTTCGTCCGACCGCTCGAATGGACGGGCGTTCAAAATATGAACGCTCGTCCGCAGTCGAATTTGATACAGGATTGAAGAATTTTCGGTGGACGGGCGTCCGCAAACTAAACGCTCGTCCGACTAGAGCAAGAACCGGACGGGCGTTCGGTAAAACGGACGCTCGTCCAATCGCGTAAACGTTTAGAAAACAGAGAGAGTGACAAACGAGAAAACGAGTATAGATTAGAGCAAAATTTTTTATATTAACTACTCACGAAACACAAATAAAACGACGATAAACGAACAAAAACGACTAAACTACTAACTACAAACAAACCGAAAAGATCTAACCTAAAAACAAGAATTGAAAACAAACTAAAAACAAAAACAAAAACTAGGCAACCGTCCGGTTCCCCGGCAACGGCGCCAAAAACTTGTCCCGGATTTTATCAATACAAAACAACAAGTAATAAACCGGTTAACCTCAAGTGCAAGGATCGTAGTATGGAGGCTAGTGCCGGGTCGATCTTACGGGGAACTAGACTGTTGTGAACCCTAGCTTTTGTTTCTAACTAATTATTGTCACGAAAACTAACCTAAACAAATATTGCATAAAAGTAACTAGACAGAGGAGATTAATCCAATGCTAGGGAAGATTGAAAGCGATAAACTAAACTAAACTAAAGTGCGAAAAAAAGTAAACTAAAGCTAAACAATTCAAGTTCAAAGGATTAAAATCAAATTATAACGAACGAACAAGCAATTGATCCACCTATCCTATCAACATTCAATTCTAATTCGGATTAATTCGTGATCTCCACTCAAGTCGTGATTCACCTAATCGAAGGCATAAACTCCTACTCCCGTAGACAAGTTCGTTTCCTAATCTTTTATCTTTCGATGTTAAAGATTACGTCTTTCTAACCTAGGCGTGAAATCTTTAAATTTCTAATCTAGACAATCAATCTAACAACTCTCGTTTTAATTAGATCAAATATCTATTCTTTTAGCATGGTGATCTAATGTTTATATGATTTTCATCAATACAACAATCATAAAGCAAACATCTTTCGATACGACTTGCAATAAAACAATGTAAAGCATGATAAAAGAAACAAACTTGAGATAGAAACTCACAAATCAATCACGAATCAAACTCGAATTGTTGATGGACGGCTTCACAACGCTTGTTCAAGAGGGTTTAGCCTCTTAACATCCTTGTTGCAACTCGAATTGATGAAATAAAAGACATGAATCTATCTAATCTAATCTAGGAATTAAATTGCATAAACTCGGGGGAAGTTTATGTGAAACCGTTGACTTTGAGCCGCCCCTAAGATATTAGGGTTCGAATTATATGTATGAGATATCTAATGTGGAGAAAACAAATTTTCTTTATATAGGCATTAGAGTCGGTTACGTAAGTCGGCAATCCGGACGCCCGTCCGCTTCCTTTGGACGCTCGTCCGCATTTCTTGGACGCTAGGTGAACGCTCGTCTATGCGGCGTTTGAAGGCTCGATCCGAATTCGACTTCTTGAACGTCCGTTCGGTTGAGCAAACGCCCGTCCACCATGGACGGACCGTGGACGCTCGTTTGGCCGGACCGAATTCGATTTCTTGATCCCTATCTCTTTTCATTCCTTCATTATCTCTTTCACTTTGATCCAAATTCGAATTATATCAACATTTGAACATCTTTTTAGCCTCAAACATGTATCTACATAACATCAAAAACACCGCAAAGCACAATAATATCAAAGTAATCATAAAATCATAATTAAAACACATAAATTCACCAACTTTGCGATTAACTCCTTAAAAATATCATTCGCTCAATATTTCATTTAAACACGTGATTTCCATGCGATTAATACGAATGCGGGGGAAAACATTATAAAATATAGCGTTATAAAACACGTAAATTCACCCTTAACATACGTCACTTAAGTCTTGAAGGCTTCAGAGAAATATCTCTTCCGAAAAATTAATCGCATGTAGGATCAATAAGTACAACGTTCTAGTTACTTACCACTTTTTAACGAAGTCATTTCTAGTCAATTTTACACTAGCAGTCTAGCACCCTAGAGAGATATATAAATAGTTGTAAATAAAATTGACAAAAGATAAATCCAAATCATACACTACTAATATTTTAGGAAGATAAACTAATTACTTATAGTCTATCCTACCGTTCCAAGGATTTAATCTAATGCCTCAGTGCCGTCTTAGGGTAGGTCAAAGAGGTTTCGATTAATATTGACGATCAGATTGAGAATCGAACATCTCATTTGTGATCGTCAATCACCTTTCCTTTTTCAGCCAAGGTACTACAAAAAATACCCTTTATGAGTGTGACCTACTGTCTCAGATTTTTAGGTAGACCCCGAGTGTGCCGCCTTAGGGTCGGTCAGTGACCCGGCGAGTACCCAAAATCCTATCCTTTCGGAGACCAAGCCTTGAATTTTGATAGCGGTGAAGGCCTTCCTTAGGGAGCCGAAATCAAAGCCGGCACGAGGCGTCACCATTCTCTCACGTTGCTTGTGTCAATAGTAGAGGCCGTGGGGTCGGCTGTCGCCTCTCCCGCTCCCACTCAATATTTTGAAAAAGTGGTGGGTTTACTGATCACGTTTTTGGACTTGATGTTACATTAAGGAACAATAAATCATAGGCCCGAATGTTGTCGGTTATGTGGGCTAGCCCACCCGACCTATTCGTTAGAACATATGTGACCGTCGGACGGGTCAAGGCTAGGAGAGCTCCGTTGAGCCGTAGTGGCTCTTCGGATGGCTCAGTATTGCCAGACCCCCGTGCAAACGCCACACGTGGAGGGTGAAGTCGATTGAGCCGTAGCTACTGTTGACCACCCAACCGTGGTTAAACCACTTTCGAACCTGTTTGCCCGTGATTATCCAATCCTTAAACACCAAACTTTCTCGTAGACACTACGGAACAAAAACGTAATCTCGTCTAGGTAAGGTGGAATTCACCGAGAATCCAACACCTTAACCACGAGGTTTCGGGATTTTACTCCTTATGCTTTCGCGAGTGGGATTCACCGAGAATCCATCACCCAACCTCGACGATTGAAAAAACCCGTGTTCCTCGGTTTTTTTACCCTAATTAGTTTCTAATCAATATCAAACAATTAATTAAAACTAATTGCGTGTTTTATACATGCCTAACTAATTCCTCGAATTAATTTCTACATGTATGCATATGGAGTGGAATTCATGATATGATGCATGTCATGGAAATTTTCCGGTTCTATTCATACAATCTACACATGTATACTAGTGCGGAAAATAAACACCGAGATGGACCGTTCACACCCCCGTAACTAATCTATTCGAAAATAAAATAAAACCCTAATCTGCATCTGTTTAGAATCTTCGACGATTGGCATATCAAACAAACTCGGATCGGGACGAAACTTTCCAGATCTGATCTTCATTCTTCGGACTTCAAGATGGACGGTTGGATCGGAGCTTTGACTTGTCAATATTCTCCAGTGAGCCGCCCAACTTGCTGCTGAATCTGACTTTTACAGCAGCGCATCAATGACTTCCCGCTGCCGATCGGGAATCGAGATGAAACCCGATTGACCTGAAATTTTTATTCCACATCCAAAACTCCATATTTATCAATCTGACCGGTTGGATTTGCGTTTCAACAGTCGAAACTCTCCCAGAAATTCGAGGAAGTCACAGGTAGGGTTTCTGTGAATCCTGCGTTTTTCTGTTACAGCAGCTTCTTTGCAGCAACGAACGGAAATCCAAACGGACTCTGATCGACGCCAAATTTTGTGGGATTGTTCATCAACTTCCAATCTTGATTCCGACCGGAGGGATCTTCTTTTTAACGGCTCGATTAACGGGAAAAAACGAAAAACCTAAACAGCTACTAAACCGATCTACTTTCTGGAAATTAAAATTGCAATAACCAATAAATTACATAATTTCCTATACTCATATGAACGAATTTTCATTGTTCATATGAGTTTACAATAGATCTAACGGGTAAACAAGTGCCAACCCCCAATCCATCTCTTCAACCATGACAACCAATCATAAACAATGCATAGAACAATAAATTAAATTTACCTACATGCAATTCCACTCCTTTAAATCGTTTAATTATGATTATACTATGTAAATCGTGGAACCCGTCTCGATACCACATGAAGGATGCAGGTTCTTAGATCTAACCAAGTTAGATCTATACGCAGCGGATGGATCACGATTACACGGTACAATACATAAATAAAGGACTTAAACTACTACAAGGGGTTAAGATCATGTTACCAATATAGGGAAGAGAAGCCTTGATCTTCCGATGTGTTCTCCAAACGGCGGTTGGTGGACACCCTTCTTGATACACGAGCCTCCTTGATATGCAAACTGAAAAAAATCCCGAAGATTTTTCCAACTCGAACCCTAAGAATAGAGGCCGAAATTTTTCGGCCAATTTCTCTCGGTGAATAGTGACGTGAATAGTACCTTGCCATTAGACTTGGGAGAACTCTCTTTATATAGGAGAGTAATCAATGTCCTCCAAGGATTAAATAATTAAGTGATAATTATCACATTAATCCTTTTCCAAATAAAAGATAAATAAAATGATTATCCCAAACAAATTAACATAAATCATATTATTATCTATTATTCCATGAATTATCATTTAACAAATAAAAGATAAATCACATGTTAAATAATTATCCAAGAAAACTAATTTCTCTCTAATTATTAGGACATTAATGGCGCCACATATTGGGTCAAAAAAGCCCACTAAAATGTCTTTTATGTGTATTATATTATTTAGCCCAACTAAATAATATCCATGCATATCAATTAATTAGCCCACCAATTAATTACACGAGGCCCAAATAACAAGATTATTAGTCCGAATTACGAAGCCACGCGCGGGGACCATGGACCTATAACCGTAGCTCCAATAATTAATTATTCATCGAACGAAAGTACATTAATTATTAATTACGGGATTACACCACCATAAACCCGAAACCGAACTACCGATTATAGATGTATACTTATACTCAACCCATGCCGAGCGAATAAGCGTCCATTGATATAATCACTACATACGGATTAACCCACCATAGATCGTCCATTCGAGTGGGAAGTCTCCGCAAACCCGACTCGAATATCTTATCCTTATTTACCATCAACCCCCTAGTGATCAATTAGTTCACATATCCGACTAGTAGCTAATTAGTCTAAATATGAACTCGGCCGATCGATCACTTTCTTAGGGCTAACAAATAAGGGGGCTTGTCTCTCTACTTCCCGCGAGGAAGGAATGGATTCCATGTCCGTGAAAATCGAACTACTCACTCATCCGGAGATAGTGCCAATGAGAAGTGGCTTGGAACACATTATTTAAGTGAACCGTAACTAACACATCAAACACTACCCCGGGACAAGCGGCACCCCGTGATCACCTCGGGATTAAGGTTGATCCATATATGATCATCTAATGATTTAATAAGATTCCTCGATTATGGAATTATACCGAGAAATTCGATTAAATCGGTCCGATCTATATGAATGCCATCATATATAAATGCCCCACGTAGGTACCCTCTGCCGACAAATCCGGATAAGACTATCACACCCTAAGGTGTTACGGGCGCATTATTGGTGTTTTAATCAAGAGACCCTAAACTCTGATTAAGTTCACCACGGACTAACAATTTAAGTATATCACCACTAACTCAATCCTCACGTGCATGCCATGTACTGAGTTAAGCGGTTACATACTGATATACTTAGGGCTTGCAGCAGTGTATTACTTACAAGCACAAAGCAAGTAATAAGGTGAGATAAATTCTGTCATCCATTAAAAACAATTACACAAATTGTCTTTCGGGCACTACACCTAACAGCTCCTATTGATCAAGTTGATTCCAATTCAAATACTGAAGTTCAACATGGTCATGTCGAATCCAATTCAACTACTAAAGCTCATCAGCCTCATTGTTTTGACTCGGAAGATGAACTACCAGCTTTTTTTAATTTAGCCCATACTATCCCCTCACAGGATGACGTGCCAAATGTTGAGCAAAATCATGATTTAAGTGACACTCAAACACCACAAGCCGAGGCACCTGTTGTCAGACCTCAAAGGGATCGACGGCCACCGGCCTATCTTCGGGATTATGCAACTATTACCACTCAAAATACTGATCTTACTGAGCCAAAAACGTTCAAAGCTGCAGCGAAAGATTCAAAATGGGTAGCAGCAATGTACGAGGAAATGGATGCTTTAGAAAAAATAAAACATGGAAGCTAGTTCCGAGACCAACTCAAGCAAATGTAGTAGGTTCAAAGTGGATTAACAGATTGAAAACACGGGATGATGGAACCATTGATTGCTATAAAGCCCGGTTAGTAGCTCAAGGATACACCCAACAACATGGGGTGGATTTTGACGAAAGCTTTAGCCCGGTGATCAAGCCTACTACCATCCGGTTAGTTATCTCCCTTGCAGTTGCATCAAAATGGATCCTTCAACAATTAGACGTAAAAAAATGCCTTTCTACATGGCAATTTAAAAGAAGTGGTGTATATGGAGCAACCACATGGTTTCATTGATCCGGCATATCCTAAACATGTGTATCTTTTGAGAAAATCTCTTTATGGGTTAAAGCAAGCCCCGCGTTCGTGGTTTGATAGATTGTCACAATTTCTACTTCATATTGATGCACTCACATTTGCGATGATCAAAGGATGACCACGTATTCACCATTGAAGTGTTCAAGATCCAAAGTCCATTCTTGCAAGAACATGCATTGTCATCCGAGATGGACCCATGTTCATTATCCGAGATGGACCTATTACAAGATTTCAAGTAAAGAAGGCTCGGGAAGCTTATGCGGCATTGGTTCAAGTCATGAATGAAGAGAGCAAAGACTTAAAAGTGATGATCCATCCATTTGTAATTTGCTAAGTGTTGATTGGGCTTGAAGAGGAACCGACCGAACGGATTGCTAAGTTTTATGGATTATTCGAATTTATGCATTTTATTGTTTTTTTCGGATTGGGCTTTTATTTGTGTAATAATTAGGCCCATATAATTTAGGTCGTATTTTCTCTTCCTATTTAATGGTGTTGGCGAGCGAGATAGACAGATTATTTTGGAGATTAAATCTAGTTTATATTCAAGAGACTTTTCGAGAGATTGGAGTTTCTTTCAATTATTCGAGAGATTGAATAATTGGGTGGTCTTCTGAGATAGGATTATCACGAGACGATAATCGAGAGATTGATTATTGTTGTTACCTTCGTTTTATTTCCAAATAATCCACGTTTTATTCAATCCGTTTCGAACCCTAGCTTGTTTCGTAAAGTTCATAAACGATTCTTGAAATCGGTAAAGATCGAGGCTTTAATCAACGATCCTACAAATCGATTGTTATCAAGTGGTATCGAGAGAAGGCGATTAAAGGCTGCTTTGCGATTTCTTGAAGAATTTTGCTTCTTTGCGTTACGTTCCATCGGCTACTTTTTTCTTGCGCAACAAGAACCCTACTCTTTGCGTTTTTATCATCGAATTTGATGTTATTGCTTCTTGCATATTACGGATTAATATCCATCTGCTGCTACATAATTTGCTAATCGGCTGCTGTTGCGCAACAACTGCTGCGTTTTTAGGGTTGAAAAAAAAAAAAAAAAAACCTAGCCGCGTTCACCAACAACACCGAAACCCTAGCCGTGTTCTTGCATCCTTTACGCAGCGTTTAACGGTCGAGATAATTCGAGCCCTACGTAATTCTTAGCTCGTCTTTATTACCACCGCACTTCGGACTGTTCGATTATTTTTTTGTCTTTGCGTTATTAGTTCTATTTGTTGTATTCCATTGATTGAATTGCACCAATTTAAAAAAAAAAAAAAAAAAAAAAAAAAGAGAGCAGAACGAAGCACAAAATTACGAGACTTAATCAATACTGGTATCTTCCTCGTTCTTGATCGACACTCCATAAAAAAAAAAAAAAACGAATCAAGAACCTCAAGAATTATCAAGAATTTAAGGAAACCGGATTCTTGATTTTCGATCGAAAGAGTAGTACTCCGATCAATCTTGACGAAGCACTTCCAGAAAATTTGATTGTCTCTACACACACCACACGAGCTTCACGTTCTGTGATCAAAAAAAAAAAAAAAAAAAAAAAAGGCAAGAATTTTTTTTGCGTTTTCGTGATTAGTACGGTGTCAGGAGTCCTGGAACAAAATTTGATTTTACCCAAAAAAATTTTGCGTAATTTTCCACGAAATTTGGCGGGAAACAGCAATTTTAGGCTATAATTTGACAAAAAACATAAGATTTGGCTATCTTGTGAGTGTTAAACACGAGTGAACGTGAGTTAAGTCACCATAAGCCTCACGCTATGGCTGATGATAAACTTCTCGGAAAAGCGATCGAAGACAGGCTTAATCAAAACCTAGAAAACACGAAGCAAGATATCGCTGACGAGTTTGATCACTTCCGTGCTGAAACTGACCGCAAATTTGAGCAACTCCTGAATGCTATTCAAGCATTACACATCCAACGAAGAGAAGAGGTAGTTCCCCCCCCACCTAACCCTGTTGATAATGCAGGTGGAGCTATCGTTCCTAACACGGACAGGGCTGTTCAAGCACCTCCACATGACGATTCACGTCATGTGAAATACAAAATTCCCCCGTTTGATGGTAAGGCTGATCCGGACAGGTATTTAGCATGGGAGATGAAAGTCTCTCAAATATTTTCTTGTACAAATTTTAGTGATGTTAAACGGTGTACGGCTAGCGACGATGGAGTTTACCGATATGGCCATGCATTGGTGGGACCAACTCCGGGCCCAACGTCGACGACGACGTGATGGTGAGATCACTTCATGGGCGGTGCTCAAAGAAATCATGAAGCAACGGTGGGTACCTACTCATTACTATAGGGACCACTCCGCAAGTTACAAACGTTACGTCAAGGTAATCGCACCGTCGAAGAATTCGATGACGATTTACGCCTCACACTGCTTAAAGCCAACGTAGAAGAGGATGATGAAGCGACAATGCAGCGTTTCCAATGTGGCCTTCGACCCGAAATTGCTTGCCACGTTGAATTACAGAATTACCACACCAAAGCCGAGCTTCTACAAGGCGCAATCATGGTGCAAAAGCGCTTGGCCGAACGGGCTGCATATAAAGCTTCTTATGGTAACACTCGCTCTACTTATCCTTCCTTTGGCCGAGGTACTACGTCTTCGACTTCTAATGTTTCGAATCAACCTCATACACGCCCTAAAGATGATTTTAAACCACGTAAATTGAATTATCCTTATTCGATGCTAAAACGAAAGACATGCGTGAAAAGGGTGCTCCCCCCGTTGAACGTGCACGTGATATGGCTTGTTTTAGGTGTCGTGGTAGAGGTCATTATGCTCGTGATTGTCCTAATAAGCGTGTTTTAAGAGCTGTTGGTGTTGAGTTAGAACCTCATGATTTTGAATCTGATTCCGACAAGGATGATGATAACCCACATAGTGATAGCGATGATGATAATTTGCTTGCACGTTAGTGCTACTTCTTCTTATGGTTCGGGTGTCTGTGGTGTTTTACAACGTGTTTTGGCTGCACAATCAAAAATTGATGATAATATACAACGTGAAAACATTTTTCAATCCACGTGTGGTATTGGGGGTAGAACTTGTAACATGATCATTGATTCGGGTAGTTGCACTAATGTGGTTAGTAGCTTACTTATTGAAACTTTGCGCCTCCCTACCTTACCACACCCCAAACCTTATCAATTACAATGGCTAAATGATGAGGGTGAGACGCACGTTAAGTCCCAAGCATTAATCAATTTTCGATTGGTAAATTTCATGATGAGGTACTTTGTGATGTTCTTCCTATGCACGTCACACACCTACTTTTAGGTCGCCCATGGCAATTTGATAGACGTGTTTCTTATGATGGCTACTTAAACCGTTATTCACTTTGCCTTATAAAGGCAAGACCATTGTTTTGCACCCAATGACCCCTCGGGAAGCGCATGATGAGCAACTTAAGATGACGGCTTTCCGGTTACGTCACCAAGCAACACAAAATGATAATAAAGCCGTGGGTAAGGAAGGAGTTGTAGCTCGAGTAGATAAGGCTGAATCGGATCCTAAAGTTATTAAAAAGGATAAAAATGCCACCTCACACACTGTTAAAGCCAATCGGAATTTAATGCTGAATGCCGTAGGCGCTGGAAATCCAATTTATATTCTTGTGCTTAAAAACTCTGACTCCCCTACCCCTTGTTTACTTTCTATATCTGATTTAACCAGTTCTCTCCCTAGTGCGATTTATTCTGTTTTGCAGGAATTCAAGGACGTATTTCCGGAGGAGGAACCCAAGGGGCTGCCACCAATAAGAGGAGTGGAACATCAGATCGACTTTGTACCCGGTTCCGTGCTACCAAACCGGCCAGCCTATAGAGCCAACCCCACGGAAATCGTGGAGATCCAAAAGCAAGTTGCGGAGCTGTTGGAGAAGGGAAAGATTCGTGAGTCCATGAGTCCTTGCGCAGTTCCAGTCATTGTGGTCCCCAAGAAGACAGGAGAATGGCGCATGTGCACGGATTGTCGTGCAATCAACCAAATAACGGTAAAGTATCGATATCCTATCCCTAGACTAGATGACATGCTTGATAATTTACATGGTAGTCGTTTCTTTACAAAAATTGATTTGAAGAGTGGCTACTACCAAGTACGTATTAGGGAAGGTGATGAGTGGAAAACAAAGCATATAAAACTACTTTTGGCTTATATGAATGGCTTGTCATGCCATTTGGGTTAACTAATGCACCTTCCACGTTTATGCGACTTATGAATGAGGTCCTTCGGGAATTTATAAATCACTTTGTCGTTGTGTACTTCGATGATATACTTATCTACGACAAAAAACTTTTGATGATCATGTTGAACATTTAAAGGTTGTTTTGCATACACTTAGGGAACACGAATTATATGCTAATCGACTTTTCGAGAGATTGGAGTTTCTTTCAATTATTCGAGAGATTGAATAATTGGGTGGTCTTCCCGAGATAGGATTATCACGAGACGATAATCGAGAGATTGATTATTGTTGTTACCTTCGTTTTATTTCCAAATAATCCACGTTTTATTCAATCCGTTTCAGAACCCTAGCTTGTTTCGTAAAGTTCATAAACAGTTGCTGAAATCGGTAAAGATCGAGGCTTTAATCAACGATCCTACAAATCGATTGTTATCACCTTTGGCTTTAAAGACTCCAACTCACTTTTCTGATGAAAATCCTATTGATGCCACTGAGTATAGAAGTATTGTTGGCGCCCTTCAATACCTTACATTCACACGTCCAGACATAATTCATGTTGTTAACAAGGTTTGTCAACATTTTGCTAATCCGAATGCTGGTCATCTAAAGGAGGCGGAGCGTATTATCAGGTATATAAAAGACACAATGAAGTATGGAATTCACTACCTTTCTAACAGCAGCAAGTCACTATACGCTTTCAGTGATGCGGATTGGGCCGGTTGTCCAATTACTCGACGAAGTACCAGCGGTTTTTTGTGTTTTTCTAGTTTCAAATTGCATTTCATGCAGCTCAAAGAAGCAACCCACTGTTGCTCGTTCAAGCGCCGAAGCAGAATATCGGTCCATGGCTTCAGCCACAACAGAGCTCACATGGATTACATTTCTTTTACGAGATATTGGGGTTCCTTTAATAAGACCACCTCAATTGTTCTGTGATAATCTAAGTGCTTTATATCTCACTACCAATCCTATGTTTCATTTGCGCTCTAAGCACTTTGCACTAGACTATCACTTTGTTCGGGAAAAAGTTGCGGTGCAACAACTTGTTACCCGATATATCCCAGCCTCACTCTCAAATAGCGGATATCTTCACTAAGCCATTCTCAAGTCAAAGCTGAACGGTCCGTATTCAGAAATTTAGTCTGATTTTCTGGCCAGGACATACAACAATGATGTAGGGAAAAAAAAGTAGAATGCAAAGCTGAGCAATCCATATTATTAGCATATCCTTGTTTCTTAAAGATGAGGACGGACTTATGGTGAAATACAGGAAGTTATTTGATGCACCCGTAATATGCAAAGCGCATCCATATGGTAAAATGTATATCTTTTATAAACTGAATTCAAATTATATAGTTTAGATTTGTTTATCTGTCAATTCGATGCAAAGAATTTATCACCCAAAAACTTCTCGTGAAATACAAACAATTGTTTGACGTACTAACCCATCACCATCCCTTTCAATTCCCGAAATCACTCAATCAATCTCGATGGATCCGGAAAGATTTCTTGATTTAAAAAAGAAAGTAAATTCCTTGTTGCAAGGCAGAAATTCAACTCAAGTATAAGTAGGACACTAGCTGACTAGCACCCCTAAAGTAAAAGTAGGAGCAGAAGAAAAAAATTATATACATATATGGCAAATTTGGAGTAAAGTACTAGTTGTCATTTATTTATTTATTTTATAACGGATACGAAATATATATTCATTTTTTTTTGTCTCATTGAACCCGAAGCATTCGTGTTAAGAGCCACATTAATCAACTCTGAGTCAATGTCATGTTGGCACTAGTTGTCTTTTAAGAAAATACAAATACTACCACCGTCTCAATATGTATGTCATTCCAAATGTTTTTATATAGATTAAGAAAGTGATAGAATGTCATGAATTTTAAGCTTAAATGACTAAAATACCCTATGACTATCATCAATGTAATATTTGTTAAGTAATTAAAATTTATTGAATTGATAATAAATTAAGGTAAGATAAAGAAATGAATAATCAATATTACATTGATAATGTAAAATAACTTAAATTGTGGAACAAATTAATCCAACAAAATATGATGACTTATATTTTGAGACGAAGTTAGTACTAGCTTGTTTATTATACGGGAATGTCATTCTAATGTTTGAGTTGAATATAATGTAGTTGAACGGGAAGAAATTTATTAAAATTAAAATACAAATAGTTATATTCATTACCTAAAAAATTAGATAGAATGAAAATCGACAAAAAACGTATGTGGCAGTTAAAGGTAAGGTGGGGTAGAGTGGGTGGTGAGGTTAGTGAGGTGAGGTTAGTGAGGTGAAGTAGGGTAGGTGGTGGAGTGAGGAATGGTGGGTAGGTTAGGTAAGGTACGGTATGATTAGGTATGTGGTAGGGTAAGGTGGTGAGGTAGGTTAGTTGAGGATGAATAAGGTAGGGTAGGGTGGGTGGTATGAAAGGATAGGGTAAGTGGGTGGTAGGGTAAGTTTGGGTATCTTATAGTAGATGCCTAAAGGGGGTATGGTAGGGTAAGGTGATGTGGTGGATAGGGGAGGGCATGGTAGGGTACAATGAGGTAGGTTACGGTAGGGTACATGGTTAGGTAGGATAGTTAAGAGGTAGGTTGGGGTAGTATGGTAAGGTAGGGCATGGTGAGTGGAAATTTAAGATGTGGTAGTGTATGGTGTGGTAGTGTAGGGTATGTTGGTAAAGTAATGTGGTGTATAGGGTGAGGTAGGGTAGGTTGGAATAGTGAGGTAAGGTGGAATAGGGCGAGTAAAAAGATAGGGTGCTGTGAGGTGATAGGTATTGTGGGTGGTAGGTAATGAAGACTGGATAGAGTAGGGTAGGGTGTGTATGGTATGGTCCGATGGTGGGATGTGGTGAGGTGTGGTGGGGTAATGTGGGTGGAGGGTAGGGCTACCCCGCCAGACCCTATTATTTCTATTCTATCCTACATTGCCTTACCATATCTTACATACCCAACTTTAACCTACTACCATATCACACTAATCACTTGATACGTCATGTATAATATAATATTTATATTCCATTTTTTCATATTCTAAACCAGGTAATAATATAAGTTTGTTCCATTTCATTCCTATAATTTCATTATATCTCATACAATTCATGCGTAACAAAATGTGTCATCAATGTTGACATTGTTTTGTTTCAATCAAAACTTTTACTCCCTTCGTTTCAATTTATCTGATACAGTTGTCAAAAACACATATATTAAGGAAGTAAATTAATGCGTTGACTTTAAGAATGAAATGGCTAAAAAGCCCTTGAGTATAATTAATGTAGCATTATTTTTTATCTATCATGTTGTAATAAATAATGGTAAAACAAAGAAAAATAGAATAAATACTGCATTGAAAATGTAACTGCCTCACATAAAATGGAACTAATAATTTTAACAACTGCATCAGTTATTTTGAAACGAATGGAGTATGTTTTTTTTTTCTTTTCCTTTACAAAATCAAAACATACCTACATGTGAATACTTCTTGTAAACAAAAGTGATGATACATTCACTACACATTTATCCACAAGAATAAATGGTCCCTTATTTTAATCAAAGGATATAAAGAAGGTAGTGGAAGTGACACTCCCATATGTGTAGTACACATAATATTTCCGTGTAAGCAAAGGCGGTGGGTCAAAAAAAAAAAAAAAAAACCTGTGGGTCCCTTTCATTTTGGCTCATTTTTCCAATTATTGTTGGAGTTCTCTAATTATTTGTATGTACCTATTCTTTTGTCTTTATATGTGCGTAGTTAATTAGATTAGCTATTTTATGTTAAACACGGTTAATGAATGTAAATAGTTACTACGTTTGTTATGCCACGTACAAATAGTTTCGTTACACCATAGTTAGGTCAGTGACGGATCCAGAAATATGTTTTAATAGGGTCATCAGGGTTCTTTCTCCGAAAATTTATTCTAGTGTGGTCCGAAGCTTAAAACTATATTTATTAACTATAAAACGACACTTTTTAATAACAAAATTACCTCGTTTAAATACTAATATTTTTTTTCCGGATCTTAATGGGGTCACGTCACCCCACGTTGGTATACATACCTCCGCCCCTGGTTAGGGTGTTAAACAGAGTGATATGGCTATAAAATATTTTTATGGTATAGGTTTGATATATAGTATCACCGTCCCAAAATATATATCCGTTTATATTTTTTCATACTGATTAAAAAAATATGGTTAAACTTGTTTTGTGTCATTAATTTAGATGAAAAAAAAGTCTAAAATGACATTTGACTGCTATTAATGCAAAGAAATAAAAAAATATGAAATTAGAGATAAAATGAAAAAATATAATGAATGTTTCGTTGATTTTCTAAATGAATTTTCTAAACAAATTTTTATATATATATACATATATAAAATTGCTGTTTGTACTCTTCCTGACAAGAAATATAACTCTATTATTATTATTATACAGGAAAGTGTGAGGAAATGGCAGTCCATAACAAAGACAACCAAGAGAAGAAAATAAAATAAAAAAAGATCTTGATTGTGCGAAAACGTTGAATGCATATTAAGGAGCCAACAACCTTTCATCCGTATTTCTTACCCATCTGTTTAACTTCCATCTATTAATCTATAATGCGCTTTTTAGTAAGAAATTAATAAAAAAAATGTATTGGATTTATACAATTCCAAAACACACAAAAAAAAAAAAAAAAAAAAAAAAAAAAAAAACGGTTTATTCTAAGAACATATAGACCATCAGTACCCATCACGAAGACAAATTAGAAACAAGACTTTTATTTCTGTTAATGTGTCGTACACCGTGCAGAAACAGGGCTTCCCTTTCTGTTAAATTATCCTACATTTTGTACTTCTCACTGTTACCCTCATCTTATATGTTGCATCATCCTCAAGACAACATATGAGAGGAAGATGACCCTCCTCTTATATGTTGTATCATCCTCAAAACCTCTAGGTTGTGAGGTCACGGGTCTCATTCACAAATCATAAGTTGTAAGATGAGAGAAATCTATCTCTTAGTATGGTGGTGAAACACAATCATAAGAGTCAAATTTGACACTTTAACAAACACCTTCAAATGTAGTGTAGGCTTATAAAGGTTCATTTATACTAAGGCACGTGATCGTTTAAGCAATTTAGTGGCTTGAAAATAAAATAATTTGATATGCTTTCCTTACCTTGACTTTGTGGATGACGGAGCTCGGACTAGTACCTCGCCACGTGTTACCCCTACATTAATATAGCGATAAATGCAGACAGAGAAGATACGAGCAAATTTAATGCCGGACCTAAACCCCGGGTGGGAGGTTGGCTCAGCTAGCTTCCAAGTCCACCGTAGGTTGGCCAGGGCGCAACGGAGCTCAGCTAGTGTAGCTCGGGCCTCACAACCTACGGGACTCGACGCAGGTCGGTTTGAGTATACTTTATACGGAGTAGCCCACGTGCACAACACAACAGATAAACATGGAAAGAATTCTCAGTCATAAAGGCTCTAATCTTATATTTAAATCACCGTGATTATCTCCTACAATCAAGGAGAATAAGTCGTAATTATTCATTCATTAGGGAACACGAAATTAGAGTCCAATGAGGATACGGCCCATGCAGGCCTAGGGCACAAGCCCCACTTCTTATAAATAATCCCTAAGGAACTACGAGAGACTTGATCTCTGACTCATACACAGGATACGTAGGCAACTTGAGATACAACATCTCAGGCTCAGTCCATCACACAAACCACCCCCCGTTCACATCTGTTTATATTTTTCGACCTTGAAGGAGGGCCCTCTACTGACAATTGTCACTAGGATTACATGGCTCAGATTTGTTACCCGACGAGGTGCAGCATCGTCAGTTGCTGCTAGAAGGAGGGCCTTCTACTGACAATTTTATTCAAGACACAGAATCATCATCATGCCGACAAAACGCGCCAACAAAAAGCTGTAGAAGCCGGCCAGAACGGCCAAAACGCTAACGATGGAGGAGCTACTACCTCCAACATTGGTGGCCAAACTCAAGAGCAAGAAGAAAATGCCCTAAATTATACTCAACAGGTGTTGGTAGATCAACTCGTGGCTATGGATCTAGCCACCCGACAAGCAATCCTCCAGGCTTCCATGCAGGACGAGGATATAGAGGAAGAACAGGAAGAGGAGCAGGAAAATACACCTACTCCTGAACCCCAGCCAAGCAAGCATGATGATCACTCATCCACTACCAATCGTGGGAAGAAACTAATTGATCCCTGGGCATTGGTCGCAGCTCTAGCAGAGCTGGACATCATACTGGGAAAGGGATCTACTGATCTCTCCCTCGTATCACCATTTACAGAGCAGGTGGAAAACTATCCACAACCTGCGAGATTCAAGGTGCCCAAGTTGGAACCATATGATGGAACTAAGGATCCACATGATCACCTCTTTCGGTACCTGACTCACATGAATTTGGATTGTGCCCCAGATGAAATGAAGTGCAAGGCCTTCCCCGCGTTACTGACGGACTGAGCCCGTGAATGGTTCAGAAAGATCCCAGCAAGCACGATCTCCAATTTGAGGCGTTGGGAAAGAAGTTCATCAATGCCTTTATCATGGCTAAGACGGTTAAGAAGAATGATACGCACCTGCTCACCCTCAAGTAGAAGAAAGATTAGACGGTGCTATAATATTTAAAACGATTCAATGAGGAGTCTATGCAGGTCCGGGATGCAGACGAGCATATTCTGATCACGTCTTTCACAGCAGGCCTACGGGAAGGGAGGCTATACACCAAGTTGAACAGTGAACATCCTAAATCCATGGAGGAATGCATGGAAATGGCATATAAGCATTGCTAAGGAGAAGAAACAAACCGGCTGAAAAGGGAGTCAAAGAAAGGAGTCTAAGAAAGAGAAGACGGAGGAACACGCCGACAAGAAAATCAAGTTGATCTAGGACCGCATGACCACCCCGATCACAGATCGGTAGGGAAAGAAGTGAGCTTTACATGAGATGGACTTCATCCATCTAAATAGACTGCACGCAAGCAGGTTCTCGCAATTATGGAGAGAAAGGCCTTGGCCTAAACTCCACCACCCATGAGAGGTCCCGCAAAGAGAAGGGACCGGAGCAAATTCTACACCTATCACAAAGATGTTGGTCACGATGTAGAAAGCTGCAGGGAACTCAAGAGAGACATCGATGTGGCAATAATAGAAGGGAAGTTGGATAAGGTCGTAGATCTATTTCAAAATGCTGAACCATGAGGTCGCCGAGGCTTCAAGCGTAGAAACTACAATCAAGATCGGGGCAGACATGATGAACCCCATAGAAGAAGAGACCGATCTCCAGACGGTGATCGGCAGTTGGACAACCGTCCCATCAACACCATTATAGGTGGCCCCAGTAATACGTATGGGGAATTGAGTAGCCAGGGTAACCGACCCGCAAGTATTTCTACGACAGGTAGAAACCAGAGGCCAGTTCAGGAAGTGACCTATGGTGCCCAGGGACCTACTCCCTCTGGTTATGAAAAATGAAGCCTAGTCATAGAGGCCGTGGTGAATAAAAATCTGGTGAAGAGGATCTGTATGGACACATGAAGTGTTTTCAACGTCCTCTACTATTCCTCCTTCCAATCCATGGAGCTGAAGGATTCAGAGCTGATACCTGTTTCAGCACCGCTGTTCGGTTTTGCAGGTCCTCTAGTTCATCCTATGGAGATGATCCGACTTGCCACAACATTTGGAGCAGAACCAAGAGGTAGAACCCTTATGGTCAACACCTCATGAATCATTTAGAAGTTAGTTACAAACGGTTACTACATACTACAACTGAATAACCGTTTTCTAGATTACATCATACTGAATTGATCAATAGGCTGCTGTCCTCATCCTGTCAGTAGTTCAGCAGGGTGCTTGTCCTTATACTATCAGCAGAGTGACCGCACTCAGCATTCCCTTCAGCATGTATACTGTAACACCCATCAAGCTGAGAGTGGTACATGAACTGCTTGCACTCAGCATTCCCTTCAGCTACTTGAACTTTGGAAGATCTTTAAAATTCCCAAATTGTCTAGTAGATAGGAGAAAATAGGTGCATCCAAGGCCTTAGTAAGAATGTCAGCTACTTGTTCCTTTGTGTTGACTGGAAGAAGTTTTACAAGTCCTGATTTGACTTTATCTCACATTATGGTAGTCAATTTCAATATGTTTTGTTCTTTCATGAAAAACTGGATTGTGGGCAATGTGCATTACACTAACATTGTCACAAAATAAGACGGCACACAACTGAACTGGAACCTGCAAATCTTGGAGTATGTAAGTCAGCCATTGATTTCACAAACTGCATTTGCCATAGCCATGTATTCAGCCTCAGATGAGTTTCTAGCTATAGTTGTTTGTTTCTTGGCCTTCCGAGAGATTGGAGCATCTCTTAGAAACATCATATAACCTGATACTGTGTAACACCCCAAAATATTGGGTTGTTATCGAGACTTACCTTATACTATTGGGTTAATCTATAGTGGCGGCAACGTGCCCCGCACGTTGTTGGCCCTCGTTGCCGCCGTTATTGTTGTTTGTTGTCGAAATACCGGTAAGATCGTATTTTGCATTTTAGTTGAGCATTATTCGGGTTAAAACTTATTTATTTTTGTTCTATGTTATCTAGGGTTATTTAAGGTAGATACATGTAGCCTTTTGGCTAAGATAAATGCTTTGAAAAGTGGACAAGGCTATTGAAAGTTGAGTCCACTTTGTGATCTTTTGGCTCCAAGGGAGTCTTATGAGTGTCACAAAGGTTGTCTGTCTACAATTCAAGCATTGTTCATGCAATTTGGAATCATTCATGTCAATTAACGAACGCTATATAAGCGAGCAATCACTAAATCAATTTACTTGTAATTTGATAAAAATTCAAACGACCCCCAAATTCCAAGCATAAAAGTTATTATTCACGGGAACCATCCCGCGTGTGCGGTAGCCTATCAAGCACGAGAAGGCAATACGGGGCGAGACGCGATCCGAAAACATCGAAATTCTCCCAAGATTGTATCTGTCCAGTTGAAAGAAATATTTTTACCTAGATTAGACCATGTACATCCACATAAACATGAAAAAATCTGCAAGAAAAGTTATCTGCAGTCGGCACGTCAAACAAACCTGTATAAGACTATATCTGTTACTGCAGCTGCAGCAGAAGGATCACTTTCCTTCTGTTTCTCGGCATCAAGGTCAGTTTGAAGCTGCTCAAGTTGTTGCTCCACTGCAGCAGGCAAAAGATGTGGATGGTTCACTAAGATTTGAGATAAAAACTGTCCAATAGGAGATTCCAACTGAAGTGGTGCAATCAGAGCACTTGAATCATCTCCAGAACCAGACGATGACATAGACGCACGTATAGCTCTGTATTTTCTGCTGTAGAGAGTTGATCTCCTTTGCCCCAAAACTTCCAACTGCACATTAGATGCATAAAATATTTCGAAAAAATTAGGGAAATAACAAAAAAAAGAGTAATTCTTTAAGAATCTCCATAATCCACACACAATACACGTATATACCTAGATTATATAGATACATATATGTGTAGACATATACAGACATACATGCACACATATATAAACAATATGCATAACTAAATACACATATGGAAACCTTATTATGCTCCCAAAATTCCAAGCCTTTACAATAATTTCAACGAAATAGAAATTCAACGGAATATTTACAAGAGCTCAACCACGATTCGTGACTAATAAAAAAGTTGAGAACATGAACATCATGAGAATAAACAAGCAACCAATCATCTTTCGAATAAGATAAACGAAATTAAATATAAATTTACATAACATAAATACCTTGATTCCCATGGGAGAGAGCAAAGAAGTCAATCCAAGCCTGGAGATTTTAGGTGGAATAATGCTTTGGATCGACATTAGACCCTCGAAATCCTTTTACGAACATCTTTTACAAAAGATCTTTGCCTTTCATTATGACATGGCCAATCCAATAAAACGAGCATACACGAACAACCTTTTACAAAATGCTGTACAAATATCCTATAGAAATGGAGATGGATGGCGGCATTCCGTGACCATATTTAGCATTACGTGGTGTGAACCAAAAAAAATCACAATGACGGGATTGTTAAATGGCGGCGGACATGTTAATCACACGGTGCACTCTAAGAAAAGAAAAGGAAAAAATTATAGAACATTAGTTAATCTACAACGATGATACACCACCAAGATATTACAAGCAACGAGAAGAACTATTTTTTAACTCCGGTTAAAATAAAAGCAACAGATTTTTTATAGAATCTCAAGTCATCGGGAGTCTTCACAAGTAAATCTTCAACTTGCAAAGTAATCAATTTTTGGTAGAATGCGTAGTATTTTGCTTCTACAAGTATTTAGAACATTGTACTCGCCGTAGCTGCGTCTAGCTTGTTATTTAATTATAAGGGAACCATAATGCTTCCCTCGAACATCATCAAAGAATCATCACCAGAAAATCAAATATAGAAAGAAAAAGTCATAATGAAACTTAGATGTAGCAAAAATTATATAAATAGTTTTAAAACCATTGAAATTACCACCATAATCTTATTTAGTAAGCATTTGGAGACATACCCCATCGCGATAAAATGACCAAGACCCGGAGTTGCAGGAATTGATGGATCAGTGGTCAGGTTTTCATCAGATAATGTCCTCCGGTAAAGCACGCACACTTTGCCTTCATGCAAAGCCCATAATTCTTTTTGAATTACGAAGCCAAATCCACGAGTGATTTCCATGCCTTCTTCACGAGTCTTGCAATTGTATTATCAATGTCGAGTACGCGAACCGATCATCGAATCACTTTGGAGCTGCAAGCACTTGAAACGATATCGGTAAGAATGTGTTTTCTTAAAGAAGGTTGGTCAACTTTGGAATGTTTCCCATCTATTTCTTGCAAATCATTAATCTCCAAATGTCTCTTCCTTGGAGTGACATTGCCTTCAGTATCAAAAGCCACCGACTTGCCATTGGTTGAGCAGCCATAAGGCATTCAAATAACAAGTTTGAGGATTAACAATGTTTCAATGAAGACCTCACTAAGGGAATTAAAACAAGTTTGGAAAAACAAGGTCATTATAGAAAATAATTTCTATTTCTATTAATTATCAAACAAAACAATAATACAATTGTCAATCATCAAACACTACTCATATTACAAGCACAATTATTTGCTTATGTGGAAACAAATAGGTATAATTTCAAAACGACAAACATACAACATTAACAAAGTGAAACGGGAAAAAACCTTACAAGTATGGGCATTCCCTTACCGAAGGGATGAGAGTTCTTGTTATCCCCTTAAAAATTGCTTGCAATTTACGCAAACCGGACATAGAGTGTGAAAAGAAAGTTAGAAAGTTAGAGATTAAATAATTAAAAAAATCTATTATGGTGAAATAATGGACTTGCAATCACACGACTTATCTAGGATGAAAAAATATAAAGATAAAGATCTCGTATAAAGACCGAAACAATGTCATAAACTCTAAATTGAAGAGGAAAATTTAAATTTAAATCAATGAAAACCATACCTTCGGCACATCAACGACCTTTCAATGATTAAAAAAGAATTTATAGGTTTGATAGAACTACCGAAAGCACAAAATCATCGGAATTCGAAATAGCGAAAATTTCTTAGGCGAAGGTGTGAAAATGGACGATTGCTCATCTTCCATTTGTCGCCTTGAATAACGAAATGAAAACGACAAATCAAGATGCGCTTAAAACTTCTCTGTCATTATCAATCAACTCCATTCACTTTGCATCTTCATCTTCAAATATAAAAATGCGCAACGAGAGATTAAGGTAATGAGAAGTGAAAATACGGAGGAAGCTTTGAGAAGATGGAGAATCGTTGGAAAACATAATTCTTGTATTATCTTCACCATTTTTGCCAATAAAGCTCAAACAAACATAATTCTTGTATTGAACAAGCGACCTTTGTTACATGAGTCATTGCATCAAACACCTCATTACGACTTTCGGAGCTCGGATAATCCTTCATCCTCTCCTTGAAATCATCAAGCGCAAACTAAATTCATCGAATCTTTAAGGCCCGAATACGAATTGAACCCCAAGCCCATAACGGATCTCCTTTAGGGATTGAGTGAAGAAATACATTAAAAAAATAACAAGGCAAAAACGAGAAACTTACACGATCGAAGACCACGTCCCGGCGAATGATGCGGGCGACAAGCGGGGAGAAATAAATAAACCCCCCGGTTATGAACCACCGTAGTAGGCGTAGCCTCCTCAACATCGTATATGGCAAACCCCCCAAAACAACCACACCACACATGCATAAAAAAAAAACCAATCATCTTACCAGAACTGAACTGCAAAAGAAAACCTTGGACTGAATAACATAGAACAACCAAAAACCAGAGGCAAACAATTGAAGGAGAAAAGAGAAAAACCAAGTGAAACCCAAGCCCATTAAAGTGCAGATAAATGCAAACCGGTATATCATAAAATGAGACCCAGAAGCTAGAAACGGATAACGCATAAACAAAATTACCTGCAAAAACCCCCGTTCAGTGCAATATCAGAGCGCACACGAATCACCTCAACTGCAAAAACACAGCCAAACACACTGATTAACCACCTACAAAGGAAATCTAAGAGAAGAAGAAAGTAGGTCTCAACAGCTCACCGCAAACCAGAAACCCAATTGCAAAACAAATGCTTGACCGTTGACGACCCATATTTATACACGAACTTGGTGAAGCGGTGGTAGAATTGGCGGAGGCTAAGGCGGTGCAGTAGTTGTCGCCGCCACCTGGCGGTTCAAAGACTTCTTCTGGTGGTGTTGCTGCCGCTCATGTGGCTAGAGATGGTGTTGTTGGTGGTGGTGCTCCAGAACGTGTGTTTCACGATTATGATCCGCCATTGCAGATGAAAAGAATGCTTGGTTTTTTCTTCTTTTTATTGGAAACGGAGGAATAATGAAGTGAAGTATGAAAGAGGGGTTTTTGGGGAGTAAAATATAGGCGGTGGTGCGGTGGTGAGGTGGTGATAAACTGATACGTGTTGATTTGTTGCAGACACTTGGCGTTAAACGTGGAGGGTGGGCGTTGGAGAAGAAAGGCGGCCATTGTCCAAGGCGAGTTGTTAGAAAAAAAAAAAAAAAAAAAAAAAAAAAAAAAAAAAAAAAAAAAAAAAAAAAAAAAAACCAAACCCTATAGCGACGACCAAAACGTCGCTAAAGCCGGACGACCAAAAAGGCCGCAAAAAGTCGTACTACCAAGCAGCAAATTTAAAAAGGTTACTACAAAGTATGAATATAGCTGATTAGATATAAGTTGTTGCAATAAAATTTTAAAAGTTTAAAATTCAAATTTTCATCTTATTTTTAAGGGGGAAGGGGCCACAAGGACAAAAAAATTAATAAATGGTATGGAAAGACAAAGTAACATTTTCATTATTATAAATGACAAAAATCACAATTGTTACTTTAAAATTGTTACTTCACGTGTTAATGTTACTTTGTGTTTCACAAATGTTACTTCATAATTACTTTATTCCATATTTGTTTACTTCATATTTGTTACTTCATAATTGTAACTTTTATCCTGATTAAATTACAGTTTCCTTCTATCCCGATTTTTTGATAATTTTGTCATTCTAGACAAAAATCTATATTTTTTATCACTAGTAAGTAGTTTTAGCACTATAAATAGAGGAGGGGCGTGAATCCAAATCTTTAAGCCAGAAGAAAGGGATTAAAAGGAGTATTATTGTAGTGGTTGATATCAAAACTTAGCATTGTGAGTTCCATTTTATTTTATTTTAACGTGTCCTATTTTTTCTTTTTCTTTGCTATTTTATTTCTCTGCTTCAGGTTTCAAGAATGGACTGCATCTATTCATATCAGTATAGTAGTAGTTCAGTTTTATTTGTTGATGTTTCGTCGTCCAACTTCTTTGTCGTTTCCGTATTGCTTTTCCTCTTTTTAATTATTTTTCTCCCCCTTATTCTCCGGTCAATTTTAACACACACACACCCCACCCCACCCCCACCCCCGCCCATTGATGTCCCCCAACTCTTCTTCTCTTTCTTCTTCACCTCTCTGCTTCTGACCTTGCCAGCTGCTGGGATCGCTCAACGACGCCATTATGCTCACATCCGACACCATTTCTTTCTCAGCACGGATCATCACATCTAGATCTGGTACGTGGCTCCTAGGAATCATTGCAGTAGCCTCTCCAGTTGTCCATCCACCAGAAACGTGTAATTGTGAGCTTCATCCGTTATCGCCTAGGTTCAATTCTCCTTCGTCGTGGCGTTCCAGGTTCCACCGACTGCTATGGCGTTGACACCTCAACCTTTCTTTTAGTTTAAAAAACAATCCCGACCCATGGATTTGGCAGGAACGGTGAATTCATCAGGAATCCAAGGTTTAAGTTGTCGTCTACCTGAAAAATTTATTCAATTTTTGGTTGTTAGTGCTGTCATTGTTAAACATATTTGCTTCTGTTCCAATTCAGGCTATTCATGCTACATAGAGGCTTGCTTTCTGTTGTTGTTTGTTTGTTTCCTTCATTAATTTTCCAATTGTTTTGCTTTCTTATGTTATTTTACCGTATATGCTTCTGCCTGTATTTTTATGTGACTGGGTCGTTCTTCAGTTCAATTTGTTTACCTAGCTGCTCTCGGATTGTGTATCTGCTACAGATATTTGGAGTAAAAAGAACATATTGAGGTGAACTCAGATGAAATGATGAGGATAGAGGTGATTTTACTCTTTTCTTTCTTTTTTTTTCCGCCTCTATGTTATTCTGCTGTCGAATATATATGTTTTCAATTCAGCTTTCATTCCTTTCACTTGCACACCCAAGGCCAATGACCTGTGCTTTTGCAGATGATACTTATTTTGTTGCTTTCGTAAAATTATATTTCTCTTACCAAAAAAATTATGTAGTTACAGATCCTTATTTCAATTTTATGAAAATGATTATGTTTTAATTTTAAGTTTTCAGGTGATAAGTAATCTGTGGTAAGTAATCTCTGTTCGCATTCCGCATTTACTACCTCAATTTGTTTCAGACTGCACATTTGCGAAATTAGTGTAATTGAATGATGAATTTGCAGATATTACTGTAATGAGGAGCTCAATTCTCCTGAGACAGATGGAAGACTAATGCTTATATGTCGATTTTGATGAAAAGTAAGTTGCTTTTGGTCTCTAGCTACAATCTCTAAACTAAAAGTACTAATATCTATTTCGGACAAGTAGACTAAGGTAATGCCATTGGTTTTGCATGTGTATAGTAAAGGCTCGTATCTAAACGATATCACCCAAGTGTGGTCGTTTGTATGCCGCATTCTTAACAAAAAAAAATGTGAGCATTTTGCGTGTACATATAATCTTTGTATCTAAAAGTAGTTCTGGATATGCAAATAATATGTTGCTTTGCAACCTAAAGGTTCAAAAAGTTATGAATAGGTAAACAGTAGTAGGTAATACATGTCCATGCAAATCCGAAACTCTGGTAGATGAAAATGAAGAAGTAAAAGATAATCTGATCTTTCAGAAAATGTGTGGTTCTCATTCATGTTGAATGTATGCAGTACAATGGGTTTATACAATTGATATTCTATCTTCTTCTTTTTTTGAAAATGAACTGATATTCTATCTAAAAACAACTTTAAACTATTACACTGTTACAATTGTTTTTACCTATATTTAGAAGCTTTATCTCTAACTGTTGACTCATCCTTTATCTTCAAGTAGATGTTTCCCTTTGTTCCGTACTGCTGATCTTTTGTTTTTCCACAACTTTATCTTGAATGACTTGATTTGAATTTCCATTACACTTATCAAAAAATGCCGCAGATGCTTCTGATGCAGTAAATTGAAGGGCCAGATGCATCTACTTCCAAAGACAATTCAATGGTGGTCTATGTTGTATATGAACCAGAGGGTAATCATGGTTCAACAACAAGAAGCGATCACTGTAACAACAACATTATGGTGTCTGTGGATAATAACTCTCCAAATTGTGACCCTGAGCCAAGTAGTAGACCTTGTGGCATGGATGTGGGGTACAATAAGTGCGACACGATCTGATGTTACTTCACTTGAAGTTTCACCATCTGCTGTTAACAACCAGATTTAGACCACGGCGGTAAAAATCATTTTGGAATGTATATTAAGGCTTCCAATTTCACCATCTTTAAGGCTTCCACTTTACCGAAGAAAAAGCTCAAACCGAAGACCAGCTAAAACTAAAAATTTTCAGCACGAGAAAATATGGAATGTATAATAAATTATCAACGTAGGCCTACGGTTGGAGTTCAACTGCATCCTTCCAAACTCCTACAAAATAAATAAGTGAAGGGGCAGATCTATATGCTTGTACTCTTTTTTTTTTTTTTTTTTTTTTTTTTCAGAAACAAAAGAAATATTATTAGAAACAACAACACATACAAAGTTTTACATCCGGACATCAGCCGGAACAAACACCGGACAACCACCGGACCACTACCAGCCTGCCACTGGACATCACAATAGCTACAATATGAAAAGAAAACAACATTGGGGCAAACCCAACTAGACCAAATTCTGTCTCGTGAAAGAGAACTTGATTTGGTAAGATAATAATATGAAAACAATCCGTCTTATCACGGATGTCCATAACCGAAACGAAAGAAAAACAACCAGTAGCACCACTAGGGCTGTAAGTGAACCCTAATATTTGATTCGATTCGGTGTATTCGGCTCGAAAATGTTCGATTCGAGGCTTGATTCGTATCATCAAACGTCAAATCAAGCTTTAGAAATAGGTATTCGACTCGAAAACCAAACATGTTCGATAATGTTTGGCTCGATTAAGCGCTAATATATTATATTGTATTCGGTTCAATATAATATAATAATATTCCCTAAAAATAAATTCTCAATATATTATTTCCAATTTTCCATCTTCATTCGGTTCAATATATTATTCGGTTCCGTCTTTCTTTTTTTTTTTTCCGTTCAAACCACTGAAAGTCTGAAACCAGTGAAACCACATCCGCCGGACCGCCGCTCTCCATGCCACCTCTTTTCGATTCACCACGAATTGCTCAAAATCTGCATCCATGAATCACTCGGTTTGTATCCCCAGAATCTCCTCTCTCTAAAGACATATTTAATTCGTATTTTCGAATTGAAGGGCTCCTCTGCTCTCTCAGGCTCTCACTCCACCGGAGTCACCGGACCACCGCCGATCTCTTGGGTTGCCGCCTTCATTCCTTCATCTCACCGGCGAAGAGGCGATGTCAGAACATTCACCGGACGGTCTGGAGTCTCTGAGCCCCTTTTCGAATTCAGGTCCGATATTAGGGTTTTCAAGCATTTAGTCGGTAGAATTTTAGGAGGATTTAGTACTCTTAGTTATGCAGTTATGCTGCATGTTTTCCTTAATCTCATCTTACTTTGATCTGTAGCATTTATGATAAACCAACTGGATGTAAATTGATATAAATTTAACTTCCTTTTTTGGATGGCTACAATTTGTTTCAATTAAACTAGTTTCAAATGGGAAATGATCTAACTTCTCTCGCGATACGGTAGCTTATAACAGTATACTTTTGGAAAAAAAGGCTTTATTTTGTTTCTGTACATACTTGAGTCTTCAACTTTTGATTAAAAGTTCTTCTTTTTGAGTTATTTTCGGTTTGGTTCTCCTTAGTTGTTCCATGTCTGTTAATTGGTGAATTAGTGAATTAGTGATATTAGTGATATTACATTTAATTAGTGAATTAGTGATATTAGTGATATAAGATATTAGTGAATTAGTGATATTAGTGATATTACATTTAATGTGAATTAGTGATATTACATTTAATTTTTTAAACTATATGATGACTGCTTCTTTTGTTGATTCTTCAGATACCCCCCTACGAATAATATTGAAATATTGCGGTTTGATATTGAGGAAATTGCTAGTGAGAAAGGAATTGGGGGCAACCCAGATTTGGGCAGGGTTGAGGTGGATTCTGTTGATGGGCCTGAGGCTGAGGGAGTTGATGAAGATAATGATGAGCCCGGAGGTAAATCAAGATCTCAAGTGTGGGATCATATGGAGCTTGTGACACTACCTGGTGGTGTTCAAAAGAACAAATGTATCCATTGCAAGAAGTTGCTATCAGTTCAGAAGAATAAGACTACAACCCATCTTCTTCGGCACTTGAAAGAAGCTTGTCCATTCAAAGATAAATACTTCCCCAAACCACTAAAGGATGTTGCCGCTTCTCATGGCCTTCGTCAAACTCAACTGCATGGGGTTGTGCTGTCAGAAGGTGAAAGTTCTATATCTACTTTTGTCTTTAGTTTTGAGATGGTTAAATTGCTTGCTGCGCATATGATTTTAGCTCACGAGTACCCTTTTAGCATTGTGGAGCATAAAGTGTTTAATGAGTTCTTGAGAGCCTATACTCCTTACTATTCAAAAATCAATAGGTACATTGTTAGAAAAGAGTGCTTCAAAGTTTATGAAGAAGAAAAAGAAAAGATTAAGGGGATTTTGGCGAAGGTGAATAGAGTTAGTTTAACTACTGATTGTTGGTGGTCTGGGGTTCAGAGGATTGGGTACATGGTAATAACAGTTCATTACATTGATAGAAACTGGACTTTGCAGAAGAGAGTACTCTCTTTTGTCAATGTACCTCCACCTCATAATGGAGCTGCATTGGCTAAAGAAGTACATAGGGTGTGTAATGCATTTGGAATTAGTGACAAAGTATCCTCTGTGACTGTTGACAATGCTTCTGCAAATGATGCGTGCATATCTATTTTGAAAAAGGATTATGATTTGTTGTCAAATCTTGTGTTGGATGGTAAACTTTTTCATGTTAGATGTTGTGCTCATATCAAAAATTTGTTGGTTAGGGATGGTTTGAAAGAGATTGAGCATGTTACTGAAAATGTTAGAGATGGAGTGAAATACTTGTTTGGATCAGAAAATAGACTTTCCTCTTTCATTGAACATAGGCTGAATTTAAAGTTGCCTCCAACTAAGTTAGTATTAGACAATAACACGAGGTGGAATTCTACGTTTGTGATGTTGTCTACTGCTTATAAGTACAAACAGTGTTTTAGTAAGTTTGGGGAAGACGATGAATCTTTTGCAAAGCATTGCCCTTCGATGGTGAGTGGGCCGAGGTTAATGAAGTTTGTGAATTTCTTGAGGTGTTTCGTGATGTTACTAACCTTATTTCTGGAAGTAATTATCCAACCGTGAATCTGTTTCTTTTGGAATTATCTAGAATTAAGGAATTGATCAATGCTCAGATGGATGCCTCTTGTAAAAAACATATGCAAAATATGGCTGATAGAATGGCCCTTAAGTATGATAAGTACTGGGAGGAATGTGATTTGTTGCTTAGTTTTGGTTCTATTCTAGATGCTAGATATAAGAAGGAGATGATCAAATTTTCTTATGCTTCAATGTACCCTTTGGATTTTGAGGAAAAGGTTGAGGTTGTTTTGAGTAAGTTCAATGAACTATTTGATCAGTATCTTAAGGTCTATGGTGATGGGACAGCAAAAGAACCAGAATCTTGTAGTTCCTCTATAAAAGTACCTTCCTCTTCCACAGCTGGTAAAAGAAATTTTGATGAGTTTATGAAGAAAATGCAAAGTAAGGGGAAGGAGAAATCAGAGCTTGAATTGTATTATGAGGAACCTTGCTATCCAAATGTTGGTAGTTTTGATGCCCTTTCTTGGTGGAAAGGGAATGAGGAAATACAAAGTGTTATCCAAAGTGGCCATGGATATTTTGTCTATCCCAATTACAATCGTTGCCTCGAATCTACCTTTAGTCTTGGTGGTAGAGTTATAGACAAAAAAAGAGCTTCATGAGAAGGGATACAATTGAGGTTTTGCTTTGCGGTGGAGACTGGATAAAGGAAACTTATGGAGTCAGATCATTGAAAGAGGTATACCTAAATTACATGAGTTTTTCTTTATCTTAACTAATATTTTGAAGTTACTAATGTTTGAAGCTAACTTGTTATTTTCAGGGGAATGAAGATCCCATTGAATTGGAGTTTGAAAATGAATATGATATGAAAGATCCTTATGATACTGCTAGTGGTAAGTGGTAACATGATTTCTTCCATTTGATTTCTTCTCTGTTGTTGTCTGTGTACTTTTCTTCTATTGTACATTGATTTGGGGAATTGAGCTCTTTTGACTGTTTGAATTTGGAGCAATGTGGTGGTGTCATGTGTTTATGCATCTACTTTTTCTCCATCTGGCCTTCTGGTTAATTAAGCCTTGACTTTGTCGAGTTTGGTAAACTTGTTGACCAACATTTACTTGCTATTTCGATTCTATATATATATATATATATATATATATATATATATATATATATATATATATATATCTTCCTATTAGGGCTGCGTATTATTATTTGTGCATCCATGGACGACCAAAATTTTTGTCATCTTGTGGGAGGGCAAAAACGACGTCGTATCGACCCCTCCACCACCGCCTGTCTTCACCGGTAAGAGGGAAGGGAAATGCGCACTTCTTATCGAGCTCGTCTACGATGAAATGGTGAAGACAAAATGCGTACATCTTTCATCTTCTCTTCCTTCATATCTAAGCGAATGGTTGGCGGCGGCGGAGGAGGAGCCGTGTTACCGAAGCCTCACCGCCTTACCGAATAATTTTCATATCTCGCTCCTCCTCTCGTTTGTTGTGAACGACGAAAATCAAGGGTTGAGAACGACGATTCACATCAACGGCGGCTCGGCTTCATCCCGGTCTTCTCTTCGTTTTTTATTTTTTCTAATTATTGTTTTTGTGCGTAATAATGAACTCGCTTCAATCGAAAATATCAGCTCGTGAATCGCTTTATCGGGGAAGTTTTCTCGTTAATTTTGTAGTTCATGCTAACTGGTCGAATTTACTCTAATCGATGCTTAAAATATGATTCTCTGTTAATCTTCATCACTTTGGTGTTTACATGGCAGAAAAATTGAAGAAAGCTTGGAGCTTTAATGGTAAAAATGACTGCTTTAATGATGTTCTATGTTCTATGTATAGTTTTCTCGCTCTTGAATTATCGGGGAAGGAAAATTTCAGCACCCTTTCTGCAACCGTGGTATGAATTCGTGTTCGTTTCGACGGTAAATCTTGTTTAGTTTAATTTGATTTGGTTTATTTACTGGTTGTAGCTTCATGATCCTTTGGTTTTAGGGGGTGATTAGTTTTGAGAGTGATGAATTCCAGTATGTTGATAAAGCTAGACAATTTCTTATTCTATGCTGCAAATTTGTGAATTCTGAAGATCAAACTGATTTATGCCTCTTTTTGTTCTGCTATTATTCAACCATTAATTTGCTTATTCATATGGCAAATTAAGAAATCAATTTCGGTTTCTAGAACAACTAAAAGTTCTACATTTGTAAAATTGACAAGCTTGAGCAGCATGTGTAATTGTGTATGTGGTTGTTAAGGTTTGTTGGATGGTTTTCTTGATCTTGGGCATAGTTGGTGACTTGTGTTGACTTTTTACTGTACCATCAAAGGAACAATATATATATATATATATATATATATATATATATATATATATATATATATATATATATATATATATTTTTTGGGGGTGTCCAGGAAGTGAAATTTTAAGGTTATTGCTGTAGAATTCATTATTCAATATATCACAGAATCCTACATTTGCAGGGGGTGCTTTAACACCTACTGATGTAGACCCCTTATGGGTCCATGTCACTTGTGCATGGTTTCAACCTGAAGTTACATATTTTGATCCTACTGTAATGGAGATGGCTTCTGGAATTCTTAGGATCCTGTCGAACACTTTTCGAAGGTACTTGTTTATTCTGTTCTGTTCTTCCTCTTTTCACTCAATGTGTGCTTTACGAGCTGGTTACTACATGGAAGTGAGTTACAAGTATTCACGTGTTTACGCTTTCTTTTTCATGTCTACTCTTGCATAGCATGTTTGACAACCATAGGGAAGAACAACGGCACTGTCGTAAGCTACAATTAGTTGTTTTTGTGTCGGTTGAATTGTGAGGACCAATAACGACGCGTGCTGTTCTTTCCTTCATTTGCAGGTGAATTGCTCTGAGAAGAAAGGTGCACAAATAACTAAATGGGTTACATATTGTGCTGGTCATAGGTATAGCATCAATCATTCCTTGTGTGCTGTTTTAAGAGTCTACATATTTTGGACTTCAGTTGTGCTGTTCCTCCCTCACTTTTCCATTTCTTTTCCTTTCTTTTCCTTGTGTCCTTTTTTGCTGCTCTTGTGATTTGTTTTTTTTTGTTAAATATGTTGAGAAAGGAAGTGTGTGTTTATGGGTTTGTAAAGAAACAGGCTTGATGTGTTTGTCATTGTGTTTAACAAAGCCTTCCTTCTGGTCTTCTTCAACCACTGCCACACATCAAGAGAATCCAGAGATTAGAACAGAGAAGATCAAAGAAGGTGAGTGAAACATTACCTACCTGTCTTCTTCAACCAATACCTACTACCTGTGTAAAACATTAAACATCTGAGGTTGAATTTGAGAATCGAGCTTCAGAAAGTCGATTTTTCACTCAAGAATCATCTTTCAAAAAATCGATTCAGTGTGGTGTAATAACTAAATATATATGGGCAGAGCTGATGCTTTTGGGGCTAATATCACTGCTGTTGGGGCAATGCGGACGGGACCGCCGGACATTGTCGACACGTACTCTCTCCTCATCCTCAACGTCAGCTTCCGTACGTATTTTCATCCTTAATTGATGAATTGATGATCTGCATACTAGCCCTAGCTCGACTGTGTTGTTAATGTTATATATACTGCTTTTTTTCTTTTTTCGGTTAATTATTTTAAGGTACTACTCAAGAAGACCTTTTTGATCTGTTTGATAAGTATGGGGAGGTTGTTGTTGTTTTCATTCCGAAATACCGCAGGTTTGGTTCTCTGTTCACGTTGCAATCCGTTTCTGTCAACTTTATTAGGTGTTCTCTTACAAATCTTTTGTGTTTTTAGGATTTGATTATTGATTTTTAGGTATTTCGTTTCCTTTTGCTCAATCCTATACATAAAATATTAAATTTGTTTGGGCATGGAAATTGAATAAATGGTCTATATGCTTTTTCTAGACCAATCATAGGCATTTTTTGAATCTCCATGATATGGAATTTTTGGACATATGTGGTCGTAGTAAGTCAATCGACCAGGGCAGGTCCCAGTAAGACGATCGACCAGGGCAGGTCCCAGTAACACAATCGACCAGGGCAGGTCCCAGTAAGTCAATCGACCAGGGCAGGTCGTAGTAAGTCAATCGACCAGGGCGGGTCCCGGTAAGACGAACGACCGGGCGGGTCACGATGGAGACGCTCGACCGGGGCCGGTCCCGGTAAGACGATTGACCGGGACGGGTCCCGGTAAGACAACGACCGGGTCGGTCGCTCTTCGCTTGACGACCGGGGGGCAGGTCGCTATAGGTTATTATTATTATTATTATTATTTTTTTTTTATTATCTTCAATTAGGGCTGCAGCATATTATTTGTACACCTTTAGTTTGCTTTGTCGTCCGTCCTTTTCTTTTATTTTTTTTCCTTTCTTTTGTATTCACAGTGTACATGTCATAAATGATATTGGATACGGTTTTACCCATAGTTTGCGTTGGGGGGGTAAGGCTGCTTTTCTTTATTCACCTTTATTAGTCGAGGTAGAAGTGAATTGTGTTCAAAGAGTGATCTCATTTATTTCAAAGCACGAAATTGCAAGACTAATGTGCTGTGTACTGGTTTCATGTTCAACATAGCACATATAATCGTATGATCCTGATTAAACTGTTAATCTATCACCTCTTGTTCCCATGCAATTATCCAATGTAGCCATTTTTGGCAGGGAGAGTGGTCGACGGTCAAGCACTCCGTGTTCAATTTGCAAAGTATGGGCCAAATGCTGAGCGAATGTGAGTCCTCTTTGATCTCATGCCTGTTTGGATGAATATTGTAAAGTATTCTGCTGGTTGTCGTCTTTTGATGGATTTGAGTATCTTGAACTGATTATATTTTAATTTTGCTTTGTGCTTTGGTTGTCGTGTGTCTTACCTCCAATTTTCATGTGTATGATGCTCTTACGGTCACCGGGGGAGGATCATTGAAAAGTTGCCTACTAGACACCGTCACGAACGAAGGTAAGGGTTTGCTCTTCTTTTTTTTTTTTTTCCCCAGGTTCGGTTTAGCAGGTTCACGTTTTATATAGGATGATCTTTTTAATGCAACGTAGTTAATTCATAGTAGTAGAACTTGTTTTGAGGAGTAATATAAGTTCCATGTTGCATAACTTATGATAGCAATTATATTGGTATTATGTAAAACAAACAATGATTATAATCACCTCCCAAACTGAGTCTAAGGTTCTTGGATCGAGGCACTAGAAATACCCTTGTGTAATATTAATCATGGAGTTTCATGTCTATCAGTTGATCATGTATTATTTATGATATAGGGAGATTTTATTGGCACCATGACAATGTTTTGATCACCACATTCACATGGCACCATGTTTGTACTCTGTTCGGATCTTGACCGGATCCGAGTTTCCCAAGCTCAACTTATGAATCTGTAGGTGTAATATGAAGTATGTAACATATATGTTTACTAATATGATATAACCACTAATACATCTACTTACCTTTTGTATCCCATCCAATTATTCTTTATTCTTAGTTGCTTGCTTGAAATGCCGAGTCAATCTTTCTAAACTGTTGTCACCTCAATTATTCTTTTGAATTCTCTCCCCTTCCTACAACTGTCTGTAACATGAAATTTTCCATGTGAATTCCTTGGATGTCTTTGTAAATTGGAAAAACTGACCCCATTTGTTTACTTGATGAATGTGGTATAGAGTATTTGCAACAAGTGGGGGCTTGATGGGAAGACTGATCCAGAGAGTTTCAAGGCTTGGAAAATAGCTCTACGAACGAATGGATCGGATCGACTTGGAAAATATGTTGTGAAGAATATGTTGTTTTGCTGATGCGAAATTGGGTTTTCAGTTGCTTCCCGGTTGCAAACGGCAAGTGTTTGCAGTTCATTTATGGCATCAACATTTGCACATAGCATGGTCTATGCTTTTCGATCATTTGAACTGGATTGGGAAGAACTCTGTGCTAATATCCGATACACAATGTATTTTGGGAACAATGTATTTTGGGAACAATGTATTTTGGGAAACACGTCGATAAATATACACCGTGTTTTATAAGTAGGCTTTGCTTTTGTTATAACCAATTTACCGAGAAACCTAAAACGCAGTATGAGGGCCCATCCCGTGCAGCGCACGGACCCGTCCGCTAGTATATATATATATATATATATAATGGTATAGCAGATGAGGCTGTTATTTGTCTCACTTGCCTTCACACCAGGTCTTTACCTATTTCTGCTAAAGACATTTCTTTAGTTTCTACTGTGCAATAGGGAAAATCCTTTCTTTAAATATGATTCCTTCAAGAAAATTCAGCTTGATAAGGTCTCTCTTACAAATATTTATGCACACATTTCACAAACATCTTGGTACAAATTTTAGTTGTGCATGTTGTCTTAAATTATCCTCATCCAACATTTGGGCCTTTAAGCGTAATTCCTAGGTTATGTTCTTTCAAGTGAAGAAAATTGGGGTTGGTCTATGAATATTCAAACACCTTCAGATGCTAGAATATACACGACATTTTCTGTAACTTGGATTGTTTTTTTTCTACACACTTATTCTTAGTTTCATGTGATTAGAAGTAGTTTTGACTTCTGAAGAGTGTTTTGTGACGTTAATTAACTCTTCATGTGTTTACAATAGATGTTGCTACAGAAACCACGCGGGAAGTACCTTCTCAGGCTGTGAAGACAACAAAACAATCCAAATCTAGCGGTAGCGGCAAACCACCCTTCAACAAAAGCCAAAAAAGGCTAGGAGAACATGAATTGGATTGGGATTTGGAAGTGTATTTTGGATTTTGGTGACTTTACTACTTTTGGTTTATGAAGTTGTTCCAATTTGAATTCATTTTGACGTTTTAGACATATAATGTAATATTTTGGACATGTAAACATGTTATATTTTTGACATGTTATATTTTGAGGCATGTAATATTTTTGAAATAGAATTTTTTTATTTATTCCTTTCACAAAAAAATTTATATATATATAAACATGTCCAGAACGAGCCGAACATGTTTGAACTATTCGAACATTTCGAGCCGAATTGGACCGAATAATTTCCCCCATTTAAAATTTCGAGCCGAGCCAAACCCTAATATTTTAGGCTCGAAAATTTCGAGCCGAGCCGAACCTTATATTCGAATAATTTCGAGCCGAATCAAATAATGACAGGGTTCGGTAGGGTTCGGCTCGTTTACAGGCCTAAGCACCACCCGTAGAGACCGATGAGACCGACGAGCACCGATCTGAGCCGACAGATAGAAACCAAAGACAAACAACAACAACAACAACAACAACAACAACAACAACAACAACAACAAAGATACAATCACCACCAACACTGCCAAAATCCATCCGATCCCCACCATAGCCTGCCAGAAAAAATAACCGAAGGGAGGAGAAACTAAAATTCGTCAATTGAGAGCTATCTCCATAGACATGCACGGATATCCGAGGCTGAAAAACAACTGCGAAAGACACCAGCTGCCCAGCAGCCACGGTAATACCGCCTCCGGCCAGCATCAGGTAGCTCGATTGGTATCCGATGAAGCCCAAAATTACAGCGTCGAGAGCCAAAACCGTCAGATCATCTCCAGAGCTACCTCTCTCTTCCACCCACCACCTAAGATATAAATTTTCCAACAAAGATAGAAAAGAGAAGGTATATTCCGGCCAAAACCGCCACCACCCCGGTCGGAAGAAAAGGGTGGTTTCTTCAGATCTGAAACAGAAACGGAGAAGGAGGATAGATCTAAATAGGGAAGACGCAAAAACATGAAAAACTACTTGAAAAAAGGCTATAAATGCAAGGAGATGAACTGCCGGCACCGGCGCCTTTCGGCTGCCGGCGCCGGAAAAGGAAAGAACCAAAGCTTGCAAAGAGAGGATTTTCCTAGAGAGAGAATGGAAGAGAGCGAAAGAAAAAGTTTTTTGTAGCTGGAAATGAATGATATGCTTGTACTACAACTTTTAGATATCGATGTGTAATATATATGAACTATCTATTACGTATGGAATGTATAATCACTAATGTAAGGAATGCTTGTATTAATGTTGTATAACCACTAATCCATGTACTTTGTAATGATCAGTCAAAAAAACACGGCAAAAACAATCAAGGGCAAAATCCGTGCGGCGCACGGAACACCGCCGCTGGTATATTTTTTTAAACCCCTAGCTTTTGTTTGTCGGCCGGTAAGTCTTTTTGAGAGTCAATGCATGTATATTTTATTTATTTTGCTCAAATGATCTTAACATAGTAGGATATAGATTTGTATTCTTTTGTTATAGGTAAAATTAACGATACCAATTTTTTTAACTTGTTAATGTTATGATAAGTAAGTTGATGGGCTGAACATTAAAGAAAATTGTGCATTGTTATAGTAGTTTTGATCAAATATCTTCAATAAAGTGAATGTGTCGTTTCGATTAAAGAAAAGAATGACACGTGAGTTACATACTACATACTTGATGCAAGTGTTATAATATTATTTTGATCAAATATTTGAAACGTTATAAATAATCCGGTGAAAAGATCAGTGAATTTTATTATCGATACAAGTAAAAGTGTGTTCTTTTTATCGGTTAATTATTTTCAATACAATACTTATATAGCTACGGAGTTGTTATTTTTATGAGTTCTATTACATTATTCATTGATTTATTTTCTAGCTCTCTCCCTTTATTGAATTTGTAGCTCATCGTGAGTTCATTCAAATGTATTTTGCAAAGTATCCGTATTTTGATCAACCGGTATTAATATTATGATCGGAAATTTAACATGTAATGAGATATGTCTTTAAAGAACGCGTATTTATAATGACAAATCATTTTATTATTTTCATACGTTTGAGTTTTATCTTGTGTGAAATACATATTATAGTTTACCAAATTACTTTTACAGAATTCTTTATAGGTATAATTTTGTCATTTTGCTTTAAAGTCGTTAGTTTCTCTCTATATCATAAAAGATTGCTATTTCAAATTCATTTTATTATTGTTGTTGTTGTTTAACATGACTGTGGGTGCACGTATTGCAAGCGGTAGTTTTGCAATGATTGCATAAAAAATATATTTATTATAACATACTGGGTGCACGTATTGCAAGCGGTAGTTTTGCACGATTGCATAAAAAATATATTTATCTATATACTTTTGTAAACTTACATATGTAACGTATTTGCTTGAAACAAACGTTTTGGTATCTATCGTGGTTTTAAAATGACTATCATAAGGCTTTATTTTGACATGCATTGATCATCCCAATCGCAATGAAAGATAATAATATATTCAAGTCTTGATCATGCTTGCTTGATTGCATTGCCTGTGCAGTGCAAGACTCTAAGCGACAAGTTGAGTTGAGATTATTGCACCGCAGAACTGTTAGTCACCGGTCTCGGGGCCTCTTGACCTTGGCTCATTGGCAGTCCTAGAGTGATGGTACCAAAATTCCCCGATGTTCCATGTGCATGGCCGGGAAAGCAAGGGCCGACGGCTATGTCATGGTTCGGAGGGCAGTGGGGTTGGCTGGAGCCTTTTGGGTGGTTCATTGGGCAAAAGTCTGAATCCTTTCCCTGATAATCGGCCGGAGTTGTCAGGCAAGAGCTTGCTTGCTTGTGAAGTGCAGTAGAGAAACATGTTGGAGTTGGGCTGGTAATGACTCATCGACTAAGCCAAGTCGGTGTCAAGCGATTAATAGACTTAAATTCAAGAAAATTACTTGACATTTATATATATATATATATATATATATATATATATATATATATATATTTGGTTGCAAATATCATATTTTTTCCATGTACTAACTACTATTATATGCAGGGTAAGGAAAAAGCCATTATATTGTAACATTTCAACGGTTTTTGTAACTATTTTCGAATATAAAGGTTCACGGGCACAAACACCGGAACTCACTGGGCTCTTTTAGCTCACACGTTTGTGAAATTCCTTTCTTAAGTAAGGAAGAAGGACACAGGATTGGCAAGGTAAACATGGTAACCTTGGAGGTTGTTCTGAGAGAGGGATTTGATGTTTTAGTTCAATGTTGACATGACAGCTTAGTTGTCCAGACTTGGTTCGGTTTGCTTTGAATTGTTGGTTGTTTCAGATTAATAAAAAAATTAAACGGTGTTCTTTTCTTTTGGATTTGGTGACGTTTGAATAAAGTACTAGTTCCCTCAGTTGTTTTTAGAGTTTTAGTACTTGGGCGGCGGATCGCCGGCTTGTCCTTTATTAGACCCCAGTGGACCCTAGGGGTCGGGGATAGGCCTTTTACATACCGAGCTTCCTATTTTAGGACAACCAGTCCAATCACTATCTCTAAAACCTTTGAGTACAAGGTTGTTGTCTGCTGGAATATGATGCCTTGACCAGGGTTAGTCTTCAAATACCTCATCAGTTTGTAAGCTGTCTTCATATGATTTTCAGTAGGGGTGTCCAGAAATTGACTTAGTTGTTGTTCTGCAAAAGCAATAGCTGGTCTGGTAAAATTGAGGTAAATCAATTTACCCACTAGTGATCTGTAGGCAGTGTTGTCTTCTAGAAGTGGTGAATCACCATGTTGTAAATGTTGGTCCCTTGAAAAGGCTTTGGTTAAGTTTAGGGGGGTGAATAAACTTAACACTTAAAACTTTTGGAGTTAAAAAACTCAGCAATGTCAGTAGCATGCTGACTGCTCAGTAGTCTGCTGACCACTCAGTAGTCTGCTGACAGTAGATATTACTGAATTTGTTGCAGCGGAATATATTCAGATTAAGCCTTATTACTTGTTGTTTAAGATACTAAGTATTAGATACTCAGCAGTGTAAGTGTGTGTGATTCAGTTGCTAGTTTCAGTAGGTTGATGTGATTAGTATACTAAATGCAAAAAGTAAATACAGAAAAGTAAGTAGGCAAATTTTATAGTGGTTCCAGGTGGTGTAATCCTGTCAGTCCACTCTTCTCCTATGATGTTGGAGGAAATTCACTAGAGATCTTTGAGGTTGCAGTTACAAAAATCCTTAAGCTGTCTGTCCTTCACCAATAACTATGGCTTCACAAACTGAATAATTGAAACAGGTAGGATTGATGCTTCAAAGTATTTCACTGGTCCTTGAAATGTAGGATTGCCTCTTCACCAGCTCCACCACAAACAACAGTTATTGACACCTAAGTGCTTCTCTGCCTTCAGCAGGTTTCTTGTAAAAGAAAGTTTGAATCAAGTGAATGATTCAACAGTCAGCAGCTTGATCAGGATGAAATGATCAGCAACTTGATATTTTCAAGTATGTGAACTTGATGTAACTTGATAGCAGGTTACACTTGAAGAGTTTTCTGGTTTAGTAGCTTTAAGCTCAATGAATGTCAGCAGGGTGATTTCTTGATAATAAACTAGATAGCTCAGAATAGATTGTTATTTTTCATCACTTGTATCTGAATCAGGAGTCTTCTATTTATAAGTGAGAATCATGTGACTTATGTTTGAAATTCAAACATAGCCGTTTCAGATTTGTCCCCATCTTGACTTGCTTCCTGTCTCTGTACATAGTACTGACACTATCAGTTTACTTTTTGACAGTTTTCAGTCTGTCCACCCATTGACTTGTGTCCATTGGATAAAGCTCTGAATCTTTCCAACGTTCTTTTAATCTTGACCATTGATTTGTTGACAATATCAAGGCTTGTAATCCATCCTTATCCTTGTAATCTTCCAATGTAACCTTTGATTAAATCGAGATTTATGTTCAGTAGATTCCTGTGTATGTAAGTCTGCTGAAATGCATGTCAGTCAGCTTGTTCAAGTTTGTTGTGTTTATAAAACACTTCAGCTGATTGTCTTCTATCTAACTTGTTATTGTGAAGTTAGAGTACACCAATTTGAACATAACTAAGTTCCAAACATTACTTAACTTATGGAACTCAGACCTTGTACACAAGGTATATGCAATCAATTTAGGTCATCACAGACTTCCCTAAATTCTGATTCCATATCCTTGACTTTAAGTACTAATTTTGATCCTTTAGCATTCAATAACTGAGTTTGAACCCTCAGCCTTCAGTCTTCAGCAGGTTTCTTAACTAGTCTACTGACCTAGTAACCTTACTGACCTAGACAGGTCGGCTGATAAAGTCAGCTGACCTCCTTACAATGCTTGTTTGATCAAACCTATACAAAGATCAAATTTTAATAAGCCTATACATTTGATCTAGGCATCTTTTTGCCTTTGCTCTATAACAGCTAGTCTGGCACTCATCATTAAAACTTAAAATAAGTCCAACAATTTCCCCCTTTTTAGTGATGATGCCAATACCCTCCTTACAGCAAAGCAAAAAGATAAAAACAAAAACAGAACAAATTCAGTCATTTCTCATTATAATCATATTTGTTCAACATTATTACACAACTAAGATCATCAAAAGGAGATAAACAGTGTAAGTATGATGATCTAGTTCCTGTGTTTGTCTTGCTCTTTCTTCTCATAATACTCCATGATTTCTTTGACTACATCCTACATCCATTGATTTTCAATTGGAGAAAAGTCAATCCAATGATTCAGATCTTTCCACCACTTCCAGGCTTCTAGTAGAGTTAGTCTTATGGTGTGAACATTGAAGCCCTATCTCATGTAGAAGTATTTGAATTCATCCAGTGAATTCTTTGCGGATTAAACAGTTCCCAATCTACCTCTTCCACCTCTTCCTCCTCTTCCACCTCTAGTAGAATCTCTCATAGATTTGACCCTTGTTTCTCAAAGCTTCATTCCCAAAAAGGAATCCAGACCCTCAAAATATCCTATACGATTGTAAGGTCTTTTATTTCCATAGTATAGTTGCTTATATTCCTTCAAGAGGTCATCAGTCAACTGAATCCTGCCAGGTGCATGTTTCCTGAACTCATTAGTATCAGCCTCCCATTTCTTCTTTGCAAAAATCCTTGCAGCTTCCTTTGCTTCTACTGTAAGGCCCTCTTCCCCCTTATTGACATCATCAAAAAACCGGGACAGTAGACCATGAACACTTTCCTGTGTGATCATTAAGTTGGCAAGTTGACCTTCCATAATCTCTGTTCTTGTGTCAACTGCAGTGGTCCTTCCATCCATAGTTTGTTCCAGCAGATTGATCCTCTCAGTAACCTTAGGATCCAATGCAACGTAGGTTGAGGTGTTATAGTAGGGTTAGCCACAGCAGGTTTGGGTGCCTCAGCAAGCTTGTCAAGCTTTTTATGTAATGAGGCAAAACTTGTTCATTTAAGAATTTATCTCTGTGTACATTGCCTTATTTTATACCTTCCACATCTTTGGTCAAGTCAGCAAGTGCATACTGAGTGGAACTTATACTAGAAGCAATAGTTTCAATGGTTCTTCCTCTGTTTTCCACCAAATTCATCAAATCTTCAAATCTTTGCTCTTGTTTATTGAGTTGAGTTCTTAATTGTGTAATGTCATCTCTGGATGCCATCAACTCATCCAAAACATGTGCTGGTACAGCACCAGCCATGCCTTCACCCATATGTCCAGCAGCATCATCAGCAGGTTCTTCAACATTGTAATGTGCCTTTTGTGTGCTGACAACCAAGGCTCCTGTCCTATCCCATCCAGCAGGATCAGGACCTCCTTCAACCACATCTCCAAAGATGTCTTCCAAAATAGGATCTTGTGCAGGTTGAGGTTCCAAAACATGTTCCTCCTCAAAAATTGGTACATGTGCCTGTTGAGGTTCAACATCAACTCCTTCTTCCTCAGGCACTTGGAACTCCTCATCACAGAAATCATAATCCAACAGCTGTTCATCCTCATCAATAATAGACTGCTGACTATCCTTTCCTTCAGTAGCCTTAGCTTCGATGGATCGCACCGCACCGACGGGTGTTTCGAAGAACTTTGTTCTATAACAATCTTTTCAACTAGTGTAGGGGTTTCCTCCATACCCATTATAGGTTCCAACCTTTGTCCAAGTGTTGTCTGATCCTCAGTAGCCCGTACCTCATGTTCTAACCTGTATTCATGTGTTGTTTGTTCCTCAGCAACCTGAACCACCTCTTCAGCAAAAGCTTGAGGAAATATAGCATGATTATCCGCTAATACTCCTCTAGCATCAGAAATCTCTTGTTACTAATCTGCAACTTGTGATAAGGTATCCTGAGTGTCAAACCAATACTGAGCTGATTCCTCTAAACTTTCATCAGCTTCTTCAAAAGACACAACAGCATCAAAGGTAGTTATTATGGCATCTTCCATGAATGTTGCTATAGCAAGGTGTCTTTCTAAGTCTTCATTAAAAATATCTCCAAGCTTCTCATTTAATAAGTTAGATTGCTGAGCCTCAGGATTTATAGCAGATTCCACCATCAGTTAAAGTATCAGACATACTAACTAGCCTGTTATCTCCAAAATTTATTCCATCATTTATTAGAGCCTCCAATTCATCTATGGTTAAATCCTCCAGATTTTCATCCATTTGATCAGTATGCTGACCCCCAGCATCAGCAGATTGATCTTCAGCTGTGTCTCTAGATCCTTGTCCTACATCCTCTGTAGGTCTTTCCAAGTAAGTGTCACTAGATTGGCTTGGGAAAGAGGGATTATCATCATCAGAATCAGAGGATGATGTATCATCATCATCAGGTCCAGAGTGTGGTTTATTGATCTTAATATTTGCACTCAGTTTTTCACTTTCAATAAGATCCAGCAGCCTTACTTGCAACTCATATGTATCAATTAAACTAAGTAAGTTCTCCACACCCAACTTATTAAATGACCACTCTTTAAAGTCCATCCATTGGCTCTGTAGCTGATTTCTGTCTCTTATAGAAACCAAATTTCCAAGCAAAGTAGTCCTGAATTTTCTTGATGTTGGGATCTACTTTTTCCTTTCTTGATTTCTTCTATTTTCTTTCAAAAGGCATTGTTGGCCTTGTTGGTGGAGATTGCTCAGCATGTTGTCCTCCAAAAACGTTAACAAGGTGAGCCAATGTATCTATTGCAGATACAAATAGGTCAGTAGGTTCTTCAGGTTGTACATTTATACTTACCACCTCCAACTATTCCACACTAGGTTCCCCCGGACCTGTATGTATATCAGTAGGGTCTACAGCAGTGTGTTCTTCCCCCTGAGTTGTAGCATCCACAGCAGGGTCAGGAAGAGGTTTAATAATTTCCACAGCAGGGTCAGGAATAACAGTCTGCTGTGATTCTACAGTTTGTTGCTCAACAACAACTTCTCTAGCCTCAGTAGGCTCATCACCTTCTACAGGTGCTTCTTCAGCAACACTTTCAGCTTTCTTTTGGGCCTCTAAAACCCTTAATTCCTTTTTCTTTCCATGCTTTTTCTTTTTCACAACCTCTTTCATTCTCTTGGTAGGTTGTTAAATTTCAAGATTCTTGGCAGCTTTCCTCTTTCTTGAGTCTTCTTTTAACTGCTCTTTCAAAACTTCAGTAGCAGTTTTCTTTGTAATTCCAGCAGGCTTAGCAGCCTCAGCTCCAACTGGAACCTCAAAAGATTCAGCAGGGTCTACTGATTTCTGCCTTGTCTTCTTAGGCTTTAACATCTCAGTAATTTTTCTTGTATTAGCAGCTTTCTTAGGTGCAGCAGGTTGTGCAACTTGTTTAGCCTGCTCACCACCAGCATCATCATCTCCATCATTATCACTCTCTGTCCTTTCAGCTTCTAAATCTTCATCATCATCCAAACCAGGGATGAGATAATTGATTTCCTTTTTGTATCTAGTCTTGTTGATTTTTTCAAGGTTCCACATAAGCAATCTTCAAATGGTTCAGTATGGCCTGCACTATTAAACCCAAAGGCAGTGTCTTGGACTTCCTTATCCCATCTCGTGTCCTCAGTTATCACTTTCTTCATGTATTGGACAAAGAATCCAGCCCAATCAAACTTCATACTCTTGCATATGATGATCAACAAGTCAATCTTAGGTCCAGACAATGTGTCAAGACTTCCACTGAAACCAAGAATGTTTTTGGCAATATTCTTACTAAGCAAATTATACTCCATTTTGATGTGTTTCACATTGATGCTCAGTGTGGACTTTATGGAATTTTTGGTCTTTATTATATCAACAAACTCCAATCTTGACAGCCCCATTGATTCAGGATTGGTAGGAGCATTATTACCAGGTCCAAATCCAAACACTTCCCTCAGCAGGTTTGAAGAAACCTCAATCTCCTGGGCATTAATAGTGGTAGTGAACGCCTCTCTTACATCTCTAATCACAATGTTTCTCCAGAAGTTTGTAACATTCGTGTATGAGATGCTTTCCAGTCTTAGATTCAGAACATATTCTAGCCCTTCAACCCTTCTGATTCTTCGACCAATATTGATAGCTAGCTCAGTAGTGTTAGCATCAACAACGAATCCTCTGACACTTTGACTCATTCCAATATGAATATCACCTCTATCAGCCATTGTAGATGAAAAAGATGAAGATAAAACTCTGTAAATCCGTGTTCACACGGTGTATTTTCAGAGAAAAATCGATCTGAGAGTTGTATATATCATCTCTGTATATATATATATATAGAAGAAGAAGGTGGGTGGTAACTGTCAGAGAAAGCACTGTACACGTACTGTGCATTTAACCACGATTAAAGTTGAAGTGAATGTGATGTTGCCATGTATCCCACTAACTGATTCCATAACGTGTTGTAACCGTTGGATAATGTAGCCACAGTTATAAAGATAAGAATAATATCCAATTACTGTTGACTTTCAGTTAAGTTTGACTGTATTGTAACGTATAACTTAGCAAACTTGATCTTTAGTAGAGTTATATCTCAGCAGTCTGCTGATGAAGATGGCTCAGCAGCCTACTGACCGGGTTACTCTGTTGATCTTCATACACACTAGTTTTGTCCAACTGATAATACAAGATGAAGTTTAATACCAATGACTGATCTATCAAGTGAGCTCACCCAAAAGGACAAAGACCAATCCCCTTGGCAACTTCATTTGCTCAATTGTCCAAACTCATATAAGTACATGGAATTGTTGATACCAATGACTAGTCTGCTAAGTGAGCTCACCCAACATAGCAAAGACTAATCCCCTTGGTGAATTCTAGTACAGTGCTGATTATTGTATATCAGTCAACTTTTATGATTCCAAGTTCAGTTCTTAACTTAGCACATATTTCACTATCCAATGGTATAGTAAAAATATCATCAAGTTGATCTTCAATAGGGATGTAAAGAACCACCACATCTTTCTTTTCAACATGATCTCTTATAAAATGATGTCTCACATCAATATGCTTGGTTCTTGAGTGCAAAACAGGATTTTCTATGATTGCAATTGCACTTGTGTTGTCACACATTATAGGAATTTCTCTTTCTTCAATTCCATAATCTCTTAATTGTTGTCTTAACCATAATATTTATGCACAGCAACTTCCAGCAGCTATATGCTCAGCTTCACCAGTGGAAGTTGATATAGACTTCTGTTTCTTACTGAACCAGGAAACCAGTCTATTTCCCATCAACTGACATGTTCCTGTGGTACTTTTTCTATCAATCTTGCATCCAACATAATCAGAATCAGAGTAGGATATAACTTTGAAGCTTCCATCTTTTGAATACCATATCCCTACTCCCATAGTCTCTTTTAGATACTTGAGAATCTTTTTTACTACAGCTAAATGACTTTCCTTTGGTTTTGATTGAAATCTTGCACAAACACCTTCAGCAAAGGATATATCAGGTCTGCTGGCAGTAAGGTACAGCAGACTTCCTATCATCCTTCTGTATAGAGTCTGATCAACATCTTTGCCTTCTTTATCTTCATCCAATCTGTTATTGGTGCTCATAGGAGTTGATACCTTGGTGCTATTTTCCATACCAAACTTCTTCAACAACTCCTTGGTATATTTAGTTTAATGAATGAATATTCCATCTTTCATTTGTTGGACTTGTAATCCGAAGAAGTAGTTCATTTCTTCCATCATACTCATTTTGAACTTGCTTTTCATGAGATTAGCAAACTTTTCACATAGCTATTCATTTTCAGAACCAAAAATTATGTCATCAACATAAATTTGTACCAGCAGGGTGCTGTCCCCTTCATTGATTCTGAAAAGAGTCTTGTCAATGGTTCCTTTGGTAAAACCATTGACCACCAAGAATTGAGATAGAGTTTCATACCATGCTCTTGGTGCTTGTTTCAACCCATAAAGTGCTTTGTTGAGTATGTACACTTTATCTTCTTGATCTTTAACTTCAAAACCAGGAGGTTGCTGAACATAAACCTCTTCTTCCAGAATGCCATTTAGAAATGCACTCTTGACATCCATCTGGTATACTTTGAAGTTTTTGTAAGCGGCATATGCTAAGAATAATCTTATAGCTTCCAATCTTGTAACTAGGGCATATGTCTCATCAAAATCTATTCCTTCAACTTGAGAATAGCCTTTTGCTACTAGCCTGGCCTTATTTCTTACAATGGTACCAGATTCATCCAATTTGTTTCTGTATACCCATTTAGTTCCAATTATATTAGCATGATTAGGCCTTTCCACTAATGTCCAAACTTGATTTCTTTCAAATTCATTCAATTCTTCTTGCATAGCAGTTATCCAATCTGGATCTGATATTGCTTCTTCAACAACTTTTAGGTTCCATTTGAGATTAAAAAAAACAAGTAAACATTGCTTCCAATTGTCTTCTAGTCCTTACACCTTGTTGTATATTGCCAATAACTTGTTCAGCAGGGTGATCCCTTAACCATTGTGGATTTTGGTTAGTTTGGTTCTCAGGAACATCATCTTCTGTAGGGTCTACGCTGTTGCTTCAGCAGGGGGTTCAACAGATCCTTGAACTGCATCAGTTGTAGTATCAGTAGTGTTACCCGCAGGTTCGTCAGCAGGGGCAGAGTCAGAAACTTTTAAGTCATTTATCCTTTCCAAAACATCAACACAATCTTGATCAGTGACTTGGAGATTATCAACAGGTTCTGAGGCTTCATTCTCCTTACCAGTGAACTTTGGTTCATCAAATACAACATGTATTGATTCCTCATATTTCAAAGTCCTTTTATTCAGTACCCTGAATGCCTTGCTGAGAGAAGAGTATCCCAAAAAGATTCCTTCATCTGATTTTGGTTGGAATGTCTTCAATTGCTCCTTATTATTCAAGATAAAACATTTGCTTCCAAATGAATGGAAATAAGATATATTTGGTTTCCTTCCATTCCAAATCTCATAAGGTGTCTTCAACATCTTTTGTTCACTGAGGTTCTATTTTGTGTATAGCATGTTGTATTGATTGCTTCAGCCAAATATCTTTCAGGTAATAATGCTTCACAAATCATAGTCCTTCCTGCTTCTTTCAAGGTCCTGTTTCTTCTCTCAGCAACCCCATTTTGCTGAGGTGTACCAGCAGCTGCTAATTGATGCAGCACACCATTTTGTTCACAATATTCTCTTATAACTTTATTGAGAAACTCAGCACCCTTTTCTAATCTGATCTTCACTACTGTAAAACTTTTCTCATTTTGCAATCTCTTCAAAAGTTCAGGCATCTTTTGAAGTGTTTCACTTTTCTTGTTCATGAATACTACCCAAGTGCATCTTGAATAATCATCCACAACTACCAGAGTGTACTTCTTTCCTATCACACTTGTTGGTGTTACTGGTCCAAACAAATCCATGTGCATCAGATCCAAAACTCTTTTTTTTGATTGCTTAGTCTTTGACTTGAAGCTTGACTTGGTTTGTTTACCTTGCTGACAAGCATCACATATGGCATCCTTTTTGAATGTCATTTTAGGCAAACCAATCACCAACTTCTTTTTCACCAACTGATTGATGTCATCAAAATTAAGATGATTCAACTTCTTATGCCATAACCAATTCAGTTCTGACTTAGTATGCACAATCAGGCATGTCTCTGGGACAACAGTAGACCAATCCACAACATACATGTTTTGTTGTCTTCTTCCAGCCAACACAACTTGTTCACCTCTTTCACTAATGACAACACAGTAGCCTTTGTCAAAAGTGACCTTATAACCAATGTCACAAAACTGTCCAGTGCTCAGTAGGTTGTAGTCCAGTCCTTCCACAAATGCAACATTTCTGATAGTTAATCCATTCCTCACAAGTGTGCCATATCCTCTTGTGTATCCTGCTGTATTCTTGTTGCCAAAATTGACCCTTGGACCATCCATTGCCACATAGTTTGTCAGACAGTGTTTATTCTTTGTCATATGTCTGGAACATCCAATGTCAAAGTACCAGACACCCTACAAAACAAAGTTAATGTATTTTAGGTACCCAAAACTGTTTGGGTCCATAGTGGTCAGTGGTAAGCATGACCCTTGGCAAATTTCCATAAGGTCTTCTTTGAAAAGTATCATACTTTTGTTCATACATGTATTCCACACTTCCATAAGGTCTAACATATGGTTGTGTAGGATTCACATATGCTTTCTTGCCTTTTGGTACATAATGTTGTTTGAAGTGATTTCTATTGTTAGAAGCACTAGCATAACCATAGGTGTGCTGTCTGTTAGAAGTAGCCTTGTAATATGGAGTATGCTGAGGTCCCTGCTGAGGTCTTGTGTATGTCCTCTGTTGAGTCCTCTACTGATTCCATTGTTGAGGTTTTACCCTAGAATTATGGTTATGTCTATTGTTTCTAGCAGTAGGGATAGGAATATTCCAATCATCATCAGTAGGGAAAATTCTACCTTTCCCCCCTGAGATAAGTATCCCCAGAATAATTACCATTTTTAGGCTTAGGATTCTTATCCTTGGAATATTTCTGATTTTTGCCCTTTTGTGGTCCAGCAGACTTAGTAGCAGGTCTGCTATCAGTAGGTCTAGAAGTACAACAATCATATTCTTGGATTTATTCCTTTTGTTAGGTGTTGTTGACCTTTTAGACTTCTGATTTTTCTTCCTTGAAGTCTTCTCAGTAGGCTTCACTATCTCAGACCTTTTTAGGAGTTGGATCTTGTGCAGGTACAAACTTAGGACCAATTCTGGTACTAGGTTCAGTAACCTTACTGGATCCACTCTTATTAGATTGTTGAGCTCCAAATCCAAGGCCTATTCTATCACCATAAGGCTTTCCAGATTTGAATGCAGTGTTGTAACTAGATTGTTCAGCAGATTCAGCAGCTACTGAATATACAACAAGCTTATGCTGATTTTGCTCAAAATCTTTTCCTTACCTTTGAGAATTCTTAATTCAGCTTTTAACCTTTCAACTTTTGTTTGAAGAGCTTCTTTTTAAGCCTTCACAATCTCAAAACCAGATTGTATTTTCCTCAGTTGATTAAGGATGGCATCTAAAGTTTCTTCATTGTCATAATTTTTTGGATTTGAACCACAAGTTGATTCACAATCAATTTCAGCGAAGTGTTTATAGATATAGAATTGTATATCTCCTATGTTTCTTCCATATTTGCCATTAAAGGATAATCTTCCATGTCATCAACAAGTGCAGTATCATCAGATTCATTTCCTTTTTCTGATTCAACCTCATATCCTGATTCATCATCAGTAACCATTGCCTTCTTGCCATGTCTTCTTTGCTGATTCTTATTCTTCAGTAGGTCTGGAAAATCAGGTCTGAAATGTCTAGGTTTCTTTCAGTTGAAGCATAGATAATCAGGTTCATTTTTCTGTTTTAGTTCAGGATAGTCAAGTTTGGAGTGTCCTGGTTTCTTGCATTGAAAGCACAAGTAGTCATTGTCTTTCTTGGATTCTTCCTTCTTCTTTATTTCTTTGTGAAATTTCTTGGAGAACCCCTTCCAGTTTTCATCATTCTAATTTTCTTGCCTAGTAGGGAAATTTTCTCTTGCATCTCATCCAGTAGATCATCTTGAGCTCCTGATGATTCTTCTTGATGTGTGGTAGCCAATGCAGTGGTCTTTGGTTCTTCCTTTTCAGTCTCAGGTGCAAGTTTCTTACTGAATTCATAAGCCTTGAGATATGAAAATAACTTGAAGGTGTCCTCTTCATGTAGTCTTCTCATTTCCTCAATGGAAGTAACATTCATTTCCCAAACTTCTTTTGCTGGTAGGGCTTCTAAGATTTTTGTATTGATTTCTTATTTTGAGTAGTCTACATTCAGTAGGGTGAGTTCATCCATGATAGCATTGAATCTTGACTCCTTTTGTTCAATAGTTTCAATTGGTTTCATTTTGAAATCTTGAAACTTCTTTTTGGCTACAATGATCTTGTTTTTCTTGATAGCATCAGTGCCTTCACAGATTAGTTGTAGCTTATCCCAAAGTTCTTTTGCAGTCTTGCAATCCTTCACCCTCATGTAGATATTGCTATCCAAGTTCTGTATATGATATCAATAGCAATATTGTTAAGGTTTGCTCTTGTTCTATCTTAATCATTCCACTCTCTTTTAGGCTTTGGAACATACTGAGTTTCACTTCCCACAGTTACTGACTTGTGATCTCCAGTGGTCCATCAGTTAGCACATCCATCATCTCATCATGTGTTGTAGCTAGAACAGCCTGCATACGACGTTTATACTCATCAAAACGATCTAAGGAACACATCAACAAAGTTCTAGCATACTGGTTGTTATCCATGATGCAAAGCTTTGAAAATCAGAAACTTGAAAAAATTTTCAAAGTATTTTCAAAAGCACAACAAGTAGGATTACTTCAGAACATAATCACTGCTCTGATACCAATTGTTGGTCCTTTGAAAATGCTTTGGTTAAGTTTAGAGGGGGGTTGAATAAACTTAACCTTAAAACTTTTGGAGTTAACAAACTCAGCAAGGTCAGTAGCCGCCGACCACTCGCAGTCCGCGACCACTCGCAGTCCGTCGACGGTAGATATTACTGAATTTGCTACAGCGGAATATATTCAGATTAAGCCTTATTACTTGTTGTTTAAATATGATACTAAGTATTAGATACTCAGCAATGTAAGTGTGTGTGATTCAGTTGCTAGTTTCAGTAGGTTGATGTGATTAGTATACTAAATGCAGAAAGTAAGTAGGCAAATTTTATAGTGGTTCCAGGTGGTGTAATCCTGTCAGTCCACTCTTCTCTTGTGATGTTGGAGGAAATTCACTAGAGATCTTTGAGGTTGCAGTTACAAAAATCCCTAAGATGTCTATCCTTCACCAATAACTATGGCTTCACAAACTGAATAATTGAAACATGTAGGATTGTTGCTTCAAAGTATTCCACTGGTCCTTGAAGGGTAGGATTGCCTCTTCACCAGCTCCACCACAAACAATAGTTCTTGACACCTAAGTGCTTTTTTGTCTTCAGCAGGTTTCTTGTAAAAGAAATTTTGAATCAAAGGAATGATTCAACAGTCAGCAGCTTGATCAGGATGAAATGATCAGCAGCTTGATATCTTCAAGTGTGTGAACTTGATGTAACTTGATAGCAGGTTACACTTGAAGAGTTTTCTGGATCAGTAGCTTTAAGCTCAGTGAATGTCAGCAGGTGATTTCTTGATAATAAACTTGATAGCTTAGAATAGATTGTTATATTTCATCACTTGTATCTGAATCAGGAGTCTTCTATTTATAGGTGAGAATCCCGTGACTTATGTTTGAAATTCAAACATAGCCGTTTCAGATTTGTCCCCATCTTGACTTGCTTTCTGTCCTTATACATAGTACTGACACTGTCAGTTTACTTTTTGACAGTTTTCAGTCTGTCCACCCTTTGACTTGTGTCCATTGGATAAAGCTCTGAATCTTTCCAACGTTCTTTTAATCTTGACCATTGATTTGTTGACAATATCAAGGCTTGTAATTCATCATTATCCTTGTAATCTTCCAATGTAACCTTTGATTAAATTGAGATTTACATTCAACATATTCCTGTGTATGTAAGTCTGCTGAAATGCATGTCAGTCAGCTTGTTCAAGTTTGCTATGTTTATAAAACACTTCAGCTGACTGTCTTCTATCTTACTTTTAATTGTGAAGTTAGAGTACACCAATTTGAACATAACTAAGTTCTAAACATCACTTAACTTATGGAACTCAGACCTTGTACACAAGGTATATGCAATTAGTTTAGGTCATCACAGACTTCCCTAAATTCTGATTCCATATCCTTGACTTTAAATACTTAGTTTGATCCCTTAGCCTTCAATAACTGAGTTTGAACCCTCAGCCTTTAGGCTTCAACAGGTTTCTTAACTAGTCCACTGACCTAGTAACCTTACTGACCTAGACATGTCTATTGATAAAGTTAGCTGACCTCCTTACATTGCTTGTTTGATCAAACCTATACAAAGATAAAACTCTAATAAGCCTATACATTTGATTTAGACATCTTTTTGCCTTTGCTCTATAACAGCTAGTCTGGCACTCATCATTAAAACTTAAAATAAGTCCAATAGTAAAGTCTGCTTGGACTCCATAAGTGTTTTAGCAGGTTTGGCTACCAAAAATTCATAGTCTTCAAGGAGGTTACCGGTGTATTTTCTTTGTGAAATGGATATACCTTTTGGACATCTAGCAACCTCAATGCCTAGGAAATATCTCAAATTTCCAAGATCTTTGATGGTGAACTACTGATGTAGAGCATCCTTGACTTGCTGAATTAACTCTTCACTAGGGCTAACAGCTATGATGTTATCCACATATGCCAATAAGGCAATGAAAAATTGTCCTGATCCTTTTGTGAAGAGGCTGTGATCATTTTTGGATTGAATGAATCGTTGAGTTTCCAAAGATTCAGTCAGCTTGCACCTCCAATGTTTTCTGGCTTGCTTGAGGCCATATAATGACTTGGTAAATCTACAAACTTGATTTGGTTTGGTTGCTGCACAACCTGGGGGTAACTGCATATATACTTCTTCATGTAAATCTCCATGAAGAAAGGCAGTGTTGACATCCATTTGATGTATATTCCAATTGTTGGCTGCTTCTGATGCAAGTAATGTTCTAACTGTTGTGATTTTTACAACAGGGGAAAAGGTTTCTTGATAATCAATCCCATATGTTTGAGTGTAGCCTTTTGCTACTAGTCTAGCTTTGTATCTTTCTATTGAACCATCAGGATTGTGTTTGATTTCGTACACCCATTTGCTCCTAATGGGTTTCTTGCCTGGGGGAGATCAACTATTTGCCATGTATGGGTCTTTTGTAGAGCTTCAATTTCTTGTTGCATTGCTTGCTTACATTCACCATTCTTGATGGCTTGATTATAAGTCTTAGGCTCTTTAACAACATCAATGACATTAATGAATCTGGTATAGTCTGTTGAGAGATTGTCCCGACTCATGACTGCACTTAGCAGGTGTGGAGTCTGCTGAACATTGTGAGCACCCCCTTGATAAAAGGTTGGTGATTTTCTTGTTCTGGTGGATCTTCTTTGTTGTGTAGGTTCAGGTGCCTGATTTACTGGTGCATGCTCTTCATTAGATGCCTCAGCTGCAGCTGACCCTATATTTGGCTGGTCTACTGATTCATTTAGCAGATCATCAAAAGTGTCCATTACTGGTAAAGGAATGGGCATGCCAGCAAGATATCTAGCCTTGCCTAATACATGTTGAAACAAAGTAAAATAAGTCTCATGAAATTGATTATTTCTTCCAACAAAGATATCTTTGTTGGTAATGTCTAAGAGAATAGCACCCTTAGATGTATTTGAATTCCCAAGATAGACACAAGTCCTACATCTTGAGTCAAATTTTGTTCTATACTGATGAAGTGTTCAAGAAAAGACTAAGCAACCAAAAAATTTAAACACAGAATAGTCTGGTTTAGTGCCATAAAGTACTTCATGTGGAGTGCTTTCCTTCAGCAGTGGTGTAGGTGTAGCATTAATCAACTTTACAGCATGTAAAAGACAAAAACCCCAATATTCAATGGATAGATTACTCTGGAACCTCAAACCTCTTGCCACATTCAGCGGATGCTGATGTTTCATTTTAACAATACCATTTTTCTCAGGTGTACTTACATAGGATGTCTGATGTATGATACATTGCTAAGCATAAAAGTCAGTGAGTTGAAATTCTACACCATTGTCAGATCTAATTACTTTAATAATCTTGTGAAACTGAGTAGAAACAAATTTGACAAAATATTTAACAAGGTCAGAGGCTTCAGATTTGTGCCTCATAAGAAAAACCCAAGTAAATCTAGAAAAATCATCTACAACTATAAGAAAATATTGTTGTCCATTTACAGTATGATGTCTCAAGGGACCCCACATATCCATATGAACAAGGTCAAAAGTAGCATTTACAGGCAGTAGTACTTAAAGGAAAAGGATTTTTCTTCAGTTTAGCCATAGGGCCGACATAACAAAGATCATGATCACAAAATTTGACATCAGCAGACTATGAACTAATGACTTGCAGTCTTTTATCTGGTAAGTGTCCTAGTCTGTAATGCTATAAAAGAGCATCATTTAATATATCAGATAAAGTGTGATTTTCTACAGCATTGGAAATAGAAAGTCTTATTGGTTGATCCATGACATAGAGTCCTCTGTGTAACTCAGATGAACCAATCACTTTCTTGTTCTTGTCCTGCAAAACACACTTGTTAGTAGAAAAAACAGCTGCACCTTTTGTAAGATTAATAAAAGAAGGTAATGATAAAAGCTTATACTTAAAACCAGGAATGCAAAACACATCATGTAAGACCAATTGAGGGTTTACCCTTACTTGTCCTATATGAGTGACAGAGACATTATTTCCATTAGGCAGTCCCATTTTTATACCAGATGAAGGTTTGGGATTGCTCAATAGATCTAATGATCCTACAATGTGATCCGTGGCACCGAGTCTAAGATCCACTGTATTGATCTTACTAAATTTAGATCACTTGTTCCTGTAGCAGGTGAGTAGTGTGTGACAATATCAGCAGGTTGACCAACAACAAATCCTGCATATCTAGGAGGATCATTCAGCAGAGCCATCAACTTGTCAAGTTGTTGTGCGGTAAGATTGGAAAACCCTAGTCCAGCAGACCTTGGTCCATCAGACCTACTTGGTGCCTGATCTTCTTCTGCTGATTGTTCCTCTTCTACCATATTGGCTCTTTTGACTTGAAACCAGGAGGAAAGCCATGCTTCTTGTAGCAAGTCTCTTTAGTATGACCATTGAATCCACAAAAACTACATTGCATCTTCTTGGGATTTTTAGGTCTAGGATTTGCAGCAGAGTTAGATCTGCTGACAATCTGATTTTGTCCCTGTCCACTCTTTTGTGACAAGAGAATCATGGAATCTTGATTCTTGACCTTGTTAGCCACATACAACTTCTGTCTTTCAAACTTGATTGCCATTGCAAAGGCATCATGAATTTCTGGAAAAGGCACCATCAACATTGCCTGTGAGACCATTGGCGCAAATTCATCCCTCAAACCTTTAAGGAATTTAATGACATGTTCAGCCTCCATATGATCCATTAGATTGATTGCATAGTTGTGACATTGAGGATCACAAGAACAAACTGTTACAAGTCTAATGGTCTTGATTTCTTCCCACAAAATCATTAACTTTGTGAAATGTTGGTTGATAGAATCTGTGCCTTGCTTCAGCAGATGCATTTCTTCAAGAAGATCCGAAAGACTTAAGGCATCAACATTTGAAAATCTTGCTGCAAGATTCTTCCAAACTACATGTGCATTCTTGAAGTACATCAAACTTTGAGCAATGGTGTTCTCTATAGAATTCAAGATCCATGATCTCACCGTTGTATCACATTGCCTCCATGCATGGAAGTCTGCTGAATCTGCTTCTGGACTTTTGATTGTGCCGTCTATGAAGCCAATTTTATTCTTGGTAATTAACACCATCTCCATAGACATTTTCCATGGATTGTAGTTGTTGCCATTCATCAATGGATGAACAAGAACCAGAGAAGGATTCTCATTAGGATGAACATAGAATGGACTAGGGGGACTTATTTCTTGTTTCTTAGCTGCCATGGCTATCAAGAGCTCCAGAATTAATCACAAATCAATAATGAAAGTGAAAAACGATCAAGAACTGATCAAGAAACAGGGAAAGGATGACAGTTTACTCTCAAGAAACTGAAATCTCAGAAAAAAAGAACACTCTCAAGATTCTTCAAAAAATTGGAGAGAAAACACAGGAAAGCATTCAGAAATTCTCAAATTTCTGCTTTGATACCATGATGAAGTTTGTAGAATTACAAACACAAAATAAAATGCAGAATTATTATTGATGAAGTAAAAGTTACAAGTTAAGTTTACAATGTAGCTGATCATGGGGTATTTATAACTTCATACACCTCATGAATCAATTAGAAGTTAGTTACAAACGGTTACTACATACTAAAACTGAATAACCGTTTTCTAGATTACATCATACGGAATTGATTAGCAGTCGTCGATCCTCATCCTTTCGCTATCCTTATATCTTTATACGTGAGTGATTGCACTCAGCATTCCCTTCAGCATGTATACTGTAACAATTATGTGCTGGTAAAAGCCTCTTCAACATACAACATTATCTTGGGAAGACCCGAACTAATCGACCTCCCAGCTATCACTTTTCCAGCTCACATCAGTCTGAAGTTCCTCACCACAGAAGGCTCAGTGGAAATCAAAGGGGATATGGAATCGGCCAGAAGCTACTATGCTGCTACGATCAAAAGCAAGAGTGTGGTCTTGACTTATGGGGCTCGGCAGGTTTCAAAATTTATGATTTGTTTTAAATTCTTGCGATTTCATTAAGTCTTTCCCTTTTTGAACAATGTTTCAATAAGTTGTGCTTAGTGAGCACCCAGTTTACATTTTTTTCGATATTATGCCGATTTTATCTTTCCGTCATCAGTACTACTAATTAAGTCCGCAAGACAGACAAGCCGAGCTCCGCCTGACATCTGAGCTGCAGAAATCGGACCCAACAAACACATGTCAGCTATAAGATGCTAAGTCAACAAACTTTTGACTCACATCGCTAAATATGACATCTGAGCTCCACAGATCGGACTCAGCAAACATGTCAGCTAAAAGCCAGCACTCATCACCACCGAGCTCTGCAGATCGGACTCAGCAAACTCATTATCATCCTGACAACTAAGCTCCGAAGGTCAGACTCAATAAAAACACTAAGTCCGCAGGACGGACCCGAAACGAAAACACAGCTAATGTATAAGTAAGCCATCCAGAAACCACAAGTTAAGGCATGGCATACTGGGGGCAAGATACCCCCAATACGAGAGGTACTCAAAGTAAAGTACATAAAAGAAATTGCTCAAAGTAAAGTGCTCAAAGAAAGTGCTTAACAAAAATATGCTTTTATTATCAAAGGTGGAAAATTTACAATAAGTTTGAAAATTTCAAAGCAAAACACAAAATACAAATCCATACCCTACTGAACTAAGTGTCCGAGGGTGGATTCTAAAGTGGCTCTGATGAGGTAGAAGCCGAAGTAGTAGAAGTCGAAGTAGTAGCAACCGTAGGTTTGCTAGAGTACTTGGACACAATGTCCACTCCTTCTTTGAAGTCTTTCAGACGGTCGTCATAGACTGTGCTCATCTCAGGCTTTAAAAAAGCCTTCTTAAGAAGATTGTCTATGACAAGGTCAGGAAATTATCCTTTCGCCTCATCCACGCCTAGAGCATAACCGTGGTTGAAGATCGGGATGAGCAACATCTTCAAAGCCTGAGCGGACTCCTCCGAAGCCTTATACTACTGAATGGCCTCAGCAGCCCAAACTGGAACAACAGCTTCCATCTCACTTAGTTCAGCTTAGAGTTTGGCCATAACCTGTTCCATTCCACTCTTCTCCTCAACAAATTTTTCCTCCCTGGACTTGAGCTCAGCCTCCTTATCTTGGAGTTTCTCTCGGACACCTTTGATCTCGTTATCATTGGACTCGACAGAGCCCTTCAGCTTTTCCCGACCTGCCCTCAGATCGGCAGCCTTCTTTTTGAGGTTGACGGAAGCTCTTCCCATCCCCCGGAAAACTTCCTAGGCCGACCAAGTCCCTGAATGACCAAAAACACCAAGAGTAAGAAATGCAATCAAAAGATAGCAAAAAACATAAAGGGAATTTCAAGACTTACAAATTCCATGGATTGAAGCCAACCACATACAGCTCCTCGTCCGACATTTTAGAGATCAGCTTCTGCTCTGAAGCGGCATCTTCTTTCTGGCCTTCCTGGTTCTGAGTTTCCTAAGGAAGCACTCCAGTTCGGCCTATCTTTTTATGCCTACCCTCTTGAGGGCTCAAAGCCAACCGAGATTGGCCTTTCTTCTGAAGGTGAAGGCCTTCATCTTTTCCTCCTTCTGGATCAGATACATCCAGAGCAATGAGAACAACTTCCTCCTGAGCAGATTGGGAGGAAGATGAAACTGCTGTAGCAGTGTCCAAATTTGTGCCCAAAGGTTTGGAGGAAAGAGGCTTCATAATTTCCGTCCACTCTGTGTCGAGGCTCTTCTCAGATTGGCTGACCTCAACCTCATCGTTCTCAGCACCAGCCAACAGCTCTGCGAAATCAGCCACTACGAACAAGCAAAACAGGGCAGCTGTTAGTCAAAGAAAAAGACAAGTACAAAAGTAAAGCGTAAAGTAAAATAAGAAAATCCTACAGATGGCCCCTCCTCGTCATTAAGGGATAAGGGCTAGGCCCAGCATCTACCAGCCGAGCAGCGGCATTCAGCTCAGTATAAAGTTCCCCGACCTCTAAGGAGTACCCTGATTCTTGGATACCTTATAGTAGTTTCTCACTAACCGTATGACGGACGTCCATGGAGCTCCTCCGATTTCCAAAAACTCAGCTCCGGTTGACCTCTATGTCTGATGAAGAAAAATCGCTCCTTCCACTGTTTATGGGAGGACTTTCCTTTAGGGATAATGAGAAGATCACTTTGACGTCCATTTCGACGAGAAAAATAGTACCATCCATGATGATCCATCACCCTCTTGTGTTGATAAAAAATACTTAAATAATCATACCGAGAACTTGATGCCAAGCGACCGGCACCAGATGGAAAATCCTATGATGGCTCTAATCCCATTAGGGGCTATCTGGGCGGTCGCTAGCCAGTAAAAATGGAGCACAATTGCGTAGGCCGGGCATATAGGAAGCCTAAGACCAATCTCGAAGTGTTCCCTGTGAACGGTGAAGTACCCATCCGGGGGCTGATGTGCAAAGTTGTGGCGGTTAGATGGAAGCCTAGGGGCATACCTCTCTCTACCTATCTCGTAGTTACTACAAATTTCGTCCAAAGCTTCCTGAGATAGGATGGATTTGACACCTTCACTACCTATGGCAACCATTTTGGTTTCTAGGGTTACGGCAAGAAACAGACTCGAGCAGAAAAAAGAATGCACAAGGAAGTAAAGAATGACTTACTTATAAGAGAAATTGAAATTGGGAAAGAAGAGCAATCACCGATGACTTCAATCTTTTTGGTTTAATAGTAGTGTAATGAAACGACAAATGTGACAGAGGTTATAAACCCCAAGCACGTCTTGGAAACCATCCCAAATCGAATTAGTGGGTGTAAAACGCCTCGACTTACGGGTCAGTTATGACAGCGTCATAACGGCATCCTTGCCACCTGGTGATGACGTAGATCAAGTGAAATTAAAATACTTGACCACCAAAACCAATACTAGCAAGAGGACTAGGTCCATCGTAGTATAGCTATAGCGAATCAAGGTCGATCCCACAGGGAACCAAATTGTGGATCATTTATATACAAACAACTAATCATTCATGTCAAGGACACAGAGCGGTCTTTGACCAACAAAAGACAAGAAAGGTAAATGACACGACTCGACACAACACATAAACAACGTAATTAACCTCCCCAATTATCATGTTATCGTTTGGATCTAGAGATTCTATATAATTAAGCTAGACTCGACAACTATTAATCCGATCCGTATTTCTTTTATATTGGCTACGGGAGTCATCCCCTAGACTAGATCTAGCTCCGGGTAGGCCATCCAGATCACTATGCTACATCACGTGACTTCGCTTTTTCGGCCTCCATCTCATATGACTTGCACGCTTACAAAACTAGGGATGCCGATATTAACCGTATTCCTCACCTAGGCAACATTCCTTTGTTCAGGCGTACTTCCTAAGCGATCGCATCAGTCTCTGTCCCATTAACAATCACTTGGACGGTCTCATGTTAATCTACGAATTACGTATAACTAGGTGTGCACAATTCCCTAATACAGAACAGATCTAGATCTCGCTGAAAGTCCCGGAAGATCAATTCATGAGCCGACCTAGGAGCCCTATATTGGTATTTCCTAATAATACGCTAATTAAAACAGACGAGCAACGTAGCCATAGCCATACCTACTAAGATAAGAAATTCTAATTGGACAATCACACCATAAAGACGTGGCTAGATTGACGCGGTGAAAAACTAAATCTTAGCGTTTCTACGTACGTAACGGATAAAATAGAGACTCATAAAGCAATTATATAGATCTACTAAAAACACGGTTGTCGATCATACCAAAGTCATCTATAGGTCACCGGATAACAGATCTGGGCGTGTGGATCCTCATAGACAAGGAATCCCCACTGCCTCACATCGAATCCTTAGATCTACATCGTTCGGTGAAGAACGAACAACCTCAAACGATAAATAATAATTGGGGACTTAATTACAAAGAACTAAGAACAAATAAATACAAGAACTTACATTACTGCAGATCTTGCATAAAAAACTGCTCTAAGAAAAACTGAGGATTTTATTATAAACTGAGAAGTGTAAAAAATGTATTGTGTAAAGAAGTGTGTTTATGGCGTGTAATACATGCCTTTATTTATAGGGGTTCAAGCTAACTAAGAGATATACATCAAAATATCAAAACAAATAAGAGATAACTCTCGGTTGATCTCCAAAATAAAATAAGATGCGCCCCCTTCATGCATATCCTCAAAGTTGGCGCCATCTTGGAGTCTTTTTGTCATGCTTATCCGATCTTTTCGTGCTAATCCGATAATTATCTTGAATTTCCTTTGATTTATCTTGAGATTTAATTCTTCCATTTGTATTTATCCTCCAAAATTATCCAAATCACGCAAAATAGATATTTATCCCAAAATAAATCATATTTAAATAAAACGGATAAATATAATAAAAACGGATAAATACCGATTTATATAATAAAAACGGATAATCACCAAATTATATCTTATAAAATGGATAAATACCAAATTATATTTTATAAATCACAAAACATTAAATAATACATATAAACATGTGATTTAATATAAAATATATATTATTAGTCCCGATTTAAGGTCTACGTTGATGACTTTTACGGGTATAATTTGACCGTCATCAACTACCCCCCACTTAGACTTTGATCGTCCCGAACAAAGCATCAATAAGTCATTCCCCAAGAAAACAATTGTCATGGTCAAATCATACTTACGCGAGAAGCTCGAGTCAACTCATACCAGTCATGCTCATAAGATATCCATTATTCACTACTCTCTGTGAATCGAAGTGATGTGTGCATGTGCATTTGATTTTATCTATTCGTGGCAAGATTAAAGTTTATGCTAACTTCGTAATCTCAACCTACCAACATCAGCATTCCCACTTCTTAAGCCTCGCAATGGTTAAAGCACTAGAACAATAAGCAAGAGCGTATCTATAGGGTTTTTGGACTTGGAGACCGAGTACTACTCAAAGCCTCTTAAAAGTTGAATTTCTTCAATTCTTCATTTTTTTCAAATACTATCAATCTCAAGGAAGAAAACTTTTTAGAGTATCCCCCTATCTTAGATCATGTATAGCATCGAATATTACCACAAGCGCGGGGCTACTTTGGTAATGTTACTACAAGCCCAATGTTTAACTTATTGTCAAAACACAGATAATTCTCAAGCTTATTACTCCGCTTTGATGGCCAGAAGATAGGAATACATCAGCAGATAAATATCGACACTAAGTCTGCATAACCAATCATCTACGCAATGTACACATAATTCTTCTTAGTTATTATAATTTGTGCGGTATTCGTCGATTCATAGATTGAGTAATCGAATAATAAATAACTACTTGCAACAATTGGCATGAATATCCTTAAACTTACATTCACATAAGTATAATATGATCACGTAATCATGCAACTTGGTTCCTTTCCTATCAATTCTTAGCTAGGAACTCACAATTCTGAGGGTACGAGATATAATTAATTTGGCATTTATTCAATTTTTTTCATTTTTCACCGTTTCATTCAATTGTTCAATTATAGCATCATGGCTAAGTCTCCTACCCCCCACTTAAACTCGGCATTGTCCCCAATGACAAATAAAAATGAGAATTTAAGAAAAAGACTTAGCTCGGAAACGGCTCTCAAGTAGATGCGAGAACATCGGAGTTATTCAAGCACGTCGTGGAGAAGCAAGTGAAAACCTGTTTAAGCAAACCAAATAGAAACTCCACAAAATCGTTAATAACATGTCAATGGAAGGTATAAAACAATGTGGCAGTAGTTAGATATAAAATATCCAAAAACAAATTAAGCCACTTTATTCCATACAACCAATGACAAGGAAAACCAAAGAGTTAAAACTACTCGTTCAGACGCAAAAAGAAAAATACTAAATAGAAAGAAATATAAACAATCAACAAAAGAGTATAGTCTTCATCGAAATCCTCCATTACAAAAATATTCTTAAAACCGGGTGGAGAAGACAAAGATAAAAAAGCATTACCCCATGTGGGAGAACACGAGGTTGACTGGATTGATAAGGTGTTTAATCCAGCGGAAAAGAGACACTCGGTAAGGTATAACAGATTCAATGTGACCTATTGGTAAAAGATCGGATTGGTGTGATATTTTAGAACAGAACTCATCATCTTGACCGGAATAGGCGTAAAAGTGTGAAATGTAAAACTTCCGGTAGAAAGATAAGTTGTATATTGATCGAACCAAAAACTTTTAAAATCCAGCTAGGGTCAGAGCTACACGTACCCCAGCTAGGATCATGAAAACCAAAATGATAAAAGATAAACATTAAAACTTAGCAATATTTCAAATTCCGCAACACAAAGGTATTTTGTCAACAAAATGGTGGTTTAGAGTGTGTTGGGTTTAGAAAAAGATATGCATAGGGATGGTGAGAAAAGACAAAGGGTGGGAGAGTGAAATAGATGGAAAGAAAGAGAGGGGATGAAAGAATGGTTAGAAATGTGAACTGTGGGGCAGATTGGTGAGAGAATAGAAAGGTTGAAGGGTGAAAAATGTACAAAGGAAAGGATAAGGGTAGTTGCAGAACGAATTGCACACAACTTTGGATTTTCACTAAGATCGCCATTCTAAAAAGTTTTGGGAATTGACCAACACTTGTTCTTGTTCGCACCAATCATTCTCTGTTACATTTTCAGTAATTCTCAAGCTCTCTTAATGCTTCCATCTTAAGGTTGATTGCTAATTTTCCTTTTCTTTAGCAATTTCTCGACTCTCCTAAGAAACTCTATTTCACGTGGCCTATATTGAGTAAAAAAGTTTTGCACATCCTTAGCCTAATGGCCATCGGAACACGGCAAAATAAAAAACCTCAACATATGTCACGTTACTCTTATTTGACTCAAAGAAAACAAAACCTAAAATCCTAAGGGTTTTAAAGAAGTAGTTCTGAGTTTAAAGTCCTCAGCTCGACTTTCCAAAAGTTATCCTTGTCAGTTATCCTTCTTGGTTCGCTAGATGTTGACCCCTTGAGCACTATATGAGGTGGGCTCGTCGCTTTTGTGGATTAATATCCTTCCCTTGGTTGTGAGACCTAGGAAACGACATTTATCCATACCATTTATACAAAGCTCTTACCTCGGCTCACGTTTTAGGAATTAGTGAATTCTTAGGAGATTTAGTCCTAGGGACTTATTTTAATAACATCCTCTATAATGTCTTTGCGTCATTATGCTCTCTCAAAACTCAACGTCTTCTTTAGATTGTGAATGCTTAACTACACAAATTGTTGCTCCCGTGGCCACTAGAAGCAATCTCATGCATATGACAATGAAATTTTGACGAACTACGAGGAACTCTTTGTTCCTTTGCTTCCATTCAACAACTACATGTTTCTCTACACCCTACTAGATGAGACGATTTGGGGCAGAACCTTCAACACTAATAAAATTAATCTTACAAACCAACTCCGGGCTAAGATTCATACTCAGGTTCATGTAAAGACTAACTTATGTTCAAAAAAAAATAGTACCTTGCCTTCAACATTATACCACGAATAATTCGAACCTTAAAAAATTCGGAGCCATTTTGGTGCTTTAAAGGTATTGCTTCCATCGTTTTTCCCATCGCAGATTCGTAGCTCCACATGTTGCTTTGGGTTATTTTTCGGCGCCCACGAAAAATTACTGACTCGGATTATTATTTCCCTGGTTTCTACAAACAGAAAAAGAACAAAACGGACCGTAGACTGATTTTAACATGGTTTCCCATGCTGCTATCAGACCTACGGATTAAACATACGGAGATAAACAGACACGCGAAGTCTTTTACACAGAGAAGATAACCAGAGGGACTCAAAAACGAAAAAAAATAGACTCTAAAACATAAAACTTAACATGAATAAAAAAAATTATTTATATATAAAATTGACCGTTGGTTCCCCGGCAACGGCGCCAAAAACTTGATGACGTAGATCAAGTGAAATTAAAATACTTGACCACCAAAACCAATACTAGCAAGAGGACTAGGTCCATCGTAGTATAGCTATAGCGAATCAAGGTCGATCCCACAGGGAACCAAATTGTGGATCATTTATATACAAACAACTAATCATTCATGTCAAGGACACAGAGCGGTCTTTGACCAACAAAAGACAAGAAAGGTAAATGACACGACTCGACACAACACATAAACAACGTAATTAACCTCCCCAATTATCATGTTATCGTTTGGATCTAGAGATTCTATATAATTAAGCTAGACTCGACAACTATTAATCCGATCCGTATTTCTTTTATATTGGCTACGGGAGTCATCCCCTAGACTAGATCTAGCTCCGGGTAGGCCATCCAGATCACTATGCTACATCACGTGACTTCGCTTTTTCGGCCTCCATCTCATATGACTTGCACGCTTACAAAACTAGGGATGCCGATATTAACCGTATTCCTCACCTAGGCAACATTCCTTTGTTCAGGCGTACTTCCTAAGCGATCGCATCAGTCTCTGTCCCATTAACAATCACTTGGACGGTCTCATGTTAATCTACGAATTACGTATAACTAGGTGTGCACAATTCCCTAATACTGAACGAGATCTAGATCTCGGCCGAAAGTCCCGGAAGATCAATTCATGAGCCGACCTAGGAGCCCTATATTGGTATTTCCTAATAATACGCTAATTAAAACGACGAGCAACGTAGCCGTAGCCATACCTACTAAGATAAGAAATTCTAATTGGACAATCACACCATAAAGACGTGGCTAGATTGACGCGGTGAAAAACTAAATCTTAGCGTTTCTACGTACGTAACGGATAAAATAGAGACTCATAAAGCAATTATATAGATCTACTAAAAACACGGTTGTCGATCATACCAAAGTCATCTATAGGTCACCGGATAACAGATCTGGGCGTGTGGATCCTCATAGACAAGGAATCCCCATTTGCCTCACATCGAATCCTTAGATCTACATCGTTCGGTGAAGAACGAACAACCTCAAACGATAAATAATAATTGGGGACTTAATTACAAAGAACTAAGAACAAATAAATACAAGAACTTACATTACTGCAGATCTTGCATAAAAACTGCTCTAAGAAAAACTGAGGATTTTATTATAAACTGAGAAGTGTAAAAAATGTATTGTGTAAAGAAGTGTGTTTATGGCGTGTAATACATGCCTTTATTTATAGGGGTTCAAGCTAACTAAGAGATATACATCAAAATATCAAAACAAATAAGAGATAACTCTCGGTTGATCTCCAAAATAAAATAAGATGCGCCCCCTTCATGCATATCCTCAAAGTTGGCGCCATCTTGGAGTCTTTTTGTCATGCTTATCCGATCTTTTCGTGCTAATCCGATAATTATCTTGAATTTCCTTTGATTTATCTTGAGATTTAATTCTTCCATTTGTATTTATCCTCCAAAATTATCCAAATCTGCAAAATAGATATTTATCCCAAAATAAATCATATTTAAATAAAACGGATAAATATAATAAAAACGGATAAATACCGATTTATATAATAAAAACGGATAATCACCAAATTATATCTTATAAAATGGATAAATACCAAATTATATTTTATAAATCACAAAACATTAAATAATACATATAAACATGTGATTTAATATAAAATATATATTATTAGTCCCGATTTAAGGTCTACGTTGATGACTTTTACGGGTATAATTTGACCGTCATCACCTGGTAGGCTAGGACGTCCCAAAAATCCACGTTTAAGTGACCGAGCCAAGCTACAACTTTGGCCGATCTAAGCTGGCCTCCAGAGCTCAGCAAGATCTTGGGGCTTATGACGGAGGTCGGACTCGTACCTTGCCATGTGTCACCCCCACATTACTATAGCAATAAATACAGACATAGAAGATATGAACAGATTTAAAGCCGGACCTAAACCCTGGGTGGGAGGTCGGCTAGGCTAGCTTCCCAGTCCACCGCAGGTCGGCCAAGGCACAACGGAGCTCAACTAGTGCAGCTCGGGCCTCAAACCTAAGGGACTCGACGCAGGTCGGACTGAGTATCCTTTAGACGGAGTAGCCCACGTGCACAACATAACAGATAAACATGGAAATAATCCTCAGCCATAAAGGCTCTGATCTTATATTTAAATCACTGTGATTATTTCCTACAATCAAGGAGATTAAACCGTAATTATCCATTCCTTAGGGAACGCGAAATCAGAGTCCAACAAGGATACGGCCCATGCTGGCCTAGGGCACAAGCCCCTTTCATATAAATAATCACTAAAGAACTACGAGAGACTTGATTACTGACTCATACACATGATACGTAGGCAACTTGAGATACAATATCTCAGGCTCAGTCTAAACATCACATAAACCACCCTCGTTCACATCTGTTTATATTTTCAGATTTTGAACAAATTGTCACTAGAATTATACGCCCCAGATTTGTTATCCGACGAGATCCAGTATCGTCAGTGGACACTCTTACGCCTAAAAAGGTTGAGAGACTTCTTATACCTTCATGTTTTTCTTACAATTCAAGCCTAAAAGAACTACTATAAAGAACATTTTCCAATAATTCTCCTAGATGTTTTTCTTTACTTTCTTCCTTTAATGTTGATATTCTTGTCCCAAATTTTGCCATAATTTCTTCCACCAAAATCCAAAATTTAGGATCATTTCTTCCACCAGACTTCAAGAATTCTTCTTCTCTTGCAATATGCTTTAAATCTGGATCATTCAACATAACACATCCTATTTACAAAAATACGTAAATAAAATGAATACGAGAGATACTATGAATAACCGTTATTATGGTACAACCGTAATAATAAGGTTGTACGTAAAATGTAAACGGGATGCTCTTTTTTGTGTATGTAGAATGTAATATACTATTCGATAATGTCGGAATTATCACAAACGGGATTTAAATTATTTGTGGGTGGATATCTGGCTGAAGTGTTTGATTTTTCCGGTGGTACACGACGGTGCTCAAGAAATTTATGAAGGCGGTATATATGAAGATATGAAGAACAATAAAGATGCGAGCTCGTTGACGGCAAATTGACAGAATGTATCTGCTTTGTGTATTAATCGATGCCTTTTTCATGTTACATGTACCACTATTTATAGGCGCGGGTTGCTAATGACGGTAATTATAGTATGACAAGACATAATAAAGTAGGACAAGACATAACAAATCTGCAACGTTGTCTGAACTTGATACTTAATCATTTATTAGCGTCATCGTCTTGTAATCGTCGTGTCTAAACACTGTTCGCCTAGTTAAATAGGCTTGATCCGAGTTGGCGGACTCACCGGCCCATAGTGCTTCATATCGCGCTGTATGTGGCGGGTTGAAGGGTTTTGCTGATCAACTTCCGATGTCTACCCTATGATAAGAATCGTAATGGCATGAGACGGGCGAATTATACCCGGCCTAGTCCGGCTTATGTCGGTGCGGGCTAGTTGGGCCGATGACCCTTTCCTTTATTGATTGCTCATTTGCTTGAATAAAGTTTGAGATGAAATTTTGGATGTAAAATGATCAAAACAGAAAAAGATGTGGTAAATAAGTTTTATTAAATATTTTGTTAATCATAAATAGAGACAATTGCAACTTACCCCCTTGAACTATACTTATTGCAAAATTTACATCCATAAACTATTATTTACTTCTTTTTACAACCTTAAACTATAAATTTTGATCAATTTACAATCTTAAATTTTTAATTGATCAAATTTCAACCCAAAACTATAATAATTTTTTATTTACCATCCCTTATTTATTTTTATATTTTTTTTGAAGGGTTTCATAATCATAATTAACCTTTTAAAAATCTTTAATGAAAGATAAAGTTGTCATTTTCAATTCATCGTCCTCACATTCATCTCTATCCACTTCTTCTCCTTCACCTCCGCCTCCACCTCTACCAAACTCACTCCAACACCTGCACCCATATTTCACAAGCAAATCAATTATAACAATATCTTTTATTATTTTAGTTGGAGTTTTAGATACAAATGCCTCATTTAAAATAAAATAAAATAAAAGTTTTACATAATCTCTTCCAAATAATAAAATATAAAATAGACAATTGATGCGTGAATAAACAAGCATATTTAAAATTAACTTTGCTTTAGTTTTCAAATATATGCTCTTAGTTTCACTGTTTTAACTTTGCTTTAGTTGTTCAAATATACGCTCTTAGTTTCACTGTGAAAATCTGGTTAGGTGTTGTGTGGGTTTGACAGTACGGAAAGAAATTAGGTTGATGAAAATGAATGTGAAGGAGATGAATTGAAAATGACACATTTACCTTTTATTAAAGATTTTTAAAAGATTAATTATAAATAAAAAGTTATGATAGTTTATTGAAATTTAATAAATTAAAAGTTTAAGGTTGTAAATTTATCAAATGTATAACTTAAGATTGTAAATTGTATATATAAATATAATAGTTTATAAGCGTAAATTTTACATAGCTTAAAGTTTGAAGGAGTAAATTCCAATTCTGCCTTATAAATATTACTCTTTCACTTAAATAAACATTATTATTCTCTTTGAAGAAAAGAAAAATTGCCGCCACGTATAATTACAATGAAATCGAATCTGTTTCTTTTGTACATTTTAAATTCAAAATGTAAAAGTGAAATAAAAAAAAATTATGAAACGAAAATTGTCATCTAGCCAGTTCTTCATTATTGCTCTTCTTGTACAACCACATTTCTTCTTCTTCGACCCATATACCGACTAAGACCCGTATCCAAACCCGAAACACTCCTACTTCTGTTAACGGATCCTCTATGTCCAAACCTTCTAAAAAATGAAACAAAATTACCAAATACTCTCCTAATTCCTCTTCTTCCAGTTTCGGTCCCACCAATGCTCCGAGATGGGCCCCAAACAATCCGTCGGGGCAACCCATTACCCGACCCGTGACTATAATCCCCGTCCATTTCTGTATACACCACTGGAAGATCTCTATCTTCTGCTCCGCCGTCTCCTCCGCCGCCTCCGCCACCGGTGCCTCTTCTTTCTCCGGTAAACCTTCCTACAGCGAACCCGCCACCGGGCAACCTCCATATAGTTAATCCGACTGGCTCTTCTATAACGGATTCACCGTCTGACCCGATTGTGGAGTCCGCCGGCAATTCGTGACGGCAAACAGGGCATGAATTGCGGATCGATAGCCATGGGAGAATGCAATCGGAATGGTAGATGTGTTTGCAAGGCATTTCGCGAGCATCGGAGCCTAGAATAAAGGCATCTTTACAGACAGCGCAGTGAGAATACAAATCAATATGGGCTTCTCCGATTGGGATTGTGGGCATAGATTCAATAGCAGCTTTCGACGCCGGCGGATGCTCCGGACGGGCTACAGCGTTGACTTCAATCTGGGCTAACTGCTCTAATAAACGGTCAAACCCAGAACCCATCAAGAACTCCGACATACTCGACGGCAGTGGCCGGAGACCCGAACCAGACCCGTCGTCGTAAAACAACTCGTACCTTCTATCCACACCACCACCACCGTCTCCTCCTCCTCCTTCCTCTCCAGATGTTTCACTACCTTGAAGAACAATAACCGGATTAAACGGAGACCTCTCAGCTCGATTCCTACGCCCACCACGACGAAATCTTGGATTCACCGTGTCAGATCTACTACTCTCGGAGATATTCTCTTCCACTGCTTCAATGAAAGCAGACTCGCAAAATGGACACAAGATGCTACTTTCAGGCGAGACTTGAATGAACCTTGAACAACGGTAGCACCAATACGACGACGAGTGTGATTCAGTGGCCGGTGGCATCTCAGAAACGTCAAGATTAAAGGATATATTTTCGAAAGGAGAAGAAGGTTTGGGAATTTCAGTGGTTTCTTGGGTGGTGGTGGAGGGAGTGTTTTATATGGAAAATAAGAAAGAAAGAAAGAACGAGTAGACGGAGAAAAGTAGTATGTGGAAACACGCGTAATAATGCGTGTGCTTTGTTAACGCCGTGGGGTGTGTTGTACGACGCGGTAACCAAATATCGTCACGGCGTAAATTTGGTAAATCTTCGGGAGAACATATGCTTTTTAAAAGGAAAAAAAAAGGAAAAAAGAAGAAATGTGATCCTTAAAAAAGGGAAAATACCTTTCAAAAAAAAAAGGGAAAATAAATTAATATTTATCTAGTTAAAATCACAAATTAAATTAGTCTGATTTAAGAGGTTGCCGACTTGAGAATACTAAGGAGGGTTATCAGGTTGATTCTCCTCTAAAGCACCCTAGCTCTTAACATCTTTGAGACAGTCAAACTCTGCAGGTACGATCAGGCAGAGTCAGAATTTGCAGAACGTGGTTCAAACGGCAGACTTGAACCACGTTCTGCTTGTAATTCTCTTGTCTTGTTGTGCATTGTCCACTCTCATGTAAGTAGACTCTTCATGCGTATTATGTTCCAGAATATGGTATGAATTATTAACTTTATTGTCTTGGCATATGATACGCCTAGCCCAAAAAGGAGCCCGCGAATATCATATTGGGCCTGAACGTAGGACCAATAAGCATAAGGTCATCAGCCCACGTTACCCGCACCTAGTGGTGGCCAAATGGTGTAACCGAACCGAACCTTAACCGGAACCGTCGGTTTTTTTTTTTTTCCGATGGTGTCGGTTTGTGAACAGGCGGTTAAAGTGAACCGCCGGTTAACAAACCGGTGGTTGACGGTTGACGGTTCAATACGGTTCACGATTCACATTGTTTCTTTATGGTTCAGATCACGGTTTTAAAAATTATTAATCATTTTTTTTACAATTTCATATAATACTTATTCTTTTCACTACAATAATAAATTACTATTCTTATCACTACAATTACCAAAGCGAATGTAATATATGTATTTTTTTATAAATAGTATTTTATTCGGTTTTAAATATAATATTAATATTGTGTTTTTTTTATATGTAAATTATGTTATTTTAAAAATTATTTTATTTTTTCAACGCTTGTATCGAAAATTCGGTTGCCTACGTATATTTTATATGTAATCGTGCGGAGGCACGAGTCGACACATATAAAAAAATCAAAACGAACGTAGTTGTTATTGTTTTTTTATAGGTTTTTTTATAGTTGTTTTATAGTTTTTTTTATTATAGGTTTTTATAGTATTTTATAGTTTCTTATAGTTTTTTTAGTCGATTTTAAGTATAAGTTGATTAAAAATGTTATTTTATTAAATTTACGTGAGAGATATTGTGTTATTTTTCTTATATATAAATTATGTTATTTCTCCAACGCTTGTACTAGTAATTCGGCTGCCTACGTATCTTTTATATGTAATCGTGTCGTAGGCACGACACATTTAAAAAAATCAAAACGAACGTAGTTCTTATAGTTAATTTTAGTCTTGTATAGTTTTTTTTTATAAGCTTTTTTAGTTTTTTTTATGGTATTTTATAGTTTCTCATATTTGTTTAGTCGTTTTTAGTATAAATTGGTTAAAAATGTTGTTTTATTAAATATTACGTGAGATATATTGTGTTATTTTTCTTATATGTAAATTATGTTATTTTTTCAACACTTGTACCGGTAATTCAGTTGACTACGTATCTTTTATATGTAATCGTGTCGGAGGTACGACAAATATAAAAAAATCAAAGCGAACGTAGTTCTTAGCCCTTGTTTGTCTTCAAGTTTTGGGTTAGAGTTTTTTTGGAGCTTTTTTTATATCACATCAACAATCATTTCTTACAATTTTTTCACAATTATTTCTACAACTACAAATAAAAAAATATTAAATCATCTTTTACTATTTCAGTTTATCTACTTTATTACTTTTTTACCATTATTTTATTCATTATACTATCTTATTTCAATTTCTCTCACCAATCATTTCTTTATCTACACAAATTTCAACAAAAAAAAAAACATTTTAACTCTATAATCATTAGCATAAAAAACTCCAACCCCAAAAAAGCCTCCAACCCAAAACAAACATTGTTGTTCTTTTTAGTCTTTTATAGTTTTTAATAGGTTTTTAGTATTTTATAGTTTCTTATTGTTTTTTTAGGTTTGTATAGTGTTGTTATGGATTTTTATAGGTTTTTTGTATTCTTGTATAGTCTTTTTATATGTTTTTATAGTGTTTAAAGGTTTTTTTTTTTTGTTTTAGTGTAGTCTTTTATAGTATTTTTATGTTTTTATAGTTATAAATAGTTTTTTTTAATAGTTTTTATAGTTTTTTCATAGTATTTTATAGTTTATTACAGTTTTTTAGTTTTGTATATGGTTTTTATGGTTTTTTTTTTTTTATAGGTTTCTATAGTTTTTTATTGTTTATTTTGTAGTATTTTATAGTTTCTATCGGATTTTTTTTTATGGTTTTTGTGTAGTCTTTTATCGGTTTTTTTAAAAAAAAATAGTTTCTTATAGTTTTTTTTTAGTCTTTTATAGTTGTTTTATAAATTGTAACAAACATATAAGATATAAATTGCGTACCTTTAATCTTCAAAATTATCGATGTTGGTATTTCGAGTGCTTGCTCCTCCTGAAGTTTCAGTGTCACCGACTTCGAACTGTGACTCATCTTCTGACTCAATGTCTTGCACCCTCTTCTCGGCTCGTACCCAATCTTGACAACACATTTGCTTCTCTAAAGTTGTGGGATGAAGCGAACATCTTTTATCATTAAACACATATCCTGCCATGCTGAAAGTTTGTTCAACAGTGACGGTCGAAACATGGCAACTTAAAAACTCGACCGCAATCATTGCTAGCACTGGAAATTCTTTAGCATGTCTCTTCCACCACTTCAATAAGTCGAAGTTGAAATCATAGGCACTGGTTTGACAACCTTCAAATGTTGTGTTTAAAAATTTGGTTATCTTTGTATGTTGATCGGATGACGCTGTCGCTCCCTTCTGTCGTTTTGAATTCATTTTTTTCCAGAACTTTTTGAATTCCCCGTAGGGCACCTACACGGTTAGTAGAACCACTTGCGGATGGATTGGGAACCGCGTCGTTTCTCATTCCATACATACGCTCATATTCAACATACAAAGTGTTTAATAAATTTTCAAGTCTATCTACTTCAACCTTATGATCTACCGGGGGCACATTATGAATATCAGACGAAGCATCATAGTAAACATTTAACATGTTAAAGACACCTACTAGTCTTAAACGAGGGTCAAGAATAGAAGAAATGAGATAAGTGTCAGGAATACGCAACATGTACTTATTCCATTTCTCCTTCATTGGCCCTAAACATTGAAATAATGCAGGGTCGTGTTCTAAGGTTTCAAACTTGGCAGTTCTTTCTACACTAGCAGGCAAGACTGAATGTGCTGTGGGTTGATAACATTTTGAAAATATTTCAATAAATTTTTTGAATACTTCAAAAACATCCATCAGTGCCTTGTATGCAGTCCAAGTACAGAGAAACAAACGACATTCGCTCGCACAGTGTTCATTTATAAAAGCACAAAAAGCATTTTTAATTTTGTCTGTTTTTTCTAAAGATCAAAAGTGGTGTTCCACTTATGCGGTACATCTTGCGGCAGTTTGACAGGGCGATGACCTTTCTCTTTAAGAAATCTATACCACCTATTAACAAGAATATTTCTACCTAACACACGTGCAATCGAATTTTTTTATCGATTTAATATTATAGTAAAAAACTTTTAGACCGTCTTTTACACATAAATTAAAAATATGGCATAAACATCTAACATGAAAAAATTGACCGCTACAAAGAGCTTAACAATTTTGGGATAACTCGGGAATAGAAGCAGTGTTGTTTGAAGAATTGTCAAACGCAATAGAAAAAACTTTATCTTTTAAATCGTATTCGTAAAAAATATCAACTAATAAAGATGCAATGTTAGAAGCATTATGGGTTTCGTTAAATAAACAAAAAGCAAGTAACATTTTTTGGACAATCCAATTGTTGTCAATCCAGTGAGACGACACGCCAAATAAAAATTATTGGTCCTCCTATCCTCCCAAATATCGGCACATACACATACTCGGAATTTATTTGTCTTCAAACTTTCTTTTATAATATTTTGTTGTTTAATAAAATTTTTTTAAATCCCTAGAAACCATTGCACGAGGGATTCGAGTAAAAGCAGGTTGCAAATCCCCTTGTACGTAACTTTTGAAAATAGGATTCTCGAGAAAGCTAAAAGGAAGACCCATCCCCGCAACAAGACCCGTGGTTAGATCTCTACAGTTATCACGAGTGTAAATAAAAAGTGGATTAGTGTTACTAGCGCTGGAGCTCGGCATGTTTAGGTGGGTTTGGGATGCACTGTCTTCCAATTTTTTCGCGTGTTTGTTTATTATGTGAGTCCGCATCAATCCGTAACCACCACCCCCTTTAAATTGGTATTTTGTGAAACATAAATTGCACACCACTTAGAAATACTTTCCGGGGTTAGCTAATGCTAATTCATCAGTCCGAGGAACCTTTGTGAAAAATTTCGTAAAAGTTTTTGATTTTAACCTTTTTTCTTGTGCTATGGATGAGGTACTTTCATCACCATCTAAATCGACTGACACGGGAGTAGGAGTAGGATCTGCACTATCACGACGCGGTGTTCTTACTGTCACACGACTCCCACCACGTCCTTGTCTAGGACGGGAAACAGTCAGAAATTCATCATCATCAACGTCGGCTTCATCATTACGAGGCTCATTATCTTCAGCTTCATTAAGGTTGATGTTAAAATTTACAGGTTGAGACATTATATCATCGTAATGACTATCAAAATCATCATAATTGAAACCGAAAGGTGTCTCGAAGTGAGGAATTAAAATGTGACTACCAGTGATAGGGTTTGTAAAATGTTGGGGTCTATAGCCACCATCAAAATCACCCGATTCAGGCAAACCGTGTCATCACGGAAAGTAACATTTCGATTACCTTGTGATGATTCACCTCTTCTTGACATTGTACAAAAACTAAATTAAATCTAACGGTTATAAAAAAATTAATTTAACTAACCAATTTAACTTATAACTAAAACCGAATTGAAGTAACGATTAAATCAGAACAACTTCAAATATCGGTCTAGTAAAGTAAATTTGATTATAAAATGGATTTTTTTTACACTTGTAAAAAATTAGTTGAATAAAATACAAACCAAATTTACTTATAACTAAAACCGTATTGAAGTAACGATTAAATCAGAACAATTTCAAAAATCGGTATCATAAAGTAAATTTGATTGTTGTTTTTAACAACTAAACAAACTTGATAATCAAAGAAATGAGTAGATGTAAGAAAAAAAATTTTGAGGGAAGAAGATGTTAGAATTGAGAGGAGAGTGGTGTAAGAAATTGGAAATGGAATGGAGTAGTATTTATAGGATTTTTTTGAAGTGTTTGGAAAAAAAAATAGCCGTTTGAAATTGTAGCCATTAGGGCCGGTTCAACCGCCGGTTCCGGTTCAGGTCGGTTACAACCGGTTCCGGCTGGGCCGGTTTAACCGCCGGTTCCGGTTACCAAAAATACCTAACTGCCCCTAACCGTCCAACCGGCGGTTACACAAACCGCCGGTTCGAAAACTGCCGGTTCCGGTTCCAACCACCGGTTCCGGTTTCATTTGGCCACCACTACCCGCACCCACATAAGACAGACTGGACCGGGATTCAAAAAACAATCTAGCTCGCCAAGTGCCTTTACGATAACTGTCACTGGCAAGGGCTATGAGATTCGATCAAACAAAAGCCTTCAACCCGACATTCTGCAAGCTAGATAGAGGCGCTGAGGGCCGACCCGTTCGACCTTCAGCTCGTAAGTCCAACCAGCTCGGACCTAGCCCGCTACGCCATGCAACAAGAGTCAGCTCAGCGGTTATAAGTCAGTAGCTCGTTGCATCCTTCACAAAGCTCGCCCTGAAACGGACGCCACCACGTTTGCCATGTAATAAATCGTGTTAATTATATCTTTATTACGCTTTCTTGTAACCTCCGCATCCTAGCCCTATAAATAGTGGCATTTTGTACCCTGAAAAAGACAAGTTAATACACAAATGCAAACAACCTCTGCTAATTCGTTGATAGCATTTGTTATATTATGATTCCATCACATCTCGATATCACTGTCAAATCTTCATATCTCTATCACATTACTCTTAATCGTTTCCATATATCTACCGCTCAAACCGCCGCAAACAGCCATTATATCCACCGCAGATCCACATCAAATATGTGTCTGATAATCCGACATTATTAGTTGGCTCCGTTATGGGGAAATTTTTTATTTCGATCATTTCTTCCGGTCAGATCTATTTTCAGATAGCGGTTATTTCACGTTTCTGGCGATGGAAAACTACTACATTTTTTGGTTTCGCGACAGGAAGGTCTCATTCTCAAAGCGATCCATACCATCTCTTCGATCATATTTTGCAGACCTCCATCGGCATACTCATTCCAGAGATGAAGCATACAAGGTTAGCCGGAGCTCCATCCATTGACGATGATCCACTTCCAACTAGGAAAAGCGGTTGTAGTACACTTCAGATCACTGAAAGGATTGAGGGCGGTAACGACACTACACATCAGACCCCAGATGGACAACGCTCGCACTCTCTGTGTTCGGTAAAAGGCCCCGGTCAGACCGACTTGCGTGCATTCTTAGATGGGAAGGCCTTGTCTAAGGAGGCTCTGGAGGCCACTACCGGTCAAAGAGCTACGAAGGAAGTAGCTGACGCCTCCTAGCCAGAGCATGCACCCGTCTCCTCCATATGTAGAAGAGGTAGTGTGCTATGATTAGTATGCGCTACAACTATTGGTGCATGCCACATACGTAGACTGGATGGCTCAGGTAAATCAAGGGCTCCTGGACATAGGAAGAGCTGCCCTCATAATCAAGGAACTTACCTCCTACAACTAAGTCCTTTATAGAGAAATACGCTGGTCTTGCATGACAGGATCACAGCGCTCTTCCCACCACACTCACGGGGACCAGAGTATATGCTCGACAACAGACCGGGTTCCCAAGAGAAAGCCCATACATTGGCGCCTAGGTCCCGCACTCGACAAATATGACACAATGGCACGGAACAAATATATAGAGTAGCCTGCTCTTTGGAATATACGGGAAAGACTTGGGGAACATCAAGATGTTGAAGTTTGTAGAATTACAAACAAAAAGTAGATAAAATATGGAATCAATATTATTGAACTAAATCAACAAGTTAAGTTATAATGCTATTGATCATAGGGTGTTTATAGCTTTGTACACTTCATGAATCAGCTAAGAGTATGTTACAAATGGTTACAACAAACTATAACTAAATAACCATTTTCTATACTACATAAGTCAGCAGTCTACTGAGCCTTCATGAGGTCTGTTGAGTTTTTTCAGCAGACTGCACTCAGCATCCCCTTCAGCACTTATGCTGTAACACCCCCTCATTCTGAGAGTGGTACTTGAACAGCTTGCACTAAGAACCCCCTTCAATTAATGGAACTCCAAAATATTTTTGAGATTCCCAATTTCTGTAGCAGGTAGGTAAAGATGGGTGCATTTAAGGCCTTGGTGAGAATGTCAGCTATTTGTTCTTTTGAGTTGACTGGAAGAAGTTTGACAAGTCCATATTTGACTTTGTCCCTCACAACATGACATCTAGTCTCAATATGCTTTATTTTTTCATGAAATACATGGTTATGTGCAATGTGCATAGCACTTGAATTATCACAGAATAATACAACAGATATCTGAATGGGTATCGTCAAATCTTGTAGGATGTAAATAAGCCATTGTAGTTCATAAACTGCATTTTCCATAGCTCTATACTCAGCCTCTGATGAACTTCTTGCTATGGTGGTGATTTTCAATATAATCACTAAATCCTACCGCAAGCGCACGGCTTATCGAGTAGTACTTAGGATGTCGATCCCACAGGGACTTGTAGTCAATCAACAAACAATTCCCGATTTATATTATCTAGACAAATCAAAATCTTGGAGGTTTTTATCTTAAAATCCTAAAATTAAAGAATATAAAGAAAATCTAATTAATAGCCAAGAACTTCAAGATTTAGGTAATAGGATTCAAGGTTTAGAGGCATTTCTTGGATTTCGGATCCACCACGGCGTTGTTTACATAGAATTTCAACAATCTTTCTATCAAGATGAATCTTCCATTTATGAAGACCAATTATCAAATATTACACGTAAACATTCTTTCGCACTATTATCGTGATTTTACCTTGTTTTATCCTACATTTAGTTTCCTCCAATGAAGAATAAAATTACATGCATTGAATTGCCATAATTATGGGCCACTTTAGGTATAACCTAATTTTCATTGAAGAAATCCCTAAAGATTTGGTCTTGGTTTCTAGGTTATCGATTGATTAATACTTTTTCTGTCATCAATTAATCGAATGAAGTTTCTCATGCAATCCTACGGCCATGCACTCCTTCGAGATATTATTTCCGGAAAAATACATGAATAAGCATACAAGATCAAATTCATAAACATGACGAAAATCCTTTATCAATGAAAAGATTGTATCTTTAAAACTATATAATCATCGCCGGGCTTTTCCTAATCCAAGAAACTAATATTTACTCTCGTAACATATCAAGATTCCAAGATTCAACCCTATAATTCATACTTTGACAAGAAAAATAAATAAAAAGAATAAAGGAGAAAAGAGATAGAGAGAATGTTAGTGATATCATCCGCAGCGGAAGCGATTTAAGGATCTAGATCTATAAAATACACGTAATAAAATAACTAGATCTATATCTACAAGGGGGTTGTAGAACATACCTCTTGGATATCAAAATCCAAGTTGAAGAACCGCAATAGGAAAGAAGGTGTGAGAGCACCACGATCTTCCGTACGTGTGATCCAAGCAACTCCCGGTGGAAGGAAATTCTCGACTCGAATCCTTCCGATATGCTACCCGGAAAAATCTCCAAGATTTTCCCCTTATCTCCCTGGGCCGAAAATTTTCTTCTTCCTCTCTAAGAGGAGAAGTCGAATTTTCCAATGTGTGTAAGGCTTGGGATAACTCTCTTTATATAGGAGAGTAAAACTTAGCCTCCAAGGATTTTATTTTGCAATTAAAATAAATCCATTAAATAAAAATAATCCCATAATATTCTAGAACAAATCTAGAATAATATTTATCTTTATTTCTTTCCATAAATATTTATCCAATAAATATTTTATGCACATGTCTTATTAATACACAAGAAAACAATTTCTTGTTCCATAATAATAAGCATGGGGCGAAAAAATCAACTATTGACCTAGTCAATTTTAATTTTTGCCATAACACAATAATTGGGCCAAGATTATGGAAAATGTCTTTTCCACATATTTAATTATTTAGCCCAACTAATTTAATAGTCCACTAAACAATTAATTCACATATCGTTTTAATAAAGTCCAACAAGAACTAAATTAATATTATTAGGATTCGACGTCCGAGAATAGCTATGCTATATTAGGAGGCACGTCGGGGACCATGGACTAATAATCAGCGGCTCCGATAAATCAAATAAATAATTATCTTACGAACAGAATAATTATATTCGATAAATCAATCACAGGAATATGCCACCATAATCCCGTGACTGCACTCCTCCGATTATGAGATTATATTTATCTCCTCACGAGAATAATAATATGCGTCCATTGATATAATCATTACATATGGATTAATCCTCCATAGACTATTCATTCTAAATTGGGAAGTTACCGTTAACCCTTTCTAGAACCTCTTATCCTTACTTACCATTAACCCCCTAGTGATCAATTAATTCATACAACTCACTGGTAGCTAATCAGTGTAATATGAACTTCATGGATCGATCAGTTTCTAGGATTAACAAATAAGGGAACTGTCTATCTACTTCCGAAATGGAAGGAATGGATTCCGTATCCGTGATAACACGGACTACTCACTCAATCCAAGATACAATGCCAAGATGGGGTAATTCGGACCACGGACTCGGTGTAATCCTTAACCGTCAAGTCAAACTTCATACGATTCAAGCGGTTGACTCGTGATCACCTCGGGATTAAGATATATCCATAAATATGATCATCCATTGATTCAATAAGAATTCTCAATTACGGAATTATATCGTGAACTCTAATCAAATCGGTCCAAATTTATATGATATATCTATCATATATAAATGCCCTATTAGGTTCTCTTAACCGAAAGTCCGGATAAGACAATCACACCTATTGTGTTCTGGGTGCATTAATAGCACGTTAAAGGAGAGACCCGATACTCTCGATTAACTTCACTACGGGCTAATTGTATTTTAAGTACATCTTCACTAACTCAATCCTCCCGTGTATATACCATACACTGAGTTAAGTGATTACATAAACGATATACTTTAGGGTTTTCTGTAGTGTAATTACTATTGTCACATCGGTGAATATGAGAATAATAAATACGAATAACAATATCATTTCATTTATTAAATAAAACAATTACAAAATTGTCTTTCGGGCATCACACCTAACAATCTCCCATTTGCACGAAAGCATGTGATTAATTGTTTTAGAGCACACCCTATTATTTAAAATACAACAAACTACATCTCCCACTTTCTCTAAAGCAATGGAGACCCATCCCGTATTCTAGTACCCATTAAGCATATCATAACCATTTCAGATTCCAAAGTACACTCCGAGTATGCCGTCGTAGGATAGGTCAGTGACTCGGGGAGTACCTACATCTAAATGTCACGGGTCTTAATGATTAGTCAGGTTGTCGGCTCGAGACGATCCGTAGAATCGAAACGTTACCGGTCCATGTAATCATGTGGTACTTTCCCAATATGCTTTTGACCTCTAGTGATTTCGAAAATCCCTATAAGCTACCCCTTCATCGTTTGCACAATGATGTGGTATCGGCTTCCAAATCTAGAATCACTCCCAGATATGAAAAGGAAATCCTTAAGCTATATCGCCTCTCTAGCTACTACAAAAGCCGCTAATCAGCCAACTAGTTAAAGTCGAGTTGGCGTTGCTGGATTTCTCCAGGCAATAGCTTCAACACAAGAGTAAACACTGAGCCCGAGATCGACTTAACGATCATCCTCAATCTGACTTAAAGTCAAAATCAGTGTATCACACATATCCAAGTTCACACATGAATATGTCCGCATATTATTCCTCGTTCTCTTCAAGATACTAAAGGACATACTAAACTTGCTTTGTTAACCGCCGAATCTAAGATTCGATCAAAGTTGACGTTCAATAACCTGACCATCTTTACTAGAAAGAGAATCTATCCCATTTCTCTTGATCCGGAGATTTAGAGAGTCATTCCTGAGGCATAGGGTAGAACTTCCTCGTTGAATGTTGCATACACAGATGCATCATCTTAACCAATAAGATGGATGGGAAACCAGTGACCGATTCTAATGAATTCGACCGAGTCAAACTCTTAAGAATGTTCTCCAAATCTCTGTTGCAGAGAATTGTGGTATTATCAGATTCTGACTTCAGATAACACACCCATGTTGATTCCAACTGGTGTAGTGTTATCCTTCACAAACACTAATATATATTTATATATTCACTACTGTACTAAAATTGATATCCAGTCTACAAAAGACTTATCAATATTCTGGTGAAATCCACATATTGTAGAAATATATGACTTCCAATGACCGAGAGGTTTGCTTTTTTATCCATAAAGGACATAAGCCTTGACAGTCATTAGTTCATAAGGCAATACCCTTCTGTTTCGAATGAATCCAGACTCCGTTTGTTTGGCAAGAAAGTCTCAGTGAATCACCCCTATTTTCTGCTTTTGAACGAAATCATGCAATACCGAACTCATTCTACTCTTTTCCGTGTAGATCCAATTACTCCCACGGGGCCTGAGACGCTCAGGTGGTTCTACAAGAGCATGAACAGAATTGGAGTACCGAACTCCATTCACAGGGTTATGGCTATTAAACCAACCTCTATTATCAGAATCCTATACTGCTCACAAAAGAGCCATAGGTCATCAATCGATCCTCAGACTACAAAGTCCGCAGAAAACCCGTAATGGGTAATGGATAAAACATACTCTCAATACTTTCTGGGTGGATCGAAATTCTGATATAGTTTAGTAGTATTTTGGTGTTATCACCAACAACCGATGTTGGATGTGGTCTGATTTTAATCAGTTAGTAACTACCTTGAGTAAACGTAGTTCAAGGTTTTAGGTTTTACTGTTCATAGACTATATCAGAAAGACGCAACATTATAACTGTCCCTTCCCGATTTCAAGAATCTTATAACAAACCTTTTTCTCAATGCTACAAGATATATAACGATTGGTCACTGACCGAACGTGTTCGCGAAATTCCCAGACCTACCTTCAAGCACCGTGTGCTAAATGCTTATATTTATGGAAGTGGGGTGAACCGAATCCACACCTTATCCGTAAATTCCAAAGCATATTCAATGTAGACTTCTCGGTCTTACATTTCAATGGAAACCGTTATTTCGCTTCCAATATCTTTATTGAGTTAAGCAGTGTATTGTAGCACATCTAAAACAATGTAAATTTAACGGTTTCTCACTTAGTGAGAACATGTCACAATGAGGCAGGCTGAGCATCAGTCTCGAGGACTATGAATGGCCTATTCCGAGTATAGAATACTCTATCTCTGTTGAAAACAGAGAAACCTCAAAATATTTTGGATAAACTTTCCGGAGTGTTTGAATAGTTATCAGACAAGAAGTCACTACTCGGAAGCTCCTACTAGCTCGTATCTTTCATCAGACCCCGAAGGTCATCATGAACAAGCTATGTTACTTCTTTATAACCATTATCCTTTCCCGATTGAAAGGAAACTTAGTCATTGAACCTTTGAGACAATATAACCAGACTGGGAGAAAGGAATCACCCTGAGCCAATCTTCAGGTCTTGTCTTTTAGGGACTATGCACTAACTATGGAATATGAAGAAGCGTTTATCTAAATATAGAAACCAATTGCTTTTAACAGTTCTTAAGATGTGTTTTATATACATATTTCAGCAATTGTAAGTGGTTTTTGACTTTATCAAACAAAAGTCCGAGTCTTGGATTCATACTACAAATGGTATATTCACTTTCTATACGACAAACAAATTATCGAATAGAAGGTAAATCCTTTCGTTCCAACGAATCTTAAACAGAAAATAATTTTTCCGCGATATCCAAGGATTGAATCCGAGATTCATTTCCTTATATCACTCCCACTATTCTAGCTAAAATTAACTCGCCCGTTGTTTACTCCTTTAATCGTTAAATGCACTTGCTACCTTGTTCGCCAAAGAACTCGGCTCGAGAAAATCGCCAAGGATTCATAGGTTGGTGATCCAAAATCACCGTCCTTATCCTATGATTTTCGCTTTAATTAATTTTCGGTTCAGCCTTAAAATTTTCTCAGTTTAGATGACTAACACTTTTAGACATATTCTCCCATTCTTGACTTTCCGTAAATGGAAAACAGTCTTGAACCAGCGGTTCGTTTGAGTAGACACTACTCTTGAACCGTGGGATGTCTATTTCGAGTGTTACTCGTCGGGACTTCTCGGATTTTCTAATATACCAGAAAAAACAATAAAACATTAAAGCTCCCACTAGTTTATCGGTTCCAAATACCGTCTAACGAGCAATGCTTTATTTTTTTTTTTTTTGATTTTCCGATTTTTTCGATTAGAAAATCTTTCGTGCATAGTTCCAATGTTTCCAGAAAAACAACAAATCATAGAACTCCCACTAGTTCATCGATTCCAAAAATCGTCCAACTAGCGACATTTCATGACTTTCCGGTTTTACAATTAGAACGGTTACGTGTGTAGTCAGTTACACTTTTCTAATGTTCTAGAAAAACAACAAATCATAAAGCTCCCACTAGTTCATCGATTCCAAATATCGTCCAACTAGTAACACTTCATGATTTTCCGATTTTTCAATTAGAAAATTTCTTGTGTAATTACTACACACTCAAAATTCACTAGAAGAATTTCAAAGTCCGAAATCACCTTTGATCAAATTAAGTTTGTCTTCCGTTTGACACGAATGACATTAGTGACATACCTATATGTCACTGGTTTTTAAAAGGCTTAAGAGAAAATATCTCTTTCGAAAAAATAATTGCATTATCGATTAACTAGTTCAACGTCCTAGTTACTTTCCACTTTTTAACGAAGTCAATACTAGTCAATTATAAATTTTAAGCAATTTAGTAAGGGATATAATGCTGTAAATAAAATGACATATATTAATTCAAGTTAACACTACTATATTTATTTTAGGAATTGTAAACTAAGATTAAGTCTACTCTACCATTCTAAGGTTTTAACCTCGCATCTCAGTGCCGCCTTAGGGTAGGTCAAAGAGATGACGGTTAAATCGAGACAATCTCATCAATGAATAACTTGTGAGAATCGAACATCCCACGAGAATCGAACATCCCTTTATTCATTGACTACCTTCCTTTTTTAGCCTAGATATTACCAAAAATATCCTTTATGAGTGTGACCTACTATATCGGATCTCTTAGGTACGCCCCGAGTGTGCCGTCTTAGGATAGGTCAGTGACCCGACGAGTACGCAGAAAACCTATCCTTTCGGAGACCAAGCCATGAATGTTGATAGGAGTGAACACCATCCTTAAGGGGACGAAATCAAAGCGCCTCGAGGCGTCACCCTTCTCTCACTTACTTGTATCTATAGTAGAGGCCGTGGGGTTGGCTGTCGCCTCCCCCGCTCCCACTCAATATTTTGGAAGTGGTGGTGGGTTAACTAACCACGTCTTTTTGATGTTAACATAAAAGCTCATAAAATCAAGGATTCCGAATGGTGTCGGTAACGTAGGCAAGCCTACCCGTCCTATTCGTTGGAACATATGTGACAGTCGGACGAAGTCGGGTCAAGAGAGCCCCATTGAGATAAGAAGGAATCACCCCTCCGCTCGCTGGTGTAGCTTAGTCTTGCCGGACCCCCGTGCATACATCACACTAGGAGGGTTAAGTCGGTCGAGCCTAGCTCAGTTGACCACCCAACCTATAGGCGAACCGTTTTTATCCAAGATTTATTGTTCTTTTACCATCATTCAATCTTGTAGACACTACGAATCGAAAAACATGATCTCGTTTGGGCTTTTTGGCGGTTCACCGAGAACACACACCGAAAGGCTTAACGATTTCATAACCCGTCCTCGGATCTTTAATTAGTTACTAAATTAATTAATTACCACGTATTAATTAAATTTCAACTAATTACACGAGTTTGTATACATGCCTATTTTAATTACCAAAATTAAAATTCTACATGTATGCATGGAGTGGATTTATGATATGATGCATGTCATGGCAATTCCGATTTTATATCTATTTTATGATCAAACACATAAAAAATAAATTGCGGAAAATTTAAACACCGAGATGGATTGTTGGTACCCCCGTATCTAATCTATCCTAGGAAAGCAGTAAATTACATAATCTATATCTTCGAGTCTTGATCTTCGAATCTTGAACTCGAACCGCCGGATCACGAACCACGAACACCCGAGAGGAGAAAAGGTCTTTTTTAATTAAATAAATCCAATTTATTATAATTAATCATATATATATTTTATTATATGCGGCTACTTACCAAAAAAATATTTTCCAAATTTTTTTTTTTCTTCTCTGCAAAACGGCAGTAATTAAGATGGAAATTAGGTTTACCAAAATTATCATGCAGCCGCATGCATGTTGAACCCTAGCCGCATGCATTTATTTATAAACAGGACTTATAGCGACGCTTTTCAGCGTCGCAGAAAGTCCTGTAGCAGTTTTTAATAAAATTTTATCCGTTTCTCCTCGTTCATACCTTGGGTTTCGTCTTGATCTTCAACTTTCCAGCAAGATCTTCATCTTTTAGAGCCCGTATATTCAAAATTACAATAAAATATGCTACTTTTACATATAAATTTCAAAAATTGACATAAATAAAATACAATTCCTATGCTCAATTGTTACTAAACAAAGGAGCTACAATAGATCTAACGAGTAAACAGTATCAACCCCAATCCATCTCTTCAACCAAGACATTCATAACATAAAAAAATAAAACAAAATTTTCGGCCCCTTAAAAAAAATTGGGACAAAAAATCTACATGTTTTACCACTCCTAGATCTAATATTTTATACGTATAAATATAGATCACCATGGCGACTGATACCACTGTTAGTAATATCATCCGCAGCGGAAGCGATTTAAGGATCTAGATCTATAAAATACACGTAATAAAATAACTAGATCTATATCTACAAGGGGGTTGTAGAACATACCTCTTGGATCTCAAAATCCAACTTGAAGAACCGCAATAGGAAAGAAGGTGTGAAAAGCACCACGATCTTCCGTACGTGTGATCCAAGCAACTCCCGGTGGAAGAAAATTCTCGACTCGAATCCTTCCGATATGCTACCCGGAAAAATCTCCAAGATTTCCCCTTATCTCCCTGGGCCGAAAATTTTCTTCTTCCTCTCTAAGAGGAGAAGTCGAATTTTCAAATGTGTGTAAGGCTTGAGAGAACTCTCTTTATATAGGAGAGTAAAACTTAGCCTCCAAGGATTTTATTTTGCAATTAAAATAAATCCATTAAATAAAAATAATCCCATAATATTCTAGAACAAATCTAGAATAATATTTATCTTTATTTCTTTCCATAAATATTTATCCAATAAATATTTTATGCACATGTCTTATTAATACACAAGAAAACAATTTCTTGTTCCATAATAATAAGCATGGGGCGAAAAAATCAACTATTGACCTAGTCAATATTAATTTTTGCCATAACACAATAATTGGGCCAAGATTATGGAAAATATATTTTCCACATATTTAATTATTTAGCCCAACTAATTTAATAGTCCACTAAACAATTAATTCACATATCGTTTTCATAAAGTCCAACAAGAACTAAATTAATATTATTAGGATTCGACGTCCGAGAATAGCTATGCTATATTAGGAGGCACGTCGGGGACCATGGACTAATAATCAGCGGCTCCGATAAATCAAATAAATAATTATCTTACGAACGAAATAATTATATTCGATAAATCAATCACATGAATATGCCACCATAATCCCGTGATCGCACTCCTCCGATTATGAGATTATATTTATCTCCTCACGAGAATAATAATAAGCGTCCATTGATATAATCATTACATATGGATTAATCCTCCATGATCGTTCATTCTAAATTGGGAAGTTACCGTTAACCCTTTCTAGAACCTCTTATCCTTATTTACCATTAACCCCCTAGTGATCAATTAATTCAAACAACTCACCGGTAGCTAATCGGTGTAATATGAACTCCATGGATCGATCGCTTCTAGGATTAACAAATAAGGGAACTGTCTATCTACTTCCGAAATGGAAGGAATGGATTCCGTATCCGTGATAACACGTACTACTCACTCAATCCAAGACAATGCCAAGATGGGGTAATTCGGACCACGGACTCGGTGTAATCCTTAACCGTCAAGTCAAACTTCATACCGATTCAAGCGGTTGATCGTGATCACCTCGGATTAAGATATATCCATAAATATGATCATCCATTGATTCGATAAGAATTCACAATTACGGAATTATATCGTGAACTCTAATCAAATCGGTCCACCCCTATATGATATATCTATCATATATAAATGCCCCATTAGGTTCTCTTAACCGAAAGTCCGGATAAGACAATCACACCTATTGTGTTCTGGGCGCATTAATAGCACGTTAAAGGAGAGACCCGATACTCTCGATTAACTTCACTACGGGCTAATTGTATTTTAAGTACATCTTCACTAACTCAATCCTCCCGTGTATATACCATACACTGAGTTAAGTGATTACATAAACGATATACTTTAGGGTTTTCTGTAGTGCAATTACTATTGTCACATCGGTGAATATGAGAATAATAAATATGAATAACAATATCATTTCATTTATTAAATAAAACAATTACAAAATTGTCTTTCGGGCATCACACCTAACAGAGAAACCATCAAAGTATTGCATAAATAATCAAACCTCAAAAAAGCTTCGTTCTTGAATTCTTAAAACCTAAAATCCTTGTTCTTGGGGATGAGAGAAGATGATGATGAAGAGAGGAAGATAGTCGCCCAAAATCTGATGAAAAATGCGTGAATCCTGAATTACACGACTTAGGGGACTATAAAAGGGATAATTACATCATAAATATAAGTTTCCATAATTAATTTAATCAATAAAATCTCTAAAATCAAATATCTATCAATCTTGGACTCTTCTAGTGTGTGGACTCCTCATTTTCATTGAAAATCACGCCATTATGCTAGAAATCACGTTGGGAAAGTTTCCACCAATCAGAACATTTCGTTGGCCAGGATCAGATTTCTGGAAACTGTCACACCCTGGGTGTGACAGAGGCTGATTTTTGAATTCTTCCACTTTAGCTCCGCTTTTTGGGCCTTTTTCTTCCAATCTCGAACATTGCTGCAATAATTCAAACATCCGCAATAATCTAGCCCAAAAAGGATTAAAAAAAAACATCACAAAATAATAACATACGACACCAAATTGAGTCCAAAACATCTAGAATTATTCGACTTTTTAGGAACTTATCAGTTTGTTTCTTAGCCTTCCAAGAGATGAGAGCATCTTCTAGAAACATCATGTAGCCTAATACTGATTTTCTTGTTTCAGGACAACTAGCCCTATCACAGTCTGTGAAACCTTTCAGGACAAGGTTACTCTCTACTAGAAATAAGGTTCCTTGACCTGGATTGGCCTTAGAATATCTCAGCAGTCTATGTGCTACCTTCATGTGGTTTTCAATAGGAGTGTCCAGAAATTGACTCAGCTTCTGAAATGAAAAGGCTATAACTGGTCTAATAAAAGTGAGGTAGATAAGTTTACCCACTAGTGATCTGTATGCAGTATTATCTTCCAAAAGTGGTGAATCACCATGCTTTAAAGTCTGCTTGAACTCCATAGGGTCTTAGCAGGTTTAGCCCCAAAAAATTCATATTCTTCTAGGAGGTTGAGTGTGTACTTTCATTGAGAAATGGATATGCCTACAGCAATTTTAGCAGCCTCAATACCTAGGAAATATCTCAATTTTCCAAGGTTTTAATGGTGAACTGCTGATGTAGGGCATCATTGACTTGTTGAATCAATTGCTCACTAGGACTTGCTACTATGATGTCATCTATATGTACCAGCAAAGCAATTAAAGATTGTCATGTCCCTTTAGTGAATAAATTGTGGTCATTTTTGGATTGAATAAATACTTGGGCTTTGATGTGTGATTTTCAAAAGATAATCACTAAATCCTACCGCAAGCGCACGGCTTATCGAGTAGTACATAGGATGTCGATCCACTGGGACTTGTAATCAATCACCAAACAATTCCTAATTTTTATTAGCTAGACAAATCAAATCGTTGGATGTTTTATCTAAAACATCCTAAAATTTATTAAAAACAAGGCAATCTAATTAATAGCCAAGAACTTCAAGATTTTAATAGAATTCAATATTTAAAGGCGTTTCTAGGATTTTGGATCCACCACGGCATTGTCTATAATAATTTCAACAATCTTTCTATCAATATGAATCTTCCATTTATGAAGGCCAATTATCAAATATCACACGTAAACATTCTTTCAAACTATTAACGTGATTGTACCTAGTTTTATCCCACATTTAGTTTCCTACAATGAACAACAAATTTAGATGAATTGAATTAGCATAATTATGGGCCACTTTAGGTTTAACCTAATTTTCATTCAAGAAATCCCTATAGTTTCGATCTTAGTTTCTAGGTTATCGATTAATTTATACTTTTTCCGTCATCAATTAATAAAAATGAAGTTTCTCATGTAATCCTATGGTCATTCACTCCTTTGAGATGTTATTTCCAGAAAATGACATGAATAGGTATACAAGATCAAATTCATAAACATGAAAAAAGTCCTTTATCAATGAAAATATTGTATCTTAAAAACTATATAATTGTTGTTGGGCTTCTCATAATCCAAGAAACAAATATTTACTCTCGTAACATATCAAGATTCCAAGAAGCAATCATAGAATTCATATTTTGACAAGAAAAAATAAATTAAATAGGAAAAAGAGAAGAGAGGGAAAATAAACCCGTCAATATATTTCATAAAACGATTGAATCCATGGAAAATCCTCGTTCTTGAACCTAAAACCTTTGTACTTGGGGATGGGAGATGATGATGAATGAAAGAGGAGCCAAAGTCGACAATGAGGGTGCTGAGAGGCGTGAATGGTGATTTTCGACTTGGGGGATAAATAATGGGATAAATATGAGATTTCCTTAATTAAAATTGTGTAATTTATCTCCTAAAATAAAATCCAAGAAAATACGCATTATTTCCCTTTTTTGCTCTTCTTCCACGCCAACCGCTTGAAATCACGTTGGGAATTGTCTCCACCAATAAAAACATTTCGTTGGCCTGCGAAAAATCTGAATATTAATCACACCATGTTCCATTCTTTCACACCTGGGTGTGATTCTTCCTGCCTTCATGAAACTTGCAATCTTTTCCTCTTTTTCAATGCCTTTTCTGCTCGGATTCACCATATCTACAAAATATCAAGTGCACATCGGTAACCTAGTCCAAAAGAGGCAGTTTATCATACGAAAATCACAAAATATGCATTAAAATAGGCCAAAATTATCCAAGAATTACCACATATGGTGGAGTTATCAGGCTTCCAAAGATTTAGTTAACTTGCAATTCCATTGCCTGCTGGCTTTCTTTAGGCCATACAATGATTTGGTTAGTCTGTAAACTTGATTTGGTTTGGTTGTTGCACGGGCTGGGGGTAGCTGTATGTATACTTCTTCATGGAGATCTCCATATAGGAAAGAAGAGTTAACATCCATCTGATGAATATACCAATTATTGGCTGATGCAGCTGCAAGTAAAGCCCTGGCTGTAGTAATTTTGACAACAAGGGAAAAAGTTTCTTGATAATCAAAGCCATATGTCTGAGTGCAAAATTTTGTTACTAGTATGGCCTTATATCTCTCCACTGAACCATCAGGATTGTATTTGATTCTGCATACCCATTTGCACTCAATGGGCTTCTTGCCTGGGGGAAGATCAACCACTTACCAGGTATGAGTCTTTTGTAGAGTTTCAATTTCTTTTTGCATTGCTTCTTTCCATTCATCATGATTGATTGATTGTAGGTCTTAGGTTCTTTAACATCATCAATGGCATTAATGAATCTGGCATATTTTGCTAAATTTTTTTCCAGATTCAATACCTCACTCAGCAGGCGTGGGGTCTATCGAACTGTATGAGCACCATCTTGATAAAAGGATGGTAATTTCCTTATCCTTGTGGATCTCCACAATTGTGTGGGTTCAGATGCCTGACTGACATGAGCGTGCTTTTCATTAGAGGCCTCACCTCCAGCTGACCTTATGTATGGCTGGTCTGCTGACTCAATCAGCAGGTCATCAAAACTGTCCATCACTGGCAATGGCACTGGCATATCAGCAAAGTATCTAGCTTTGCCTAGTACCTATTGAAACAAAGGAAAATAAGTCTCATGGAATTGAGTATTTCTAGCAACAAAGATATCTTTGTTAGTGATGTCCAAAAGAATAGCACCCTTGGAGGTGTTTGAATTTCCAAGATAGACACAAGTTCTACATCTGGAATGAAATTTTGTCTAGTACTGCTGGAGTGTGCAAGAAAAAACTAAGCATCCAAAAACCTTAAACACAGAATAATCTGGTTTGGTGCCATAAAGTACTGCATGTGGAGTACTTTCTTTCAACAGAGGTATAGGTGTGGGATTAATCAATTTTACAGCATGTAAAAGGAAAAAACCCCAATAATCAATTGGTAAATTACTCTAGAACCTCATACTTTTGGCAACATTCAACAAATGCTGATGTTTCCTTTCAATAATACCATTCTGCTCAGGTGTGCTGACATATGATTCTGATGGATGATGTCATGTTGAGCATAAAAGTCAGGAAGCTAAAACTCAGCTCCATTGTCAGATCTAATTACTTTAATAATTTTGTGAAACTGAGTAGAGACAAATTTACCAAGATTAGAAGCTTCGGATTTATGCCTCATAAGAAAAACTCAAGTAAATCTAGAAATCATGTACTATAGTAAGCAAATATTGTTGTCCATTCCTAGTATGTTGTTTCAATGGACCCTAAATATCCATATGAACAAGATCAAGAAGCATTTTCATCATTAGTAATTAATGGAAAAGGATTTTTCTTTAACTTTTCCATAGGACAGACATAACAAAGATCATTATCACAAAAATTGACATCAGCAGACAGTGAACTAATGACTTGTAGTATCATTTCTGGTAAGTGTCCTAGTCTGTAGTGCCATAAAAGGGCATCATCTAATCCATCTGACAAAGTTTTATTTTCTACATTATTGACAACATAAAGTCTTATTGGCTGATCCTTGAAATATAGTCCTCTGCGTAACTCAGCTGAACGAATCACTTTCTTGTTCTTCTCCTGCAAAATACACTTGTTAGCAGAAAACACAGCTGCACCTTTTGTATGATTAATGAAAGAAGGTAAAGATAAAATGTTGTATTTATAACCAGAAATACAGAATACATCATGTAAGACAAGCTAAGGATTTACACTTACTTGGCCTATATGAGTCATAGAAACATTATTACCATTAGGTAATCCCATTTTTATACCATATGAAGGTTTGGATTACTTGATAGATCTAATGATCCTACAATGTGATTTGTGGCACAAGAGTCCAAGATCCGTTGTATAGATCTTACTAAATTTATATCACCTGTCCCAGGCGTAGGTGAGTAGTGTGCAACAATCTCAGTAGGTTGGACAACATAAAATCCTGCATGTCTGGGAGGATCAGAACTCAACAGAGCCATCAACTTATCATGTTTCTTTGCAATAAGATTGGGGAACCTTGGTCCATCAGACCTAGTCTGGGCATGATCTTCTTCTACTGAATGTTCTTCTTCTACCAAATTAGCCCTCTTTGATTTGAAACCAGGTGAATATCCATGTTTCTTATAGAAAGTCTCTTCAGTATGATCATTGAATCCACAAAAACTACATTGTACCTTCTTGGGATTCTTAGGTCTGACATTTGCAGCAGTCACAAAACCTGGTTTGTTGACTAGTTGATTGTGGCCCTATCCATTCTTCTAAGACAAAAGAACCATAGAATCTTGTTTCTTGGCCTTGTTAGCCATATATGACTTCTGTCTTTCAAACTTAATGGCCATTGCAAAAGCATCATGGATTTCTGGAAAAGGTATCATCAGCAATGCCTGTGAAACCATTGGCTCAAATTCATCCATGAAACCTTCAAGGAACTTCTTGACATGCTCAACCTCCATATGATCCATCAGAGTGCTAATAGCATTATGACAATGAGGATCACAAGAACAAAATGGAATGGGCCTAATGGTCTTGATTTCTTCGCATAGAACCATTAATTTTGTAAAATACTGATTAACAGAATCTTTACCTTGCTTCAACAGATGCATCTCTTAAAAAAATATCTGAAAGCCTCAAGGCATCAACATTAGAAAATCTTGCAGCAAGATTTTTCCAAACTGTATGTGAACTCTTTAAATACATCAAACTCTGGGCAATGGTGTTCTCTACAGAATTCAAGATCCATGATCTCACCATTGTATCACACTCTCTCCATTCATGGAAATATGCTGAATCTACTTCTGGCTTATTGATTGTGCCATGTATGAAGCGAATTTTATTCTTGGTGATCAACACCATCTCTAGAGACACCTTCCATGGATTATGGTTGTTGCCATTCATCAATGACTGAACAAGAACCAGAGATAGATTCTCATTGGATGAACATAGAATGGATTAAAGGGGCTTACTTCTTCTTTCTTAGCTGCCATGACCATCAAGAACTCCAGAATTTATCAAAGATCAATATCAAAGTGAGAAACGATCAAGAAATGGTCAGAAAAACTCAGAAAACAATCACAGTTTACTTTCAATAAACTGGAAAACATAGAAAAGATGAAGAATTCTCTCAAGATTCTTCAATAACCAAACATTCAGAAATTCTCAAATTTCTGCTGTGATACCATGTTGAAGTTTGTAGAATTGAAAACATAGAGTAAATAAAATGCGGAATCAATATTATTGAACTAAAATCAACAAGTTAAGTTACAATGCTACCGATCATTGGGTATTTATAGCTTCATACACTTCATGAATCAGTTAAAAGTAAGTTACAAACGGTTACAACAAACTATAACTGAATAACCGTTTTCTATACTACATAATTTAGCAGTCTGCTGAGCCTTTATAAGGTCTGCTAAGTTCTTCATTAGACTGCACTAAGCATCCCCGTCAGCACTTATACTATAACACAAGACGAATCAAGATACCCATCCAAGAAATCTAAGGCGAACAGTGCCCCCAAACCATCTGTCACAGACTAGCTTTAGGGCAAAATTGCCAGATTAAAAAAGCTGGTCGAGGAAATTCAGAGGGGAGGGACATGAAAGGGGGACCATCCCTCTTAGGGGACTTGCGTACTCGACGACTGTTAGGAAAACTTTATTATGTTTTGATGATGGCCATACTAGCTGTTATAGCAAGCCTGCAATAAGTTAGAAATCTATGTATAAGTCTTTACTTAGAGTATGACATGTTGTATAAGTTGAGTTAAACAAGTATTGTACTAGTTGGTAGGATGGCTAAGCAAAACAGAATTTCGGCAGAGTAAATGCAGCCAAGTACCAGCAGAGAAGCATGAAGTCATATGGATTGACTTATAAGCAAGGAAGTTTGTGATGACCTTGGATAAGTCTAAGTTATACTACAAGTGATGAAACTCATTGTTTAAATATGGTGTACCCTGATCTCACACAAATCAAGATCAATGAAGTGCAAGAAATGCCTGAAAGATCAAAGAAATCAAGAAAGCATTGAACCGGCAAAGTAAACTGTCTACCGGCTAAGTAAAGGAAAAGCAGTGAAGAAGATCTAATCAGCTAAGTTAGCAGAAACACTTCACCGGTCAAGTAACAGACAAGTGAAGGAACTGCTAATCAATCCAAGCTTATTCAGAACGTGAAAATTAAGGAAGATTCAGAGGATCAAACATTAAATGCAGAATCCATCAAGGACGGATTTTATGATAGACGTTTGAATAAAATCCGGATCACTGAAATCAAGGAGGAAATAATCAAGGGGGAATCAAGAATTAAATCAAGGATTATTCTCCACATTAAATAGCCAACGGACGGAATTTTAAATCAAGAATTATCAAGGCAATAAATAGAAGGCATTAACAGACAGGAAAGAAAATGATTAAGATATACAAGAACAAGCAGAAACTCTGTCAAAATTCTAAGCCTTCTATTTGAACTTAAAGGACACATCTAGAGATCAACTCAGCAATCAGAGCTCAAATTCCACATCAAGCACTGAGATTGATCAACAGAATCTGTGAATCCAATTCACACCAGTCAAGCAACATAATCAGAGCCATCTGAGAAGGAGTTGGGTTTGTGATAAGCTGCTGAAGGATTTGTTCTCAAGGAGCAGTGTTGAAGATTGAGTCACTGAAGCTTTTGTAGCCAGGGATTGATAGTCTTGGAGATTGTAAAGCTTGTGTAGCCAAGGACAATCTAACTATTGTATTGGTGACAGACAATAGTGAATTCCTCCAATCATCACAGGAGAAGAGTGGATTAAGGGTTACATCACCCTGAACCACTATAAACTTTTGAGTCTATTTACTTTCAGCATTTTACTTTACAGCACTTTATTTTATTACATCCTATATCTGTGTTTGCATAACGTACTTTGAAACAGTATTAAAAGAAGAGACTTATCCGCTGCCCAAAAGCTTATAAAACAAGAATTTTTTTTGAAAATCCAGTATAGTCATTCACCCCCCCTGACTATACTCTTACCCTTCTCTGGGACCAACAATTGGTATCAGAGCAAAGTTCCTTGTATCAGAGCCTTTTCAGATCTGATTTCCGGTAACAAGGAGATCACATATTTTCAAAGTAGTTTTCAAATCTGTGCTTTCTAAAAATATCTTTTATCTGTGATTATGGATTCCTCAAATTTCATGAATAAAGTGCCCATATTTAATGTTAATAATTTTGATGAATACAAAATAAGAATGCTATCTCATCTTGCGGCAACTCATGAGGAGATGCTGGATGTTATCAATGATGGCCCAACCAAGATCATGACTGTGATAGCCATAAGAGCAGATCAAGGAAAGGAAATAGAGAAACTTAAGAAAGATTGGACCAAAAATGACAGAAGAAGAGCAAATCTTGAATTTGTTGCAAAAGACATGATTTTGAAGACTCTGGACGGTAACATGTTCATGAGGATCAAAGACTGCAAAACAACAAAGGAGAGGTGGGATAAATTAGCACTTATCAATGAAGGATCAGAGGCAGTCAAAGAAAACAAATTGTCTGTTGCAAAATAGAAAATTGAAAACTTTAAGATGAAGACTGGTGAATCCCTTGATCAAATGGATAACAGAATTTCAAGCATCATTAGCGAACTGCAGCAACTTGGACATACATACCCACAGAAAGAAGTTTGTCTGAAAATCTTGAGAGGTCTATCTGAAATATGGAAGATCGTCACATCAGTACTCAGAGGCATGATAAATCTTTGAAATGCTGATACCTTGACTCTGATGTCTCAATTAAAGGCTCGTGAATTTCAGTTAAACAGTGAAGACAATGCACTAGCAGAGGCATACAAGGCCAGTGCGCTGGTGGCACCCCAGCAAAGCAAAACGGCTAACACAAGCAGCAAAGAGACTCGGGAGCTAAAGAACAAATTGCTTTATTGATTAAACGTTTGATAGGTTTAGCAATAAAAAACAGTTCATGGGAAGTTCATCATCAAACAAGAAGTCAAGTTCAAGCAAAGACATGAAGAAAAAAGATGATGAATACAGATGTTTCAATTGAAAGAAGAAAGGACACTTCAAGCCAGATTGCCCTGAAGAAAAAGATAAAGATGAGGAAAAGAAGAAATACAAAACAACAGATAAGAGAAAAATCAAAAAGGCACTCAAAGCTGAAACCAACAGCGAAAAGGATGAAGAATCATCTGATAATGATTCAGATGATGGTGAATCCAACATCTTTGACAATGACAAGGCATACTATGTATTATGGCTAAGAAAATTGATGAAACAGAGGTAATATCTAGTTCATACTCATCAAATGCATCCACATCTGACACTGCACAATCTTCTACTCTCCCATTAGATTCTATAAACCTAATTCAAAATCTCATGAGTAAATTTGAAGAAATTCAAACAAATCATGAAATTCTGAAACAAGAATGTGACAATATGAGAGAGGAGAATAAAATATTAAAGAAAGAACTGGATGAACTGAAAGTTGAATCAACTAGTATGGAAGTACACTCAACTGATCAACAAGAAGCAGATGATCACGCATCTGATGTTGACAGACCAGTTGAGAAAATCTCCTTACCAGTTAAAAGCATCACTGCACCACTTAATACACCAGCTTACAAACCCCCAAAAAGGTTTGGATCCAGATCAGGTCTTGGATACAACAGTCAAGATGAGAAAGAAAACAATGGACAACACAATTCTGAATCAAGGACCAAAACTAGACCCAAATTCAGAAAAAGACAGACCATAGTTTCATCTACTTATCCTGCACCAATGAAGTCAAAACCTAGTGTAGTGAAACAGCATAGTACATCATCTTACCAGCCTAGCAAAGGAAAAAGCTTACAGAAAGGTAAGGGAAGACTGTACCCTTCAGAAGATGATTGGAATGTAGCAACCCTAAAATACAAGAAGAAACCATTTCATGCTATGAAACATGTATTCAGGAAAAGCCAACCCATGCATATTCCTGGACACAGAAAGAAATATGAAAATAGGTTTCCTCCTGCATATTGGAAAGTGAAAAAGGATGCAAATGCACCAAAAAGTGGAGAATTATATCAGAATAATTTCAATAAGTCTACAAGAAATTATTCTGCCATGCCTTACATGCATGAAGTTGATGATTTCAACTATCCAAGAAGGAGATCCTTTGGATATACTCTTGGGATGAGAGGCATGACTGCTAACAGGTATGGACCCAAACAGTGTTGGGTACCTAAACATACTTAATTTGTTTTGTAGGATGTCTGGTACATAGACAGTGGATGTTCCAGACATATGACAGAGAACAAATGATGGTTGACTGATTCTAAAGCCCTTGATGGACCCAAAGTTACATTTGGAGGCAAAGAAAACCCCGACAAAATTAAGAGGGAAGGCACTATGTTCAAGAACAACTTGAAGATTCAAAATGCGGCTTATGTTAAAGGAGTAAACTTCAATCTTCTATGCATCAGTCAGTTATGTGACAAAGGCTACAATGTGCATTTCAATAAAGAAGAATGTAGAGTGATTCACAATCAAACCAGCACGGTTGTACTTGCAGGAAAAAGAGAAGACAACATGTATGTGGTGGATTAGAAGACAACAAAAGCAGAAACATGTCTACTTGTCAAGAATAAGCAATCAACCAGTTGGATTTGGCATTGACGGCTGAATCATCTCAACTTCAAGACCATCAACAAATTGTCAAAGAACAAGCTAGTTGAAGGCCTTCCAGATATCACATTCAAGAAAGAAAGTCTCTATGATGCTTGTCAGAAAGGTAAACAGATTAAAAGCTCTTTAAAGTCAAAACCTCATCAGTCAACAACAAGGATCTTACGTCTTTTGCATATGGATCTTTTTGAACCAGTTACACCAGTAAGTGAAAAGAAGTACACTTCAGTGGTGGTGGATGAATTTTCCAAATTTACTTGGACCATATTCATGAACAAGAAAAGAGAGACACTAAGAAACTACCAAATTTGCTAAGAAGAATACAAAATGAATAAGAGTTGAAGATCATCAAAATAAGACCAGACAGAGGAACAGAATTCCTAAATGAAGTTATCAGATCTTATTGTGAAGAAAATGGTGTACTACATCAACTATCAGCAGCAGGGACTCCACAATAAAATGGTGTAGCAGAAAGAAGAAACAAAACACTCAAAGAAGCAATCAGAACCATGATTGCAGAAGCATGTCTACCAAAAAGATTTTGGGCTGAAGCAGGAAACACAACATGCTATACTCAAAACAAATCTATCATCAACAAACACCATATGAAATTTGGAATGGAAGAAAATATAACATTTCACATTTACATATGTATGGATCTAAATGTTTTGTTTGAACATGAATCAGCTACACACTTTTGATGAAAAAGATGATGAAGCAATCTTCATGGGATACTCATACACTAGCAAAGCATTCAGAGTACTCAACAAAAGAACCTTGGTGATTGAAGAATCAATTCATGTAGTTTTTTATTAACCAAACACAAATTGTGAAAGCTTACACAACCTTGAAGAAGAAGCTGCACAAGGACAAGTTTATATGAATACAACAGTACCAGCTACTATTTTGGATCACACATTTGGAAATCAAGATGATGTACCGGTCAATACTGTTAGGTGTGATGCCCGAAAGACAATTTTTGTAATTGTTTTATTTAATAAATGAATTGACATTATTATTCATATTTATTATTCTCATAATCACCGATGTGACAATAGTATTTACACTACAGAAAACCCTAAAGTATATCGTTTATGTAATCACTTAACTCAGTGTATGCTATATACACGGGAGGATTGAGTTAGTGAAGATGTACTTAAAATACAATTAGCCCGTAGTGAAGTTAATCGAGAGTATCGGGTCTCTCCTTTAACGTGCTATTAATGCGCCCAGAACACAATAGGTGTGATTGTCTTATCCGGACTTTCGGTTAAGAGAACCTAATGGGGCATTTATATATGATAGACATATCATATAGGGCTGGACCGATTTGATTAGAGTTCACGATATAATTCCGTAATCGAGAATTCTTATCGAATCAATGGATGATCATATTTATGGATATATCTTAATCCTGAGGTGATCACGATCAACCGCTTGAATCGGTATGAAGTTTGACTTGACGGTTAAGGATTACACCGAGTCCGTGGTCCGAATTACCCCATCTTGGCATTGTACTTGGATTGAGTGAGTAGTCCGTGTTATCACGGATACGGAATCCATTCCTTCCATTTATGGAAGTAGATAGACAGCTTCCCTTGTTTGTTAATCCTAGAAACCGATCGATCCATGGAGTTCATATTACACCGATTAGCTACCGGTGAGTTGTATGAATTAATTGATCACTAGGGGGTTAATGGTAAATAAGGATAAGAGGTTCTAGAAAGGGTTAACGGTAACTTCCCGATTTAGAATGAACAGTCTATGGAGGATTAATCCATATGTAATGATTATATCAATGGACGCTTATTATTATTCTCGTGAGGAGATAAATATAATCTCATTATCGGAGGAGTGCAGTCACGGGATTATGGTGGCATATTCCTGTGATTGATTTATCGAATATAATTATTCTATTCGTAAGATAATTATTTATTTGATTTATCGGAGCCGCTGATTATTAGTCCATGGTCCCCGACGTGCCTCCTAATATAGCATAGCTATTCTCGGACGTCGAATCCTAATAATATTAATTTAGTTCTTGTTGGACTTTATTAAAACGATATGTGAATTAATTGTTTAGTTGGACTAAATAATTAAATACACGGAAAAGATATTTTTCGTGGACTCGGCCCGAATTGGTGTGTTGACTTTTTGACCAAATTGGTCAAATGTAGTAAAATGCGTGTAACCTTTTTTGGGGTTTGCATATGGCGCATTTTTGTGTTATTATTTAATTATTGGGAAATTAGTTTTCTTGGATAATTATTTGACATGTGATTTATCTTTTATTTGTTAAATGATAATTAATGAAATATTAGATAATAATATGATTTATTCTAATTTGTTTGGGATAATTATTTTATTTATCTTTTATTTGGAAAAAGGATTAATGTAATAATTATCTCTTAATTATTTAATCCTTGGAGGCTAAGTTTTACTCTCCTATATAAAGAGAGTTCTCCCAAGCCTTAATACACATGTAATTTTCGACTTCATCTCTTAGAGAGAAGGAAAATATTTTCGGCCAAGGGGATTAAAGGGGAAAAATCTTGGAGATTTTTCCGGGTAGCATATCGGAAGGATTCGAGACGAGGATTTCCTTCCACCGGGAGTTGCTTGGATCACACGTACGGAAGATCGTGGTGCTCTTCACATCTTTCTTTGTTTTCTATTGCGGCTCTTCAACTTGGATTTTGAGATCCAAGAGGTATGATCTACAACCCCCTTGTAGATATAGATCTAGTTATTTTATTACGTGTATTTTATAGATCTAGATCCTTAAAATCGCTTCCGCTGCGGATGGTATTACTAACAAATACAACACAAGAGGCACCAACACATGATCATGAAGTTGATGCACAAGCAGGAGCTGTGGAAGAACCAAATCAAGAGCAACTTCAACCTGATTTGAATTGGCTGAGAGATCATCCTGAAGCATAAATCTTTGGAGATATTCATACAGGAGTTAGAACCAGAAGACAACTGGAAAGTATGCTAACCTGTTTTCTATCACAGGTGGAACCCAAAACAATAGATGATGCAATTCAAGATGCTTATTGGATTACAGCCATGCAAGAAGAGCTCAATGAATTTGAGAGAAATGAGGTATGGGAACTAGTGGACAGACCATACATGGCAAACATCATTGGAACAAAATGGGTATTCAAAAACAAAATTGATAAACAAGGAACTGTTGTCAGAAACAAGGCAAGACTAGTTTCAAATGGATACTCTCAGGCTGAAGGCATAGACTATGATGAAACCTTTGCACCAGTAGCAAGATTGGAAGCTATCAGACTCTTCCTAGCTTTTACAGCACACAAGGAATTCAAAGTATATCAAATGGATGTCAAAAGTGCATTTTTGAATGGACTTTTGGAAGAAGAATTAAATATGGAACAACCCCCTGGTTTCCAACTCAAAAGGGAAGGAAGATAAAGTATACAAGCTGAAAAAGGCACTTAAACAAGCACCTAGAGCCTTGTATGAGACCATATCACAATTCTTAATCAACGATGGATTCCACAAAAGGGACTATTCAAGCTAGAAGAAGGAACAAGCACTTTGTTAGTTCAGATCTATGTTGATGACATCATCTTTGGATCCGAAGATGAAAGATATGTGAGAAATTTGCAAATCTAATGAAAAGCAAATTTCAAATGAGTATGATGGGAGAACTCAATTATTTTCTTGGTTTACAAGTGAAGCAAATGAAAGATGGCATCTTTATCAAGCCAAGTACACAAAGGACTTGATACACAAATATGGTATGGATACAAGTGGCACATCAGACACACCAGTGTGTGCAAAAGTTATTCATGGGAAAGATGAAAATGGAAATGATGTTGATCAAAAGCTATATAGAGGGATTATTGGATCTCTACTCTACCTGACTTCAAGCAGACCTGATATAGCATCTATATAGAAGGATTATTTCAAACTCAACCTAAGGAATCTCAATTACTAGCAGCTAAGAGAATCATCAAATATCTGTAGCAAACAATCAATGTAGGAATTTGGTATCCAAAAGATGAAGGATTTAAATTAATATCCTATTCAGATGCAGATTATGTCGGATGCAAGATTGATAGAAAAAGCACTTCTGGAACTTATCAGATGCTAGGCTCCAGACTAGTATCCTGGTTTAGCAAAAAGCAGAACTCTATATCCACTTCAACATCAGAAGCATAATATACAGCAGCAGGCAGTTGCTGTGCACAAGTGTTGTGGATCAGACAACAGCTAAGAGACTATGGAATAGAGGAAAAGACAATTCCAATTATGTGTGATAACACAAGTGCAGTATCTATTACTGAGAATCCACTATTACCTTCAAGGACAAAGCATATTGATGTGAGACATCACTTTATCAGAGATCATGTGGAAAAATGAGATGTTATTTTGAGATATATATTCACTAAAGACCAACTGGATGATATTTTCACAAAACCACTCGGTCATGATTGATTTTGCAAGTTTAGAAATGAGTTGGGAATGGTCGAAATCGATTAAGTTATAAGGAGCAGCTAACTGGAGTAATCAGCTGAGTGACTTCTCCAGCTGACTGAACCTTTGCCATTTTGGGTGTGATCACTTGGCAGGTAAGGCACAGATAACCAGCGAAGTTCACTACACAGATTGTTAGGAACAGTATTTTTCAGCAGCTCAGAAAAGAAGTCACTACACCGGATAGGTAACCAGCCAAGTTACTTCACTGCTAAATATTTTGGAGAAAATAGCAAAGTTTAGTGTGAACAAAATCAGTTTCATACATATGGAAAATCAGAGAATTTAAGGAGAATTTTTTTATGGAAGACAACCCACGTGGATTTAATATTACAATCGTGGAGGTTATTTTTTAATCAAAGGAATGATGGCAACGCCACGATTCCCAGGATTTATCATTACATACCTCAATCCACTCCACTCAAAAACCGTGATTTATATACACAAAATCACGCCATTACTCCACCTAAATCCTACCATATTCAACCGCATTCACACTATCAAAATTTCTCCTATATAAACGAGACTTAGAAATTTTCAGAAACTTTCTACGCCATTGCAATTCACAAACCCTATTACTCAAGAAAAATCAAAACTATTTCTCTTCAAAAATTCTCTAATGGCTTCATCTTCCTCAAACACACAAACTGGAAAGCAATACGAAAAATCAATTTCTTCCGGCTCTTTCATTCAAGAAAAACACTACATAAAATTGTGTGAAAATGACGAAGACGCAAAAAGATTGGCGAATGGATGCAAAACCCTAGGGTTGATGACCTTTCTCAATCCTCATATCAATGGTATTTGTTATAAAAGCCTTATTTCATTTTGGAAAACTGCAAAGTTTATTTCTAGGCTTTTTGCTGAAGACGGTGTAGAAATGAGTGAAGTCAAGATAGTTGCATCTGTCAACAGTACAGAAATGGTGATTACAACATAGGTAATCCACAAACACCTTAAACTTTTAAATGAAGGACAAGAAAAATTGGCACTCATTCCACAAAATCTGGACGAATTTTGGGTGAAGATTTCTAAAATGGCCAACCCAGGATCTAAAAAGTTCAACTGTCTTAGATCTCCCCTAAAGAAGCCCTTTAGCGAATTCAGCACTCTAATTGGAAGAATATTGAGGGAAAGCTAGGGGCCAATAATGCCATGACAGAGGCTAGAATGTGACTCATGGGAATTATCTACATTGGTCTGGAGTTCAACTGGGAACCTATTTTTTCAGACGCATCAAGGAGCAAATCCAAGGAAAGGCTATTGCTGCTAAAAAGAGGATAGCAGTAGGCAAGACGAAAAAGGGGATCTTCTGGTAAAGAAGTCCTGTAGGATTCAACTACACTATCTAATGCAATGTCTGAAAGTACCTTTTGTAAAACTCCATAAATTGCATGACTCCAAAATCATGTTTACCTATGTCAAGAAACAGAAGGCAGCATGAGGCGGCAAGAGAAAGCAACCCAGCAGCAACTCCTCCGGACAAAGAAAGAAACGAAAGGTTCAAAGAAATCTGGACAATGAATCTTTTGGAAAATTAATAGATAAAAAAGAGGAAGAGGAAACAGAAGAAGAACAAGAGGAAGAAGGTCGTGATGATGATGAACAAACAGAAAATGAAGAGGTTGAAGAGGAAAATGGAGATGATGATGAGGGACAGAATGAAGAACCAACAAATATACCTGACAGAGATATCGATGACAGAATTGCAGAATATCTCAACTGGAAGCAGGGAGATTCCAGACTACAACTTCACAATTCTGAGCATATGTTTGCAGAAGAAGATTGGTTCTTTGGTTTTCTTGGGATCACAACCCTTGTAGGTGTGCTTGATGAATCACCACTTTGGGACATGATAGACGTGGCCAAGGCAAAAATGCATCAGACAACTAATGAAGAAAGTGGCTAATCTGATGAAGATAGTGATGATCCAGATCATGATGATGATGATGATGATGGTGATAATCAAATTGATAATGATGCTGGTCAAGTTAAAGAGAATGAGCACACAGCAGATGCAATTGATATTGACATCACCTTAAGTGCATTTCTGCAGACACAGGGGGCAGCACAGAAAACACCGCCTGCTAAGACAACATCATCATCACAGAAAGATGACCAGTAGACTAAGGCAGCTGAGTGCACCCCTGAGCCAACTCAAAATGATCCATGACTAATTGTTGACATAACAGCTGATCCAACAGCAATATTGGACACTGGATCAGCTGCTGCCACTCTAGTCAAGACAACTCCCAACAAAGAGTAAGGGGGAATAGGAGAACGTGCTGCACCAGAAATCACATCTACTCAAGTGCTTGAAGAGGTAGAAACATGGGTTGATGTTACTCAACCGACAGCACAAAACCAGGAACCAGCATTATTCCTCCCACTTTTCCACAACAGACAGAGCACAGCAAACAGGACCAGAGTCAGCTGATATCATGCAATAATTTGCTCAACTTTCTACTGGCATATCCAACGAGTCCTTTCAAAAGGCAGCAGATTTATTGGTTGATGACCTAGAACAACAAGCACTCTATCTCAGATCTTTGCCTGCAGCTTTCAAAGATGAAAGCCAATCAATAGAAAGAAGATTTTAGGCTGTTGCTGAGTACATTGATGCACAGAACATTGTTGTTCAAAGGAAAGGTGACTTGATGCACCAGATGAAAATAAACTTCACTAACAACCTTGCAGGTCACAGAAGACATGTCTCACAGGAGAATGAGGCAATGGCAGTAGCTTTTGGCACCAGATTTCGTAATGTGACCGAGAAGCTAACTGATCATAATGAAATATTCACATCCATTGAATTTAAACGGGATACTCTGATTGGTATAGCTGAAGCTACAAACATCATCTTATTGCAGCAAAGGGATGATGCTGGCAAAAAGGGTGAAAGAAATGATAAGCCAGAAGGATCAACAGTTAGACCCCCAAATTTTACTGAAGAACAGCTAAGAGCAAGAGACAGAGAGATTAAAATCAGAGCTGAAGCTGAACAACAAAGGAAAGCTCTGGAGAAAAGGGAAAGAAGGACAAATGAACCTTGTATTGGATTTCCTCATCCTTTCCAAAGAAAATATTATGACATAGATAGATCTAGAAGTCAGCAAAGATCTAGCCAACCAAGAGGATCTATAAGACCTCACCGATTCAGCACCAGCAGAGGCAACAATAGTACAAGATACACTAGTGAGAAAAGAACCTTCACTACTTACAGAAACATGCAAGTATATGATGCTAAGATATTGGACAATGTGAGAGAGTTTTTCAGAGTTCAAGATAGTTTGTATCCAAACAAACTGCAAGATGAAGCATGGGTAGATTGGCTCAGCTAATATGATGAGAAGAGGAGAGCTGATATGGCAAAAGTCTACAAGGATGTCAAGAGAGAGTATGCATCTCTCAAGCAAAAAACTAGAGATACTGGATCTGGCCCAACCAGCAGAACAAGTAAAGCAATTCCTCTTACTGCAAAGGGACCAAAAGATCTATCCAGTGAACAGCAGGAAGACTTCAACAACATGGTAAGATTTTTCAGTCCTATGGGGAGATTGGATTGTTCACAACAATAGGTACTATTTAAGAGTCTCAAATTTGCTGACTCTCACATTGCTGAAGCTAAGGACAAACTTGAAAAATACTTTGGAGAGCCACAGGCAAATGAGACTATGCCTGACTTCCACAGACTCATCAGCAAGAGAGTATTCCTTGGGATCTCTTAAAACACCGCTATGGCATACTAGAAATGGAAGTTTCTGGAAGTTGACTGGAAGGACATGAAAGGGATTCAAACTACAAAGTTCAAGAGGTACAAAGAAAACCTAAGCAAAATGTAGTTGTAGCATTCTGATTCCATCTTGAACTCACAATCTTATTGCCCTTGATGGATGAATAAAATTTCTGAGTTTTATTGTGTTTATTATGAAAAAATTTGCATACTTATGTTCAGGCTTATGAGGGTTTTGGCATCAACAAAATGGGGGAAATTGTTAGGAACATTTTATTATGTTTTGATGATGGTCATACTAGCTGTTATAGGAAGCCTGAAATAAGTTAGAAATCTCTGTATAAGTCTTACTTAGAGTCTGACATGTTGTATAAGTTAAGTCAGACAAGTATTGTACTAGTTGGTAGGATGGCTAACTAAAACAGAATTTTGGCAGAGTAAATGCAGCCAAATACCAGCAGAGAAGCATGAAGTCATATGGATTGACTTATAAGCAAGGAAGTTTGTGAAGACCTTGGGTAAGTCTAAGTTATACTACAAGTGATGAAACTCATTTTTTAAATGGTGTACACTGATCTCACAAAAATCAAGATCAGTGAAGTGCAAGAAATGCCTCAAAGATCAAAGAAATCAAGAAAGCAGTGAACCAGCAAAGTAAACTATCTACCGGCTACGTAAAGGAAAAGCAGTGAAGGAAGAACTAATCAGCTAAGTTAGCAGAAAACACTTCACCGGTCAAGTAACAGACAAATGAAGGAACATCTAAGCAATCGCTTATCCAGAATCTGAAAATTAAGGAAGATTCAGTGGATCAAGCATTAAATGCAGAATCAATCAAGGACGAATTCTATGATAGACGTTTGAATAAAATCCAGATCACTGAAAGCAAGGAGGAAATAATCAAGGGGGAATCAAGGATTATTTTCCACATTAAATACCAACGGACGGAATTTTAAATCAAGAAATATCAAGGCTATAAATAGAAGGCATTGACAGACAGGAAAGAAAACGATTAAGATATACAAGAACAAGCAGAAACTCTGTCAAAATTGTAAGCCTTCTATTTGAACTTAAAGGACACATCTAGAGATCAACTCAGCAATCAGAGCTCAAATTCCACATCAAGCACTGAGATTGATCAACAGAATATGTGAATCCAATTCACACCAGTCAAGAACTGAATCAGAACCATCTGAAAAGGAGTTGTGTTTGTGATAAGCTGCTGAAGGATTTGGTCTCAAGGAGCAGTGTTGAAGACTGAGTCACTGAAAATTTTGTAGCTAGGGAGTGATAGTCTTGGAGATTGTGAATCTTGTGTAGCCAAGGACAATTTAACTATTGTATTGGTGACAGACAATAGTGAATTCCTCCAATCATCACAGGAGAAGAGTGGATTAAGGGATTACACCACCCTGAACCACTATAAACTTTTGTGTCTATTTACTTCCTGCATTCTACTTCACAGCACTTTATTTCATTGCATCCTATATCTGTGTTTGCATAACATACTTTGAAACAGTATTAAAAGAAGGGACTTATCCGCTGCCAAAAATTTTTTAAAACAAGAAAAGTTTTTGAAACTCCAGTATAGTCATTCACCCTTATGACTGGCTATCGTCGTTTCACATTAAGATCTCCCAAGCCACCAAGAGTCAAGTTGCGTGGTGAAAATCACCTTCGTCAGTGCCATGCAAGACAAAGTATCCTTCTGTATAAGGAACCTCCCCCCCCTCCGCACAATAACTTATTGGCCGGATCTGTAAACCAAATTTCATAGCAGAATTCAAATCGGCTAGCCAACCAAAGAAAAGAAAGGCCGACCTGTATGATCGTCGACAAGGAACGGGAGAGGCGACTCGAAGCTATTATGATTGTTTCGTCACCATCTATGAGCAGACCGAGGCCTGAATGACACAATGGTCATGAACTGATTCCTTAGCGGCTTAGCGAATGGCCACCTCAAGTCTGAAGTCGCGGTGAGGCTCTCAAATAACTTGCATGACATGCTCACCTTCGCTCGATCTGGATCGCCTCTGAGGTCATGATGTATGAAAAATATATGATCAAATTATAAGACTTTTTATTATTATATTTATGATATTTTAGTATAATTTCATATAAATGCATTAAAAACTTATAAAAATCATAGTTAGTTATAATTAGATGCATAAGTTATAAAAACGATAAAAATGATGGTTTTTTGTCGATTTACGTTTGGTGTTTCATTGATATTATTGCGAAATCGATGTTTACCAAGATCCCAAAATATGACATACTTTGAAGTATAAATCATGAGTTTTTGTGGGATAAAAGATTATGCCAAAATCTAACAACTTTGAACGGATCAAGCTGTCTTTAATGTTTCTACCGTAACTCATCTTCAACGGACATTTGATCTAACTTAGAGGCATTTTCAGAGAAAAAGTCCTTGATGAAAGTTGTAGGCCTTCAAAAGAGCTTTCCAACGAATATCAAATCATGTCAATCGAGGTCTACAGACTCGAGATAGGTTTTTACGAACATCGGATATGTTGTATGTCCGGCACGCGCCGGAGAAGGCCGAATATTGCGGAAAAATCTCCGAAACCGGGGCCCACAAATCTCGACAAGGGAATATATATCGTGTAGCCGGCACACGCCGGTGGTGGTCCGGCACGCGCCGGCCTTGTGATATGGTCTATAAATAGACCTCAAATGCAACCATTTTGAAGTGTACCAATGCATATATCTCTTCTCTATATCTATATATAGTTTCGTTTTGTTGTTTTTAGTTAAATAAAAGTTGTAAACGGCACTCGCCGGAATAATGCTTTGTAGTATAAAGTATCGTTATAATGCTTAGAAGATGTATCAAGGCTCATTGATGTAAAGGAGTTGCTATTTCCGGAGGATACAACTACGAAGCTTCGATTGTAATCTGGTAACTTTTCTAATGTATTTATGTTGTTATTAGTATCTTACTTATAATGATATTAGGCTAACTTAGTATCTAGCCAAGATATGAAATTGGATTAGTATTATCTTTTTAGGGAAATGGATGATGACTATACTAAAATTGGATAAAAATCGGTTATAATGAATCTCTTTCTATATTCGTATTGAATTAGCTACTTGATATGAAAGAATTCATAATCTAATTATGAATTGACGCCTCGTAGTTAGGTTATGAACTCGTTAATAGAAAGACCGGAGGGTAAAATTGGCCGAGTGAAAACGTGACAACGGAATCCGATTTCTAAACCGGGGGTAGATTTGTTTCGGGAGAAACAAACTCTTATTGAAATATGTACTCGAGAGATTATTACGTTTAATTCATTTGTTTAATTGACATACCTTAAAATTGGCCGAATGACAAAACGGGAGTGACCCATGCTTGAGGATGACCTTGGACAAATGATTGGACATATGACAAATTCAGATGCTCGTGTGAGAATGAATTGTTTAGTTTAGGAGTGCACCGTTTCGTATAATTGATTTAACTTAAAATAAAGATCAAGCACATCCAATTTCACTAAAAAGATATAAGGATTCAATAACATATTCTTGGCTAGTCTATAATTATAATATCTATCTCCCTCCCTTAGATATTGTTTTGGTACCTATATATACTTATATCTATATATATATATGTATTGCTATATATCTATATATATATTTTTATACTTATATATATCTGTTTTAGTTTGATGCTTTGTTAGTTTAGAGTTTGGTTGGATGATAAAATTGCGACTTAGATTGAGATAATAACAGTTTCTTGGTGTTTAATCACACGGTGAATTACCAAGTTTTCCCTGAGGATCGACACCTGACTCATCACTCTATCACTACAATTTGACCCGGTACACTGCCGGTAAGGATTGATAGCATAGAAAAGGTCCGTCAGGTCATCACATCGCCTATCAAACCCAAGGATGAGGCCGAGTCCACCCAGCTAAAGGAAAACGTCAGCCGAAATCTGGAGATGAAGAGACCCGAAAATTTTTGAGACGAGCAGTTCACCCCTCTCACTGCACATTTGGCAGAGATAATGAACGAGGTCGGGGATGAGCGCCTATCACCCCGCCCATTGCGGCCAACCCGCGAGGTGAACGAGATATGACAAATTACTACACATACCAGCGCGACTACGGCCATACCGCTAAATCTGCCCCGTGAAGAAGGAAAATCGTGTATAGAACTCCTTACGGAATGGGTTATGGCATTCATTCTCTCATTGACTAAACGTGAATGATTACGCTTTCTTCGGTTTTCGGGTTATGGCTGTCATTCTCTCGTTTTTAATCGTGAATGTTCATGCTTTCTTTATTTACTATTTTGGGGTTATGGCGGTCATTCTCTCGTTTACAAACGTGAATGATCTTTCTTTCTTTATTGTTATAATATGAAATTGCCCGTTGTACAACGTTCTCTTTCAATTTTATTACTATCACACTTTTGTCATTTTACAACACAAGTAAATCAACTCCGCAATTTAACAATCTTGTGCTTCACACACGAACAATGCCGACACAAAAACCAAGTTCGACCTGCAACCCCCACCTAGGCTAAAAAATAAAGCACGGTATTCATGTAAACCAAACAATCGGACAACAACATACGCATCAGACGGGGAGGCAAACAAAGTGGATGCGTAGTTGACATCTAGGTTATGGCAGTCATTCACTCATTAATCAAAGCGTGAATGACTTCGCTTTCTTAAAACAACACTCAACCCCCTCAGAAAAATAGTATTCGGATAATGGCATTCATTCTCTCGTTGATTATACATGAATGATTACGCCTCCTTTAATAAATAGTCTGCTTGCTATAAGCATGGCATTTTCACAGCTCGTGGCTTTCAAAATCCTAAAGCATGATCCAGAAGAACTCTTGGCCCGATAAGGACAAAATGAAGTCAACTTCCCCACACTATTTATTTCCCACATGCCCGAAGCTCGGCCCCGCCTGAAACCGGTGGCCATACCATGTGTTCTAAAAAGAGGGAGAAAGACTTCATAAAGACGGAAAAATGCAACAGAGAATCAAAGAAAATAGAAAATTACATTCAATGTAAGGATGGACAATGTCATGCATATCAAAGTCAACAAACACAAATACATCTGAAATGAAAGAAAAATCATAAAAGTGAGATATTGAGACTGATCGACTCCATCCACTTGCATCTGAGTGGGGCCCGACAATGCATGGACACCCTCGCCAGCATCTTTCGGAATTGAAAGGCGAGACATGGAAGCACCGGGATCCCTTGGTGTGGTATAGTGAACTCCTCAATAACTTCATCGCCTTGTATCTTTGAGACTATGGTCAAAAGATTACCAGGAACGGTGGGGGCGGCACCCAGGCCACTTTACGACCATCCTTACGGTCACCCTCATGTAGCTCTTTCAGCTCATCATCATTGAAAGGCATCTGAGGATAGATGGCCCGCAAAGAATCAAAGAACATTCTGGTAGTCATCAATTTCTCCATGATATATATCGAAGGAGCATCATCGCCAAGGTCTCGAACCATGGATCTCGACTTGTGGCGTTGCCCTTGCTCGCAATACTTTTTGGCCTCTCTCAGCAGGTCGGACTTATTCTCCTCAAACTCCATGTACCTTCGGAGGTGTTAGGAAATCTACGCAGGAACGCAGCGGAATTCAAAATTTTATTTCCTTTTAACCCAAGATCAACTTCGTTTAAGCAACAAGCATAAAATAAGTAGACAAGAGAATACCTTGGTTGATCCAATTGGATCGACTCTTTGTCTACGGTTGTAGTTTCTGCACGAAGCCGCCCAAATGTTCGGCCTCTACCGGTGATCCAGACGAACAGCTAGCCGGAATCCCATCTTGGGTTGCAACCAGAAAGACTCGGTTGCTAGACCGACCTTTTCACTCTCTCAAAATCTATCTAAGAAGCTCTCTTATTTTTCACAAGAACTATTAGTCTCTTGGAATTATGATGTACAAAAAATCTAGCCAACCCCTTTCATTTATAGGTGAAAGTGGCGCCCATATTGTCCCAATCTGATTGGGAGAAGCTTCCTAGTAGATTGGGGAGAAAGAAAACATTTTCCTAATAAAATAAGGAAAATCAATTTGATTGATTTATCTCTTTTAATTTAATATGTTATATTAAATAAATCCAAGATATTGCCAATATCTAATATTGAATATCTTTATCTTATTGCCATAAATCTATTTTTCCAAAATCAATTAATATCCAATATTAATATATGATAATATCATTAATTAAATTGCACAATCCAAGTGTGTCTCATACACTCAAAAGTGGCGCCCCAAATACCATTAAATTGGCATCCGGAATATTTTTTAATTAATCAATATAATTAATATCTTGTATTTAATTCATTCATAATAAATAAATACCACAATATTAATTTATCACTATAACACTTTATAGTCGAGATAAACTTCCTTTATTTGGTTATCACTATAACTGCATTTTAATCCGGCTAGATGTTCTTATGTGTGTGACCCAATAGGCTTCCGAATATGTTGGCCGTAGACACAAAGTGCAAATTACAAAAATGCCCTTCATACCTAACGATCAAGGAATAGCGTCAGCAACACACCGTGACCCCCAATCATCGAAAGAGTCAAATGCAATGACTATTACCTTTCATGTGAAATAGTTATCGTGTAAATATAATCCTATCGCTGTTACAATATCCGTGCGGTAGTATGTCGAGTGTCAAACATCAACGACCGTATCTTATAATCTGGATATCCTACTCTCTCGAAGTAACTAATTTACTTCCACTTTGTGAAGATTCACAAGAGTAAGACATTCCTTATAAGAAGGCCCTTTCGGATATTTTCTCCTATTCATAGGATACGTGATTTTCGGATGAGCAACATGAATCCTACGTATGCTTCAGTATCACACCCAATCACTACCGCATGATCGCCCCATGGCTTGGGGAAACCTCAATAGTGTCAAAGTATGACAATGCACACCGTGATTTCATGAGGACTCCGGTCTCAGGATAATTACACAACCGCCACATAGTGCAACAATTAATAGAGTAAGTGGGTCAGTCTAACGTATGAATTCTTTAATACACGTCCACGTACAGTCCAAGTGTCTCTATACTTTGATAGACGAGATCTATCCCCGTCATCAAAAGATAGAAGACATCCAATACATGTTGGTCTAATCGTACTATTAATGTCCTGTTTAATAGTACATATGACTAGAGACACTTAAGTATCAAACCCATTAAAGTGAGTCGAGATCTCATCAACCATAATCACTATCATGGTTTCTCTCTCACATATTGACATTAGGGACGTTATCATATATACAATCACAAATTTGTTCATATAAATAAACAAAATATATAATAACAGAAAAGCCATTTAACATATACATAAACATAAAGAAATAGTATAAATGATCCCACCCGGTCAGATCCGGTCCAACCCGATTGTGTTTAGGACACTATTTCAACAATCTCCCACTTGGCCTAAAGCCAATCACTCGTACACACAGGACCAAGTTGAAACACAAGAATCTCATGCAATACTCGCAATCAACCCTAAGCGTGAACGGATCACTATCCGTGGGGACTCAGACTATCTTCATATCATGCTCCAAATGATCAAGTCATAAGAAACCGCCTCAACACACACATGAATCTCTGACGAGACCCTGGTCCTTGCTTCAATCAATGAATCCACTTATTATATCAACTATATAGAAAAGGTGGAAGAACCACACAAGGTTCATGAATGAACCTCTTAGATCCATGTACTGCTCCCGCTGCGCCTCCAAGGCACTACTGTGTTTTGGCCCAGTTGTTGTAGAATATCCAGTGATTTCTAGCTAAGAACATTTCCAGCTCACTGTATCACTTAAGCAAAGTGAATGCAAACCCAGACTGTAGCTCCCACTATCTTCATAAGATTTAGGGTGTATATCTGTATACCTACATTTATTCGATTCCAAGTTTCAATAAACTAAGAACCTATCCTTAACACTTTTAAGGATATTCTCGACATATACCATAATCACTTTCATACCTGTTCATGACTCTTCATGAAGTATGAACATCTGGTTTAACTCACAACACTTATGATGGATCCTATTCCAAAAGAAAGGGGACCTTCCATAAGTATCATCTTTCACCTTATCTTTTAGGACTGACATCCGATCATAGATAGATCCTGAGAATACCGGCTAGCAGTATCTATTGCTATGATCTATGCTAAACTCTTTTTGCATCCCATCTATCAGGGTGTACTGTGACAATTAAGCAGTATCTAAATCCATCACTATAGATTTTATTTCTAAAATAAGAACTGCCATTCCAAGAACTTTCATAATGACCTTGAGCTACCAAACATTAATTGATTGTGACTTGGGGTGTTGATTCCGAGAAGGATATCCAATCCCTTGCTTGAGAACTATGACACTCCCACTAACCCTTCTGCACATAAGGCATATCTTTCCTCTTGATGAAATCAAACTCTTCTGATTTATCTATGCAAGGAACTTATATTGAGGAATTTGTTTGAGTCCATAAATGGATCTCGTAAGCTTACACATCTTGTTATCGTCTATGAACATCAAGCCATTGGCCCAACGTTTTCAACACTATCATATATCCATGATATGTAGCTATAACAATCACTATCTGAATAGACTCAAGCATAGCTGGTAGTATAAAGGTAATCACAAGGTTTACACCCGGTAGCCTTCAGCCATCAACTTAGCTTTAACTAGTAATCATATTACCATCCATGTCAGTCTTTAATAAAGACATGCTACACCTTTTAGGGACATTCCCTTCAGGTAAGACATACTAGGTTCATAACCCGGTTGTCACTTATGGAATCTAATTTAGATATTATGGCTCCAAGCCATATCTCTTATTCTTGCCTTTCAAGCATTCCTGCATAAGTCGCGAGATATTAATTCTTCAAGATGAATATGCCAGTAGCCTTTCAGGCGTGTGGTCTTCTGTAGACTCATAGAATACTTGTGTGCATTGAGCAGTGTCTTACACCTCATCGCTATGCGGCGCCTGCGCATGTTCCAATGGTTGAAAATCTCTTTGTGGTTCCCAAACTATCTTTGAGATCTTGATTTACTCCCACTGTTTTGTTTGGAAGAAACACTTCTTCTAGAAGACAGCATGTTTGGAGACAAACACCTTTTGCTCCGCGGACAAGTAAATAATATCTAGCGTACTTGCTAAGATATTCCACAAAGTTGCATATGTCATACAAGGCTCCAAGCCTTTCAGACATTGTCTACTTTCTAGAAGCATGACAACCCTAAATCATCTATTAAGATGGATTTGATGTCATCGTCTTCTATATCATACATGGAATCCATTCAACCTTCATTCTTTGGGACTTGGTTAAGTATATATTTCGTATAAGGCACTATCCCGAAACATGTAAGGGAAACATTGCATGGCTTACGTCACACCTTTATCGTATAGAGTGTTGTTTCCATTTTAGAATCACAATCTGATTGCGTATCCAAAAATGGTATCCTTCAAGGGAGAATCTTATTCCTTTTCAGACAACTACTGAAACACCCTCCAGTTATTAATTACTTCAATGCAATTGAAGATTAATTCCTAATTAACTCATCAATCTCATATTCGTACTAGCTCGAATTTTTTGGGCTTTCCGAATTGTCGTACTTCACTGATTACATTCAACTATTTCTAAAAATAGTCAAAGAGATTAATAAACAATTATTTGTGGTATTAATTGTCACAAACCAACAATCATCGGTATGTTTAGGCTTTGGACAATTTTTCTCGAATTTTTAAAATTTTCAAAAAAAAAAGGTATTTTAGTTATCTTTAGATAAGATATGTATTACCCACATGATTCATAATCACATAGTTCAGACATCATCAGAATGACATTTGATTACACGTTTCTCTTCCAGAGAGTCGACATCTAGAACATCCACACATATCAAGGATAACAGCCATTCAAACATTTGGTTGAGATTTATCACCTATATCAACTATATAGTGACATCAATCTAGTATGTTAGATTCAGTGAATGTTCAACTTTATCGGAATAACATTTATTCCTTACAATTAAAGATGTCTACTAAATCCTAACTGAACTCGTCTTCTTCATGAGAACCGGAACACAATAACATTTATTTAGTTCATTTATCAGTTTACTAGACTCAAAATACAAAACCGAAAATGTCGCAACGTTTGCTTCGCTTTTCGTGTCTTGGTGTATTCCGTATTTTAATCTTTCTAATTTAATATAATCGTAAGATATCATATATCTAAGAGTTGACTTAAACTTAGATAGATTTATCTCAACACTCTTGCCTATAATAGAGAATTCGATAAGATCTCCAACTTTAAGCACATGCCCCACCTTTCCCTTTTAATCCCTTAAGAACTTGTAAATTTTTCTTAGTTCAGTCTTCATAAGACTTGAGAAAAGTCACAAGATCTATGTCTTCAATTTCCTTTCATAAAGAAAATCCAATGTTAATTAGATAGTTTATTTAGCCTTTTGAATCATATTCAAAACGTGAACTATTTAATTAACCTTTAAACAATGATTAAAGAAATAAGACGATACTTAAATCTTACAATTTTGAAAACAACCTTTCCAAAATTTGATGGGGTCATTTTTATCCAACGTTTGAATTAATTGTCATCGTATGACAGAATAATCATGTTGGATCATATCCAATATATGATTAATTCGTTGAAACTTATTCCAAGTGATTTAATCATATCATGAGCTTTCGTTTTCATTAATGATTAAAGTTTTGGAGTACTCCATCAAATATGTAGTCTTCTTGTCTCTAACTACTATAACGGGGTTGCTCGGGTCATTGCTTATTTTACAAGGATTAAAATTACTTAACCATACTTAAGAACGTTTCTCAAAAGGTAACAGTCATAAGTTGGTTTTACTAATCGAGAATAAAAACATAGAAATAAAAGTTTGCTAAAAACATAAAATAAAGATAAAAGAGTGATGTTGTTTATACATGCAAAATCAAAAATGGTCTTATGGTTTATGATTTTGTTTCCGCTAGTCAACTACTCTCAATTGACCTTCAAGAATTATCCAAAATTCTTTAGTGGATAAAATCCAATCTAGTTGACTCGATCCGCGAAGTGGGCCAATCGACTAGGTCAATTTCGAAAGGTGGGTACGCTTACCGTTCGCATCTCACGCGGCTTCCATTGGTTGACTAGTCAACTCTTTGACAACTCACATCTCTATGTGATAGCCACCTCTTGTCTCTAAAATCAAACGTTCCTGACGTGGGTCAATAACCGCATGATTCTTAGTCGAGTCGTAACCAAAATATTCATGAGATCTCATAACGATCATATCTCGAAAATAACTATTTACCCAATGTAGGTCAACTCCCGACGTGGGCCAATCAGTTGGATCCGAACAAGGGCTCTTCACCGTCATTATAATATTGGAAGACAAAATATGACTCAAGTTTTGTGGTGGAAGTATTTTTTTCAAATTAATTCACTTAATTAATTTTATCAATTACGGTCTCATCAAATATATCTACCTCTATAGACATACATCCTACACATTCATCAAGATCGTGCCTAGGCATGCATCTATCGTATCATATAAAATAAATACAAACACAAAATAAATAAATGCGTAAGGTATGATCATGGACTTATCCTAAGTGCGGTTCCGAATACAAACTGACGAAACCGCGGGTCACAGTCTAAGGGTAGCTGTAACCGTCAATAGAATCTTTAACGCGCCATCTCCAATGGGAACTTTATTCGTCTTTCTTTGGTCTCCGTCTTCTGCTCCATTCTTGTTACATAAATTCTATCTAATAAAATAAATACACCCACCGCTCACGGGGGGAGCTAATGGGAATGAGATAAATGCAGAAAGTAAACTAGGTCACGTTCTTCATAACGACCTAGGACAATTTTTAAACCGACAGATAAATAAATCATTCACATCTATCATATATGTCGAGTCCATGATCAATCGTGATCCATAAAATCATATTATATGTAACACATCTAATCTATACAATAAAATATTATGAAAAAGATAAATATTAATACTACCAACTTGCACCTTTAATTATTCGATTAACATTTAATAAATTAAATAATTTTATCTAGTCAATTAATTAACTAACGTTTAATTAATTAAATGATTCTAATCGGAATAAAATTAACTATTAATTTTTACCGATTTCAATTTTAATTTTAATTAATAAGAACTATTCAAATTTAAATCAAAATTAAAATTAGGTCTCTTTTGTTTCTTTCCTTTTGATTCTTAATCAAAATGGATGTCTTTGGTTTCCAAAACCAAAAGGCACCCACCTGGGCGCTTTCCAAAATCAAAATTTTGAAAAAGTCCTAGGCCTAGGCCTTTTCTAAAATCAAATATTTTGAAAAGGGTCTAAGCCTATTCCAAACATAATTTGGAAAGACCATATTATTTAATGCCATGTAGTATGCCAATGGCCCAAACTATTTGAACTATTAGTTAGCCACATGACACCAACTAAACAAAGAGATATCAATGCACAATAAAACATCACAAAACGATAAAAGGAAGATCGGGGTCCACCGCATATGGCCGGCCGACAGCAGCAGCCCTAGGGCCGCCGCCAACGGCGGCGGCAACATGGTGGGGGGCCGCCGCTTCAGTCCAGCCCCCAAACCCGACATCGGCCTCTTTTTTTTTGTGTTTCTCGTTTTGCGAATCTAGATCTTGCATCTATTATAAATTAATTACTACGTAAATTAACTAATACTTATTGCTTAAGCTCAAAACTCTCTCTTATACCACTGTTAGGAAATCTACGCGGGAACGCAGCGGAATTGAAAATTTTATTTCCCTTTTTACCCAAGATATACTTCGTTTAAGCAACAAGCATAAAAGAAATAGACAAGAGAATACCTTGGTTGATCCAATTGGATCGACGCTTTGCCTACGGTTGTAGTTTCTGCACGAAGCCATTCAAGTGTTTGACCTCTACCGGTGATCCACATGAACAGCTCGCCGGAATCCCAACATTGGTTGTTACCAGAAAAACACAGTTGCTAGACCGACCTTTCCTCTCTCTCAAAATCTCTCTAAAAAACTCTCTTATTTTTCACAAGAACTATTAGTCTCGTGGAATTCTGATGTACAAAAGAGCTAGCCAACCCCTTTCTTTTATAGGTAAAAGTGGCGCCCCAATTGTCCCAATCTAATTGGGAGAAACTTTCTAGTAGATTGGGGAGAAAGAAAACATTTTCCTTATAAAATAAGGAAAATCACTTTGATTAATTTATCTCTTTTAATTTAATATCTTATATTAAATAAATCAAAGATATTGCCAATATCTAATATTGAATATCTTTATCTTATTACCATAAATCATTTTTTTCCAAAATCAATTAATATCCAATATTAATATATGATAATATTATTAATTAAATTGCACAATCCAAGTGTATCTCATACACTCAAAAGTGGCGCCCCAAATACCATTAAATTGGCATCCGGAATATTTTTTAATTAATCAATATAATTAATATCTTGTATTTAATTCATTCATAATAAATAAATACCACAATATTAATTTATCACTATAACACTTTATAGTCGAGATAAACTTTTCCTTTATTTGGTTATCACTATAACTGCATTTTAATCCGGCTAGATGTTCTTATGTGTGTGACCCGATAGGCTTCCGAATATGTTGGCCGTAGACACAAAGTTCAAATTAAAAAAATGCCCTTCATACATAACGATCATGGAATAGCGTCTAACAACACACCGTGACCCCCAATCATTGGAAGAGTCAAATGCAATGACTACTACCTTTCATGTGAAAAAGTTACCGTGTAAATATAATCTTATCGCTGTTACAATATCCATACGGTCGTACGTCGAGTGTCAAACATCAACGACCGTATCTTATAATTTGGATATCCTACTCTCTCGAAGTAAAAAATTTACTTCCACTTTGCAAAGATTCACGAGAGTAAGACATTCCTTATAAAAATGCCATTTCGGATATTTACTCCTAATCATAGGATACGCGATTTCCGGACGAGCAACATGAATCCTACTCATGCTTCAGTATCATACCCAATCACTACCGCATGATCGCCCCGTGGCTAGGGGAAACCTCAATAGTGTCAAAGTTTGACAATCCACACCGTGATGTCATGAGGACTCCGGTCTCAAGATAATTAAACAACCGCCACATAGTGCGACATTTAATAAAGTAATTGGTTCAGTCTAATGTACGCATTCTCTAATACACGTCCACGTACAGTCCAAGTGTCTCTACACTTTGATAGACGAGATCTATCCACATCTTCAAAAGACAGAAGACATCCAATACGTGCTGGTCTAATCATACTATTAATGTACTGTTTAATAGTACATACGACTAGAGACATTTAAGTATCAAACCTTTTAAAGTGAGCCGAGATCTCATCAACCATAATCACTATCATGGGTTCTCTCTCACAGCTTGACACTAGGGACATTATCATATATACAATCATAAATTGGTTCATATAAATAAAAATATATATAATAACAGAAAAACCATTTAACATATGCATAAACATAAAGAAATAGTCGAAATGATCCGACGCGGTCAGATCCGGTCCAACCCGATTGGGTTTAGGACACTATTTCAATAGGAGGGCCTAGGCCTCTTTGCTGGAAACGATACCGGGAATAGAGTCTTGGACATGCTTGAGACCATCAGAAATATCGAGGAGCAACTCCATCTCATACTTGGATGTTTGAAGAGAAGACTCCTTCTCAGAATTCATCGCTGCCACGGCTGCCTCTTTAGCCCTTTTTTCGGCGTTCAGAGCCAAGCGAATCTCCGCATGCAGTTGCTTCAACATGTGAGCACAACCGGGCAACTTTGTTCCCCTCCTCGATCTTGGCCCTCTCAATAGCTATCTCGGCCTCACCAGCACGGCTCTCTGCATCTTCATGTCGGCTCCGCAACTTGGATATTTCAGCCTCCAAATTAGACACTCTCTGTACATAAGAAGTGCAGTCCATATCCAAATCATTGTAGGCCATCCAGCATTGACCCGCCGTAGTGGATAAAAAGGAAAATGAACCTCAAGTTTCTAAGGGGCGCTGAAAACTGAAAAAGATATAAGGGGACAAGTCACCCATCGGTATTTGCGAGAAAGAATTACCTGACTGGAGAAAATTCTGATTAAGCCGATGAGGTCACCAGGCCACCAAATTAGTTGGACACCCGATGCTCCATTGTATTACAGAAAGCGATCCCCACTCTGACCACCAAGGTCGCCCCATCTTGACGGTCTAATCCAAATTCCTCAAGGCCGGGGCATCCATGATTGCTTGGATGAGCTCTCTAACCCTCTCGATAGTGGTCGGATGTCTAATACCCGACCTTAACCAAATCGGTGAATCTTTGTTAACAACAGGGGACCGGTTGACCCCTCGGCTAGTGGTGGCCACGATGGGGGCAATAACGGAATGTTTTCACCGACCTCTTTGGCATTCGGCACCACGTTATGGATAACCAACTCACCACCTTGAATGGCCCCAACAACGCCTCCATCAGTGTGGACATCAACCACCTGCACATTATCATGTTCTCCCTCTGAACCAGCAGCCCGGTCAACAGTTCGCGCAATAGAAAGGCCCTCTACAACAGGAGCAGTGCTCGGCGACAGGCCGATCTCCTCTACCCTTTGCCGCTTATTCAAAGTATCAGCCTCATCAACAATCACGGGTAGTTCATAGCTAACATCAGTTACCGCAACCCGTTTATCTCGGCCTTGGTGTATCTCCACCAGCCGATTTGCAGCAAGAGACTCGTTACACATGCCCTATGATCCACCCTTGTTCTTTTTGGAGCAGCCACCATGCTCGTCCCAACACCATAACCACACATCGGATTTTCAGCCCCCTCGTCACTGTATGACGTAGGGCTGTAAGCGAGTCAAGCTACTCGTGAGTAGCTTGAGATCGACTCGATCCAAAACTCGATTAGACTCGGCTTAAATGAGCTATCGAACTTTTCCATGTGTCGAATATTATTGTTGAAATAGTGTCCTAAACCCAATTGGGTTGTTAAAGTGCTCACAAACCCAGACTCAAGGACAGAGCCATGTATAGTTTAGGGGGGCTAAGCCCACCCGAATAAAAAGATATTACACTAAAAAATTTAGGTAGTTTCGTTTGATTCATAAAATATTCTTAATCCAACCCACCCGACTAACTCGACATACTCCATTAGCCCACCCTAAGTCAAAAACCTGACTCCGTCTTTGCCCAGACTGCAATTCCCTTGTCTTCACAAGACTCACGGTTATCATACTATATATTTGCGTACATCCAGTTCTATTTTTCAACAAACTAAGAACTCATCCTTAACTCCTTAAGTAGATTCTCGATATTTATCAGAATCCACTTCATACTTACTCAAGACCACTCAATGAGTGTAAATATTGATTTAATCCACAACATACCACTTTTGATGGATCCTACTCTAGAAACATGAAGAAGTTTTTTATAAGTACTATCTTTCATCCAAATCCATTGATGCTGTTTTAACTGGAAAAAAAATTATCCTTTTTTTTGGGGGGGGGGGGGGGGGGAGGGGGGGGGCGTGGTGGTTTTGTGGTGTTAGTGTAGATTTTGATTCTGATATCAACTTGCCAAAAAAAACCTCAAAGCTCTTTTTTAAATAAATAAGTATATCCTTTAAAAAATAGAAAAAGAAAAATTAAAGCTAATGTGGTTTTGTGGTGTTAATGTAGATTTTGATTCTGATATCAACTTACCAAAAAAAAAACCTCAAAGCTCTTTTTAAAATAAATAAGTATATCCTTTAAAAAATAGAAAAAGAAAAATTAAAGCTAATCTTCATATCTATGTCGGGAGGTTTGATTTGGGGAGATATTATCTTATCTTTTTTGGGGTAATTAATCTTGTTTGATTGATTGGTGCAATTCGTGTTAATTGTTTACTATTATTACTATTATTGTTATATAAAGTGAACATGTTTACAAATATAAAAATATTATTTTTGGCATTTTGTTTATTTAATGCTATCCTTTGTATCCAAATCCACCATATATTTTGAAGGAAAATTATTTAAACACAGAATCGTCTACGGAAAGTGTATATACAAATAATAATTCAAAGGAAAATTCTATTTTTCATGGACCATTTTACCCTTATTTTTCATTTTACCCTTATTTTCATTTCCTCTTCTTCTAATTTACTGAACGACAGCCGCTGGAAACCTTTTCTCTCAGGAGGTGATTTGCATATGCTTCGGCAGAGACAACCGGGGAAATACGTTTCTTCTTATTACTTCATTTTGTTTACATAATTTTGCTCTATGATATGTTGTAAGGATTTGAGAGATCTTTTCTCTGATTGGTTTCTGACGCATGTGAAATGACAGCAAGAGTTGGTGTCACTTTCTTCGGCTTTTTCTTGCTTGCCATTTCTGTGGTTCAGTCGACGTAATATGGTTCTCCCTTTAATTTGTGACATTTCATTATATGGCCGCCGGCCAGGGGGTTTCATTTGTTTTCTATTTTCTAAATGAATAATTGATACAGAATGAATGACTCATTTAATTAATTTGCTCTATTAAGTTCAAACCATTATCATGTGTATCATGTATGTATCTTTCAACTTGTCTTTGCGTATGCAAAAGAATGAGAATGCACCTTTATTGTCTGCAATTTTTATTTTTTTTTGTTTGTATACCGTGTTGGTTTCATGTCTCCACTGCCATTTGATTGAGGAGGAGTTGTATACTAAACATATTGAAGCATGAACCATGCTAATTTGTATGTCTCTTGTCTGTATATGGGTTTTGTATTTTGGTAAATGGGATTAAGACGATTTTCTACATGGTGATGTTTATCCTTCTTTTGTACTTGATTCAGGTTTTATGTTTTGTTGAGGTTCTCCTTGCTTTGGAGTACCTTTATAAAAGTTATTTATGTCATAAGGATCAAACATTAGCAAACACAAGCACTGTGATAGTGTTAGTGTGTTCTTGTGTTTGAATGTGATACTGATACGTCTGTTGTGATACTGATACTGATACTGTTACTGTTACTGTGATACTGATATTGTTGTGATCTGATAATGACTTTTTCCCTTCTTTGAAGTTTGTTGAATAGGAGTTTTATTTTATTAAATTTTATTCTCAAAATCATCAATCTTTCAGTTCAAAAGCCTGCTTCAAGAGCCTTGAGCAGTTTTGATTCAGCCAAAAATGGTGTTGAAAATCTGCTAAGATGAAGCCTAAACTCATAAGTTTTATCCAACAGGAAATTTTATGGAATATTAAAAAGTCTTCCAACAGGAAGGATATATCCTTAAAAAAAACAGAAGATATATCCTTGAATGTAAGTCAATGAATAGTTAAAAAGTTTCAATAATAACACCCGCAAAAAGGCTTTAAAGGGGGAATTTTATATGCAAAGCCCTTCGAGTTTTAAGACAAGAACTAAACAAAGTGAAAATTTTACAAAGATGCTTCAATTTTATACAATACAAGTACTTATTTAATAGATTGAGTACAAACATATGTTTTACAGAAACAAACAAAAAAAGAAGAGTCAGCAAGAAGTTTTCACGTGGATCTATAAAGATGATGAACTTATATATGTTGAATGGATTAGAAACTTGCAGCTAATAGTAGTATATTATGGAAGAAAACATTATAAATCTTGAAGACCCTTTAATCCAAATTCAAGAAAGAAGCCATGAAAATCAAAGTTTGCAAAGCAGGTATTTCGAAGAAGAAGAAGAGGTATTATTATTATATGGAGGAGGAGAGAAGAAATAATTGAAGAAACAAAAAAGCAAGTAGGATATTGTGTGCCTTATATGAGCGTATATGATATTGTGTCCCTTGAATTAAGCCTTATGCTGTTTACTGATACTAATACTGATACTGATACTGTTACTGATACTGATACTGATACGATTGATACTGTTCTACCATTTTTGCTGTTTTCTGCTATTATGGGTGCTGATTTGAGGGGGGAATGTACAAAGTTTGGGGTATTACTTTTCAGCTATTTTTGCTGTTGAATTCTGTTGTTGTTGGTGTTAATTTGATTGGAAATATGTAAAGATTTGAGCTTTATTCTTCTCGCCATCGTGGCTGTTTTTTTGATCGTTCTTTCATCAATCTTTCGCTTCAAAAGCCTTGTTCAAGAGCCTTGAGCAGCTTTGATTCACCAAAAATGGTGTTGAAAATATGCTCTCGAATCAATTAATTTTCCGTTCATTTTGCAAACTTTGAAATCATCCAAAAGTCGCTCTATTTCAAATTTCCGAATTCCGCTTATAATCTCGCTTCAATAACATCAAATGTGTGTGTAAACTTGGATTTTGATCTGTTTTTTGGTGTGCAACTTTTTCGATTACGTAATACAAGAAAATGGTGATGAAGTTATACAAGCCTTCATAAGCCTACCGCAACTCCTACAAAGAAGAAGAAACAAAGATAGTCGCCCGCATTATGGAATTCAAAGGCAAAGGCAAAATTGTCAAGTCTAGATACCTTGTTAAAGAAACCCGAGCCTCACGACGGAGGTAATTCACCGAACGAAAACGGTAATAGACATGCCTCTTCGGTTCGGATGATGAAAGAAACATGGGAACAATTGTTTAAGGCTTATGTCTCGTCGCAAGAGAAAGCCGATTGGCATGGTGGTCTAATGTGATTGAACCCAAGAACAAGAAGAGGCCTAAAAGAAATGATCCTAAAGAAAAAGTAGTATCGAAACATGCTCCGAAAAGAAGTAAATATGAGTGCTTGAACCGTAAAAAGACATTCGCCATATCAAGGACTTGAGGGACATAGACCTTGGAACAAAAAATCGAAAGGAGAGTCATTTTGAGCCCGATACGATACTACCGATACGATACTTCGATACGATACGCGATACGATACCGATGCGATACGATACCGATACTACGATATCGTGTGCCTTAATGCAATAGATAGGCCTAGTTCATAGGCTTACTATGTGCCTTGGTGTGCTGAGGTTTTTGATCTACATTGTATCATCATGTAATAGATAGGCCTAGTTCATTGGCTTACTGAACTTGTAATTCATCACCTTGTGAATTCCGGGCATGATAATTTAGTTCTTTGAACTTGAATATCCTTCTTATAATTTGGTGATAGTTCGATCGTTTCGTACTTGTATTGTTCTTCTATGTATTACCTTTTAGTCTGATGTACCTATTGTACTAAATCTATAGTCTGGTTGTATTGATCTTCTATGTATTACCTTTTAGTCTGATGTACTTTTTAGGCTTAATTCAAGTGATTAACTCTGAACCTGCATGTTATAAACACCACACCTTAATTAAGTTAATCTATGCTATTCCTTTTATCAATCAAAACCATATAAACTTGACATAGGCTTAATAGTTAATCACTTGAATTAAGCCTTAAATGAGCCTTATATGAGCCAACTATGTGCCTTGAAGTAGTCACTTGAATTAAGCTTTAAATGAGCCCGATATCATATCGATACGATACCGATACCGATATCGTGTTAGTAAATGCTGCGATTAAATTCGGCTTTCAAATACTACGTCGAAAAGGTATCAAACGCGGTCTCAAAATGAAGATAAAAAAAAATATGAACTTTGATGAAACAATTTTGATGATCGGTGTTCTAAATCAAAAGTTATGGTCGTTTATAAGAAATAACGCTCCGGTTAATACAAATATTTTTTCGACTTTCAAAATATACGTCGGAAGGGTATCGTATTTGGGCTCAAATTAAAGAGCAAAAAAAAATGAATTTGGTGAAAAAATTTCGATGATCGGAATTGTAAATCAAAAGTTACGAATGTTTGAAGAAAAAAAAAAAAAAAGATATCAAGCCTGAAGGCTGAAGCGGATGAAAGTTAAACTGAAGCATTTGAAACGCGCGTCAGCCTTGAATAAAAGGGTATTTTTGTCCGTCTGAAATTGTTTGTCCTTTTTGCAACTAAAAAAATGTGTGTGTCCTATTTATTTATTTTGTGCCAAAAAGAGGACTTTTGGCTCTTTATCTCTAATTCAAATCATTCAGTGATTTTTATGTAAAAAAGAAAAAAAAATATTGACAACCCTTTATGTACGTAACTTTTTATGTGGATAAAATAATGTGCATAAATCACCCTCCATGTATCAAAACAGCTACGTAAGCAAACAAAAAAAAAAGTATATTAGGTGGCAAGTCTCAACTGGAAAGAACAATGAGGCCAGCTTCAAATATATACAAAAAAAAATATGCTAGTTGGTCGCTGGTGTGCATATGGACTAGACTTCACACGTCGATTCTCCCTCTACTTTTTATCACATATATATATATATAACTAGTGGCGACAACGTGCGCGTTTTTGCACGCCGTTGCTTGCCGTTATTATTCTTTTTGTGGTCGAATCACCGGTAAGATCGTATTTTTGCGTTTTAGTTGAGCCTTATTCGGGTTAAAACTTTTTTGTTTTTGTTCAATGTTATTTACCGTTATTTAAGGCAGATAGAGGACTGGAATTTAACTTCAAGCGGGGCAAGGTATTTCATAGGGTACCTTGTTGTTATATTGTGATTTAATTTACATCATAGAATAAGTACGAAGAGTTTAGTTCAAAATAGTTACAACTGATGCCGTTACCATGTTTCGGCTTGGTAGTTTTTAGTCAACTACCCAAAACAAGTAGAAAGACTTTAGTTCAAAATGATTCCAACTGATGTCGTTACCATGCTTCGAATATGTACTTTTCACTTGTTGCTTGTCTCAGGTGTTGCTGGTTTCTTGTCATGCGTTTTTGATTTTAGCTTCTTTGTTGGGCTTGAGATTTCTTCTGGGATGGAGACCTTGGTTGCGGTTGAGGTAGCGGTTTGTTTGTCCAATATGGTGCTGCTGCTAGCTCCTTCGATTGCGAGGGGTATGTCTATCTTTCGGGTGTCTTCAACCCACTCCTGGATTGTGTATCGAGGTACTCTGTCCCTGAAATTTTTCTGGGTACATCTTATTTGCGCAATGAACTTTTGATGTTTCAGCTTGATGTTGATGTGTCCGAGCCGGGTTTGTGAGTGTCTGCAAGGGTAATTTTTGGTCAGTGGTTTGTGGTGATGTGGAAGCCTTGGATATATAGAAGAAGTGTGCTAAGTTGTGACTTGTTACCTGGCTATCCATGTTGTGCACTTCTGTTGGTGTGGAATTGAGTAATCTGTCGGCACTTATGTCGAATAGACTTGCGGAGATAGTCTTGGAATCATCACCGATTTCAACAGCAATACGGCACCTGCTAGGATGCAATGATAGTTAGAAAACGAAGCTGTTAGGGGTGTATTTTTAAGTTGTATATTTATGATTTTATGGGATTGTAGCATACCGTGGAACTGATGTGTGTTCTTCGGAGAAAGTGTTGCATTCAAATTTTTCACCGGAGATCGCCTTTTGTGTCTGGTTGCATTTGGGGCATGTTGTGTATGTCACAGCCTGGTGAACGTTTGCGATCCGCATTGTAACTGCTGATTTTGCGGCCTGTGTGTTGAACAGAAAATGAGGAGGTTGTTTTATAATTAAAAATCATAATTTGTATTTAAGAACATATATTTCCTTTAAAACGAATTTAGCTTGAATGAATTTTTTTTCTCAAAGCACCCTAATTAATTCATACGACAGCAACACATGTGCAGAATAAATTAAAAGAAAACATAGACGTGCGTGTAAAATTATTATAAATTCAGCACAAAACGAACTTTCTTTCAAGATAGAGTGTAATATATTCATAAGAAGAAACGGCATACGATAACAATGCTAACGTGGAGTCGCAGACTAATCCAAGAGGAAGTAAGCTGGTCAATAAAGAAGCGCAAAGAAACATTATATGTAATTCAACAATCAAGGCAAAGTTACATCAATCATTATGAATCTTGAAGTAAGCTCCATGAATGGAAGCATCCACCTTTGCGTATCAAAGGAAAGAACGAGGCCATTTAGAGCTATTGCACGCAACCTTACATTATATTTCTATAATAGTCGGTTTATGCGGCTAAACCATGTGTGATAGCTTCTCTTTGTTGAGTAAAAGTACGAGCTCTCAACTTTTCGAAAAACAAACAAAAGTTCAAATTCTATAATTCTACATCAAACTCCCGGAAGTTAAAAAGTTATCCAAACAAATCGCAAGAGAATTGCAACTAAAACAACAAGATGAAGACAAAAATAGCAGAAAAATTGAAGTAAAAAAAATATGCATTGTTTCTGTAAGTTAGAGTAATGAGGTGAGTAGAAATTAGATGCAAAGGGCAGTCGGTCTTGGGTTGGGGGAAATTTATGGCTGAATTGCAGCTTGCCTTTGGAGCAAAATAAGTAGGTGATGATTTTTTTAAGGTTTTCTGAAATTAGCCTGACATATATAGAAATTTAAAATACCAAAGTGATAAGTTGAATCGTATTTAATTGTGTAGGTGTGTAGTTAATGAGGACAGTCAACTTGCCTTACCTTGGAAATAACAATTTAAAGGCCACAGTAGTAAATGAGTTCAGTAAAGTTAGATGCAAGGGGCTGCCTATTTCTTGGGATGGGGGGAAATTCATGGCAGAAATAATAAATGTAACAAGAAAGAGGAATAGGGTAGGTAAAACATTATTTTCGGTTATCCAAAAGTGGGGAAAAGCATATAAATAGGGACGATGCGATTTAAAGTTTGACACAAAAACTATAACTACTATATACTCAGTTACTTAGTACAGAAGTGAGTTTTTTGGATTCAAAATATGGAGTTTCAGAATGTTTATCCAACATTGCTCTTCGAGGTTGCGGAGGATCAATACGAAGCATATGCGCCTCCGATACCGGCTAAGGATGATGATTCTTCAATTACGCCAGAAGAAGTTTCAAAAATCGGTTCATATCCAGACCATGTAGTCAAAAGCATTGCTAGGGAACGGGATAGGATTGCGAAAAGTTTGCACAGATCAAGGGAAGAGGCTAAATGTCAGAGAATTTATGGCAAGGAGCAAGAGAGGCTTGCACACATGTGGGAGAAAAAGTACGTCCTAGCAGATGGAGCTGGAGTGAAACCAGAGGGAAACACAGCAAGTGAAGGGAACACAGACAGTGACAGTATTGAATCAGGGGACAATCTCAGAAATGGAGCAATGGAGTAAGTCAAAAAAGAAGGCGATATTGCACTGTGTCAACGGAGAGTGAATGATAAAGGAGAACTATTTAATTGAGATGTATCGAGAATGTAGCGTAATAATTACCGACTTTAGGGGAGTGTGATGGTGGTAGAAAGTTTACTGCTTAATGTAGGGTTTGTGAGTTTGAATAAAAGTTTCATTTGGTGTATTTTTTTGGAGAAAACATAGGGACATTGTTTCAGACACATTACCTTTAATTACAGGTTTAACTAAAATTAATGACGAAGGAAGTGATGAAGAAGGCATATTTAGTGATAATTGCATAGCAATATTAGTTAGACTACCAAGAAAAGATTGGACAGATATGGAATGCGATCCACAAACAGACAGTGGGGGGGAAAAAAAAAAGGAAAACAATAGGAATAGAGTCTACAGGATTAGGAGGAATCAGTAAGCAGTCATTGTTTAAGGAAAAGATTCATGTCTAAATGAAAAAAAAAGGAAAACAATAGGAATAGAGTCTAGAGGAATAGGAGCAATCGGTAAACAGTCATTGTTTAAGGAAAATATCCATGTCTAAACGCCTAAAATTATTGTTAGTTGCAATATTGTTCATTGTAGCCAAACATGACCAAAGCAATGCATGCATTTACCATATTTTAAGCTATAAAACAAATTTCACCAAAGAGAGGAACACAAATACTTAGTATTTAAGAACACGAAACAGAATATAAACCAACAAAAGAAGACGTGAGCCGCAAGTATATATTCAGTACCTACGAATTTTAGAACTAAAAAAATCAGCATGAGTTTCAATTTTTTGGATTATAACAAAAGTAAATTAAACGTCTTGTAACATATTACATGAGTTTCACCTGTACGTAAGTCGAATCGAATTTTTTGTTCAAAAGTTGATGTGTAAGGGATTATAAGATTACCGGAGTGTCTGGAATGATGTCGGCTAGCTTTGTGAATTGAATTGGTTCGGACTTGTTAACTGCCATTTGAAGATGGTTGCGTGCGGCTCGGTGATGATTTGTGACGCTTGAGCGAAGTGTTCCTCTTTCCCCGCAAGTGTAAGGGAAGGGGTTACGTTTGTGTTTGTTTTTGCCTCGTTTTTCCGAAATGAGTTACGCTTATGTAGATATTACCAGGCTCGTAAAGCCGCCACCTCTCGGGATATTTGGCTCTAAGCTTACAAAAGAGAAGATGATGGTCGAAAGTGAAATCCCTGCGTGAGTTGATCCGAAGGTTGGTTATGTATGATTGGTGGCGAAGAACAAGGGTGAATTGCAACACGAGGTAGGTTCATACCTGAGAAAGATGTGGCTCGCAGTCCTTTGCACAATACAATTGGCAGCTCGTTCCTGAGGGCGAAAAGCTCTGCTCCTTGGAGCTCTGTGAAATCTCCCTACAATGTAAGCATCAAGGGATTCAACCTAAATTCGTGGGGTGTTTAGTGTTTCACGGGATACGGATATATGCTTATTAGATGCGAACCAACATAGAATACGATATATTAAGTATGTGTCTATTTCTTACTCGTGGGTGACCACTGTGCACTCTCTGATTGGAATTAGTTTGCCGCTTGCTTCCACCACCTTGGTTCTTTGACGCGTATGACTACGCGAGTATATCTCGCCATATAAATAAAACCGTATATGTGTGTAGATGCTCATAGGGAGGCCGTGCGAAATAAGTAAGGATAGAATGATATATGAATGGGTATTTGAATGGTAAGTATACCTATGGGTTCTCCTGTGTCTGCACGTGCGCGGATATCTCTGAAAGGTAGCGGTTGAATTGCTGGGTACGGAATCTTTTCACCTTCCTCTTTCACCAGGTGTATGAATGTTGAGCGAGAAAGTACCCACTGAGTTGTAATTCCTGGAGTCGCGTTCTTGAAACCTTGTTTAGCAGCTTCAACTTTTGCTCCGCCAATTATGTATGTGAAGAAAGGTTTGAGAGTCCCCCGGGATTTCAATGTTGTTGCCCCATATCACGCCTTCAACCGTATCACCCCGTATTGCGAACATGTATGCTTTATGAGGTTTTATATGAAGGCAATGTGGCGTCATGGAAATAATGTAGAAAAAGGTCATTTTATTAGAATACCTGGGTGTCGATAAGCAACACTTTCGTAGCCTTGTTTCTTTCTCATTAGTGTATACATTGCTTTTTTGTGAAACTAAAACTTTTACCCTCCGGTATCCAGGTTGTTAGTCACGTTGCGTATGTGCATCCGTTTGGCCATTATCCCGATATTTAACGTTGAAGGGTATTGTTATAAAATAGCAGACAATGTTTAATGGAAAATGAGGAACACTAATGGCGGGAGAAGTGAAGCATGGTGGGCGTAAAGTTACTCAAATATTTGCTCGAAAATAGGAGGCCTTAATTTGGGCGAATATTGACATTCATTAATGGGCTGATTATGGTGGTCGTAATGTACAAACCAAAAAGGTTTGGAGGCTCTTTCTACCAAATTCTTTTACTCGTGTACTCGTCGTGTATTTCGCGGTACACAACATTCTTTGTTGTTGTAGATTGATTCATTTCCGAGAATGTTGGTGGCGCAATGAGCACCTTAATGGAGGTAGATTTTTGGGCCCTTGACAAGGCAACATATAACTGTCCGTGGGAGAAAACAGGTTCTCGTAGATAGATACCCACCCGCTCCAAGGTTTGCCCTTGTGCTTTATTAATCGTCATTGCGAAACACAAACGCACTGGAAATTGGTAACGTTTGAAGGGTATCGTACATTTGTCTTCTTTTGAGGATTCAAGAGGAATCCTGTGTAGCAAGGTGGTATTGCCTGCGCAAGGACCGGTTGCAATTTCAGCCAGAATGGTGTGCCTTTGAAGTTCTTTACAGATCAACCTTGTGCCGTTACATAGTCCTTGGGCAGGACATATGTTTCTCAGAAGCATAACAGGACAGTTGCGTTTTAGTATCAACTCATGCGGGGGTAAGCTGCTCGGGTGCAGAGAATTGAGGAAATCGTCGTAATCTCCTCTGTGTTGAGGATCTATGGCGATGTCGCTACTTAGATATGTTGTACTTTCTCCTAGGATATTTTGCAGCATAGCTTCATTTATGTCGTCTACGCAATCATTTGTAGGTGCTAGTAGAGCGCGACACATGGCCAATCGATGTTCGGTGGCAAACATGTTTAGATCAGGGTAGACAAAGTGAATCAATTCTTGCAATGATGCCTCTTTGTCACGGTATGGTATGACGATATTAACCGGTAGAGTGATATTACCATCTTCATCCTCTATTTCTTCACCATTACCAATCCGTATTAGAAATTCTGCAAAATAAGGATCTGCCTTAGCTCTCATATTTTCGGTCAATCTCAATTTCGTAAGGAATGACCACAATGGTGAGCTAAATATGCTGGCGTCAAGCTGCTCAAGTCTACTCGCATTTGTCACGACAGGTAAGACCTGCCTGAAATCACCACCGAATACTACTACCTTGTTCCCAAAAGGTTTATCGCTGTCGTAATATCTTTCGATTTCGAAAAAGCTTCGATGGACTCTCGGTGTGCCATCGGAGCCTCATCCCAAATTATTACTTTAGCCCTTCTAAGCAACGTGGTCATGCGGATTGTTTAGTAACATTGGCTATCTTTTGCTCGTCATCATGAAGAGGCAATTTAAAACGTGAATGTGTTGTCCTTCCACCCGGTAAAATGCATGCTTTGCTTACACCCGAGCCGGCGGTAGCCGGTGCAATGTAACGTTGCGACCTTAGAGTGGCCAATATAGCCTTGTAAAGGTAGGTCTTACCGGTGCCTCCAGACCATCAATGAAGAATGCGCATGGCTCATTCTTCATGACCTTTTCCATGATAAGATCATACGCATGCCGTTGCTGGTTGTTAAGTTTGGAAACACTGAGCAGATCATTATCATCCACCTGAAGATTCATCTCATGCTCTATTTCCTTAGAACTTGTGTTTTGCCGTGCAACTAAGTTTGCCTCGGGGCCTAAATTATAGTCAGACAACTGTTTCCCTAGGTCATTTAGCAGAAGAGATAGGTCGTGAAGAGCTTTCATGCGTATTTCAGAAGCGTGCAAGTTTAGTACTGAGTGTGACCTTGCGTAGTCCTCAGAAAGTGAGTCGAGATATTTTTCCCACAATCTGCGTGGGTTAGCTGGAGCGCAAAAGACCAGAATAGTTGCGAAAAGTTGGCGTAGTTGTTGTGCCATTTGGTGCATTACGGCTTCATCAAGACACATGTCAAGGTCATTATCGGATGTGAGCAAGTTTCTGGCTAAAGCAGCTTCTCTAAATGTGGTGTGCAAGCATCCATTCTCTGTCAAAAGGACTTCATATGATTTAGGTCCTGTGACGTGATTCAATAGTAACCGCAAGTAGTACCTTTCACCCTCCCTTGGGTTGGCCGAAACGATGCGGCCTATGACCTTTCCTCTCTTTCGATCAGACCAGATGTGTTTGCCTGCATTCCACACGAAATACTTCGGAAAATCTTTATATAGAAGATTAAGACGGGTGGCACGTTCATTAGTACGGTTCATATGGAAAAACTCCATGAGCATTGTTCGACCGTAGAATTCATTGGCAACTACACCTCGTTAAGTCCTCATTAGCCGAAAAGGACACGAGGTAGTTACCGGGGAGGTGCAATTGCAAGGCAACAACAACCGGATGCATCTCAAACGATCAAAACCATAAATCCTCCAGTAAATTCGGGAGGACCAACCCATCTCCCTTCTTGGTACTCTTTTATTTCATCCTCTGTTGTTGTGCCTGCCAGCTGAAAAATGCAATCTTGTCTGGTCCTTTGTATATATATTTGTATATGTATTTCACGAGTTTGATGGTAGAACAAATTTCCAGGTTGATATGGCAATCATACTTTTGCAACAAATAAGGATTATATGGCACAATCCACTGGTTACCAATATCATGCCCCCTCACTCTTGCAGAAATCCCTGTATCTCACCGCCTATAGTGTGGGTAACTGTTGGAACCATGGGTGGTATATTGAAGGAATTCCTTGGGATATTTGTTCTTGCACATTTTATCTCGCATACATGGACATTTAGGATTCGATTGCCACACGGGCCATGGACCATGTGTTTGAGAACAAGAGCATGCAATCTCGGGCTAAGCAAAGGATCTGGTAACTCGGCGCTAATGAAACGATCATATGCTTGTGGATTCAATGGCTTAGAATCTCTCTCCATAATTAACAAAGAAATGTGCATGTGGCAACCCGCGTTTCGGAATTCGATGGAGTAAATGAAAGCAACAGTAGACCAAGGACGTGATCCTTGAGAATTTCTTTCTTCAAATTTCAAGTTTAGCCTTGAAGACACGTGCTAGTAGATCGGCCGATTTTGGGGTAATTCATGCGGCAATAAATGTTCGGTAATTTCGTCCAAGCAAGCGGGGTTGCATGTCATTGTGAGGAAAAAGTCCGGTTTCCCAAAATTCGTACCAAACACATAGCATCCATGTAACGCTTTTTCATGTCGCGTGGACCACCGACAAACGATGGTGGTAAAATAACTTTCCGGCCAACGGTAGCACTGAAGTATTCCCGGCGGCAATACTATCTAACAACCCTTGTAGACAATCCGTGCGTATTTCCCGTTGTCGCTTGTAAACATAGTCCAACCTTGAGGTTTCAATTTTTACAAACATGTCCACAATAAACTGTTGTAGCAACCTTCCTGTATGGAGCAGCATAGAACCGTCCGTGTTACGCATCTGTAACTTATAATAATAATACTGGCGGCATGAAACGGTATTACGTTTTCGGATACCTTGCTCGAATACTGGGGAAGAAAGGAATGAAGTATAGGTTAGAAGTTATTGTGTACAATTGATCTCCCGAGATAATGATCAGAGGAGGAAATACCTTGTCTCTCGTGCGTTAAAAGGTCTTCAGCATTACCCGGGAATTTGTTTCTTTGGAGTAATGGATCATGACATCTGTAGTGTCGTTTCCGCATATTGGGAGGAAGCTTCTCTATGCAACAATGCCACCCAACCTCCCTACGGGGGAAAAGGAGGGGGTACTGCAAGGCATCATAGCAACCATAGTTGTGACAAATCCTGTAGGGGGTAGCATTCTTAGTATAAATCTGGATATGTAGATCAGGGGCAGAGCCATCATCCCCGTTTAGCTAAAATGCCTGGCACATCGTCACATGTTGGCTCATTGTAAACACGTTGGTCTAACTTTGGATTAGTGACAAGGTAAAGCTTATAATTCTCAACACATCCTAGATCCTTTAGGTTTCGCAGGAATCGAGCATATGGATTGTCAGAAAGAACCTGCATTAATGTCAACATCACTTCACGAGAGAAGTGTGTTGAAGAATTTAGGCGTTGGTCAATCTCAACTTGGGGATCATAGAAATAAAATTGTACCCCACTTGGCTTATCAATATCACCGGTGAATGAAGCCAAATAATGGTGTACTTTGCCTTGCACTTTGAAGGTATAAACCCCCTGCTTATTTTTTAGCAGCTCGGAGTCTTTCTTCGCCGCAAAAGTAGTGAAAGCAAGGTTATTATTGTAAGTACGCCCGTATCTCCTGAATGTTTCGCATTCAGGATCTGAAGCTGTAAACAAGTGAGCCAGCGGGGTAGGCATAGAGGGCGAAGCAATACTTATTTCACCTTCGGAGCAACAGAAGGCTGCAGACTCATGGTAGAAACGTTTAGCTCCGCGAGCAGTACGCTTAGTTGCGCCGGAAGGATGCCGGAAGGGACATCCAAGTGTGGAGGTTGACCCATAGAAATCCTTACCCCATCCACAGCCCCCCTAGTTCTTCCTGAAGGGTAGACCCTATGGTCTATGTGAGCAGTTCGGCATAAAGAAGGGGCAAAACGAGGCGTACAAAAGCCTACACTCAATGGTGGGACTTCATTGGCGAAATTAAATGAAGCTATTCCGTTATCATCGATATTGCGGTCTAAGGCACCATGTGAACAATCTCCACTGGCTGAAATGGCAGCTTCGGCCGTAAGACCGTGACCATAATCATCTGAGTTGGCTACATGTTCATTCCTAAGCTTTCTCGCGATATTTCAAACGTCGCCGCCTCGTGGCCTCTCGCTTTCTTAGGAGCGTCCATATCATGGTAAAATTTCCGCCGCCTCTCGTTCTATAGTGAGAATTAGAACTTTGCACCGATCGTGAATGCATTGTAGGTGACTATTTTCCAGGAGCCATCTATGTGGCCCCTAAAAGCGCACCCGAATCGGCAACCGCACCCCCGAAGCTCGAAGCATTCGACACACTCGAGCTCGGAAATGTGCGAACATGGCGTTGTGTGGTCGGGCGTAGATTGACCAAGAAGCGAGGGTATTCTCTAGTTCTTTAGGGCCAACGAGGGAATCGAGGCCAGCGGCATACATCCAAGACTAACCGAGTAACAAAGATTGTCACGAATTCACCACCCGAAGGGTAAATCCCGGTGCCACTTTTCTTCAACGCATAGATTAAAGCGTCCGATTTTTCAAGAGTTGTGCTTTCTTAGTAGGATCCATATCACCATATGCTTTACGCCGTCTCTCATTCCTTTCACAATGGCCTTCTGTTAGGTGTGATGCCCGAAAGACAATTTTTTGTAATTGTTTTATTTAATAAATGAAATGATATTATTATTCATATTTATTATTCTCATAATCACCGATGTGACAATAGTATTTACACTACGTAAAAACCCCGAGTATATCGTTTACGTAATCACTTAACTCGTTGTACGAGATATACACGGGAGGATTGAGTTAAGTGAAGATGTACTTAAAATACAATTAGTCCGTAGTAAAGTTAATCGAGAGTATCGGGTCTCTCATTTAACGTACTATTAATGCGCCCATAACACGACATAGGTGTGATCGTCTTATCCGGACTTTCGGTTAAGGAACCTAATAATTGGGCATTTATATATGATAGATATATCATATAGTATGGACCGATTTGATCCGAGTTCTCAATATAATTCCGTAATTGAGAAGTCTTATCGAATCATTGGATGATCATATTATGGATATATCTTAATCCCGAGGTGATCACAGCCGATCGCTTGAATCGTATGAGGTTTGACTTGACGGTTAAGGATTACACCGAGTCCGTGATCCGAATTACCCCATCTTGGCATTGTACCGGGATTGAGTGAGTAGTCTCGTGTTATCACGTTACGGAATCCATTCCTTCCATTTACGGAAGTAGATAGACATGCTCCACTTACGAGTTAATCCTAGACATTGATCGATCCATGGATTCATATTACACCGATTAGCTACCAAAGCATGAGTTATTTGAATTATTGATCACTAGGGGTAACGGTAAGTAAGGACAAGATGTTCTTTTGGTGCGGTTAACGGTAACTTCCCGATTTAGAATGACAATGTATCTGCTGGAGGATTAATCCATATGAAATGATTATATCAATGCGACGCTTATTACTTTCTCGTGAGGAGATAAATATAATCTTATAATCGGAGGAGTGCGCCATGATTACGACGGGATTATGGTGGCATATTCCCGTGATTGATTTATCGAATATATAATTATTCGTTCGTCGGGATAATTATTTATTTGATTTATCGGAGTTCGCCGATTATTTGTCCATTTGGCGATCCCCGACGTGCGCTCCTAATATAGCATGTATATTCTCGGACGTTGAATCCTAATAATATTAATTTAGTTCATGTTGGACTTTATTAAAACGATATGTGAATTAATTGTTTAATGGACTATTAAATTAGTTGGGCTAAATAATTAAATATGTGAAAAGACATTTTCCATAATCTTACTCCCAATTATCGCGTAATGCCAAATTGAAATTGATATTGACTAGGTCAATAATGAAAATGGCGCCACATGTGATCTCTTTTTTAACAAGGAATTAGTTTTCTTGCGCGATAAAAGATTACGCGCATAAAATATTTATCGGATAAATATTTATGGTAATAAATAAAGATAAAAAATATTCTTGATTTGTTCTAGAATATTTTGGGATTATCTCTTATTTAATAGGATTATCATAATTGATTTGGTATTAATTATAAAATCCTTGGAGGCTAAGCTTTACTCCTATATAAAGAGAAGCTCTCCTGCCCTCAACACAATACAATATTTCGAGTTCTTCACTTAGGAAAAGGGAGAGAAATTTCATTTTTCGAGTAGCATATCGGAGGGGTTCGAGTCGAGGATTCCTTCCAAGTGCTTGGATCACACGTACGGAAGGGCACAAGCTCATCACATCTACTCCCAATACATCATCCTTGCGGTTCTTCGATTTGGATTTAGAGATCCAAAAGGTATGTTCTACAACCCCTCTTGTAGGTAGATCTAGTTATTTTATTACGTGTATTTTATGATATCTAGATCCTTCATCCACAAAATTTGACGTCGATCAGAGTCCGTTACAATATCCGTTCGTTGCTGAGAAGAGGCTGCTGTAGCAGAAAAACGCAGGATTCACAGAAACCCTACCTGTGACTTCCTCGATTTTCTGGGAGAGTTTAGACCGTTGAAACGCAAATCCGACCGTTCCGATGGATAAACATGGAGTTTGTGACGTGGCATAAAAATTGAAGGTCGATCAGGATTCATCTCGATTCCCGATCGGCCTCGGGAAGTCACTGATGCGCTGCATTCAAAGTCTGATTCAGCAGCAAGTTGGGCGGCTCACTGGAGAAAATTGACAAGTCAAAGCTCCGATCCAACCGTCCATATTGGAGTTCGAGGAGTGAAGAAAAGATCTGGAAAGTTTCGTCCCGATCCGAGTTCGTTTGGTATGCCGATCGTCGAAGAGTTCGAACAGCTGCAGATTTTCTTAGAAAGTAGTAAACCCTAGTTAGGGTTTTGGTTTTTATTTTCTATTAGATTAGATACGGTGGCTCAACGATCCATCTCGGTGTTTAAATTTTCCGCAATTTTATTTTTTATGTGTTTGATCATAAAATAGATATAAAATCGGAATTGCCATGACATGCATCATATCATAAATCCACTCCATGCATACATGTAGAATTTTAATTTTGGTAATTAAAATAGGCATGTATACAAACTCGCGTAATTAGTTGAAATTTAATTAATACGTGGTAATTAATTAATTTAGTAACTAATTAAAGATCCGAGGACGGGTTATGAAATCGTTAGCCTTTCGGTGTGTGTTCTCGGTGAACCGCCTTAAAGTTCGAAACGAGATCACGTTTTCAATTCGTAGTGTCTACGAGATTGAATGATGGTAAAAGAACAATAAATCTTGGATAAAAACGGTTCGCTTTATAGGTTGGGTGGTCAATTGAGCTTCGCTCGAACGACTTAACCCTCCTAGTGTGATGTATGCACGGGGTCCGGCAAGACTAAGCCAAACCGAGAGCGGAGGGGTGATTCCTTCTAATCTCAATAGGGCTCTCTTGACCCGATTTCGTCCGACTGTCACATATGTTCCAACGAATAGGACGGGTAGGCTTGCCTACGTTACCGACACCATTCGGAATCCTTGATTTTATGTGCTTTTATGTTAACATCAAAAAAAGACGTGGTTAGTTAACCCACCACCACTTCCAAAATATTGAGTGGGAGCGGGGAGGCGACAACCAACCCCACGGCCTCTACTATAGATGCAAGTAAGTGAGAGAAGGGTGACGCGCCTCGCGGCGCTTTGATTTCGTCCCCCTACGGATGGTGTTCACCCCTATCAACATTCATGGCTTGGTCTCCGAAAGGATAGATTTCGGGTACTCGTCGGGTCACCGACCTATCCTACGACGGCACACTCGGGCGTACCTAAGAGATCCGATATAGTAGGTCACACTCATCAAGGGTATTTTTTGATAAATACCTAGGCTAAAAAAGGTAAAATTTCCGCCGCCTCTCGTTCCTATAGTGAGAATTAGAACTTTGCGGCCGATCGTGAATGCATTGTAGGTGACTATTTTCCGGGCCATCTATAGGCCCCCAAAAGCGCACCGTAATCGGCAACCGCACTCGAAGCTCGCATTCGACACACCGCAGCTCGAAACCGTGCGAACATGGCGTTGTGTGGTCGGCGTAGATTGACCGAGGGGAGGGTATTCTCTAGTTCTTTAGGGGCCAACGGAGGGAATGAGGCCAGGCGGCATACATCCAAGACTAACCGAGCGATATGTGAAAGCATTGTCACGAACAAGTGTTTCCATCACCACCCGAAGGGGGTAAATCCCGGCTGCCACTTTTCTTCAACGCATAGATTAGGCGTCGATTTTTCAAGAGTTGTGCTTTCTTAGTAGGATCCATATCACCATATGCTTTACGCCGTCTCTCATTCCTTTCACAATGGCCTTCATCCTCCATAATCCTAATAAATGAAGAAGGGCATACTTAACATTGCTAGGTCACCTAGGCAGGAAACAAATATCCTGGATTTTGAACGTGAGAGTGTAACAGCTCACAGAAGCATGAGAGAGGAGGAAAGATTCTTGTGAAAAGCAACACTTTTGAGGAAAGGAAAGGCACCTGAGGCCCTTACTGATAGTAAGAATTTATCCATTCGTTATGTAAGCAATAAACATAACCATCCTAATACGTGCACAAATGCGCAGACATAGGTAAAGCATGATAACAACTGCAAGAACCCTAAAAAAATGACAAGAGATAAAAGGTTGTATGGCAAGAAGGCAACTAAATATTCTGATCCAAGAACCCGGAAAAAACGACAACAGATAGAAGGTTGTATGGCAACAAGGCAACTAAATATTCCGATCCTATGAGGGACACAAAGAAGACAAAAATAGATACCTAAATTACGCCTACATTCCTAAAGGGCATGTGAATCCTACAAGATACCGCTTTCAAGTAAAGTAGAATCAGTAGGAATAACCTATCAAGTGTACAAAGCAAAGTATTGAATGTATTATACAAAATATGCATTAAAAAGTGAGATTTTCGTAGATCTCGTAACTACGGGGTTTGCAATAGATCCCCTAACTATTGAGGTTTAAAGTAGCACCTCGAACTACACTAACCTTGATCAATGTGCTTTCTTGCCAAGCCAGGTAATCGAAGAACTTATTTGGAAGTCGTAAAAAAACGCAAAGAAAGTAAGCAGAATTGTAAGATGGAAGCACTATATTTATAATGCATACAGTGAAAGTAAAAGTGGAACAGAAGAAAGCAAATTTTAACAACTCATAAGAAAGAAAAAAAAACACAACATAGTGTCAATAGGAGTAGTTATTTTTCATCTACATATATTCTTGATGATCAATTGCAATAAGTTATCAAACATGTTTGTGTTTCATAAGATTAATCATCAATCAAAGGACTTCAACCAGAAGAGATGAAACAAATAAGCAACCGGATACTGATAGTGAAAATAATAGGGGTCACTATATTTTGTAATAATAAAGTTTGACAAATGGTTACCTAAACCTAAAAGGCATCATCTAAAGTCAGAGTTTTTTTTAATCCAGCAATTTGTTCCCTTTATATATGGGAGCAACTGTAAACAGTGAAATACAACCGGTGGTCTATGTGTCAAAGACACCTAATTAGTCCTTAGCTTGACCTGATTAGCATTTTAATCCTTTTTCGTTTCCCTCATCATTGCAATGTCTGTCTAGGCAGCAGGGAAAAAGCCTAGGCAGCTGATTGTGCTAGTGGTGGGGTGGGCTGTGTGTGTGTTTGAAAGGGGAAGGAAGATTATGCACAGACAATGGTTTAGTAGGCCTGGGGAGAAAAGGGAAAAATAATAATATACAGGGCTTGAACACGAAAGTTCGAAAACCGGAATTTAGGATCCGGAAAACTCGGTTCCACATAAGAGAAGGTTAAAAAAAATCTAAAAACAGGTACACCTACAGAAGGGATGATAATGTCTTGACCTTCAGCTATGAAAATTTCTTCACACAGCTTTTTGAAGGGATGATTCTGAAGGTTAACGTAAAGAGAGTACCGGAGTGATTCATTATCCGGAAAAACAGGCCAAGAAGATACTGGTTGAGGTGCCAAAAAGAAACCATAAAGTTGTGGTGGTATATGTATCATCTATGAATGAGCTTTCAAGTATCAATCATGGAGGAACAATGAATTTTGTTGATTTGGCTCACATACTTATTACATTCTATGTGCAAATCAAACATGGTCAGTAAGAAGGTTAAGATAAATAGTTCAGTTCTACTCCAACACCTTTTAAATGCCAAAAGCAGAATAAAAACTCCTTTAGAAAGTAAAGGGAACCAAACCTATTATAAGGCGCCACTACTGAAAAACATACAGTAAGTATCAGTGCCACACATTAGCAAAAACAAAAAAAGGTCATGCAGCCGGATTGATATAGCAATAATAGCAAAACTACAGCATCATCCTTATCATGATCATCAACATGGCAGCAGAAGTAGTAATGTGATTTCTATTAGATAATAACAAGAACAATGTGTGTCCCGTAAAGAGAGTACCGGAGTAATTCATTATCCGGAAAAACAGGCCAAGAAGATACTGGTTGAGGTGCCAAAAAGAAGCCATGAAGTTGTGGTGGTATATCTATCATCTATGAATGAGCCTTCAAGTATCAATCATGGAGGAACAATGAATTTTGTTGATTTGGCTGGTAGCCTATTCCCAAAATTTTATATTCTTCTTATTCTATCATAGTGTTATTCATATACACAATCAAAATTTTCAGGTTACGAAGATACCAGAAGGAAAAACAGTAAAGCAAATAATCTACTTGAGAGTGTCAAAATAAACAAGTCCCTCCATGCTATAATGAATGTCATTTATGCACTGAATAACAATTACCTACACATTCTACACTACAGAACAGTGCATGCATCCACAAATCCGAAAATCAAAGACTCAGTAGCAAGTCCGAATGAAATAACATAGTGAAAGAACCGAGCTTACATTATTGGACCGAAGACAACAATATAAACAACCTTCAATGTAAACAAATACATGAACCAAACCCAATTGCCTACAAATGCAAAACTACAAAACAAAGTGCATGCATCTATAAATACCAAAATCAAACACTCAACAAAGAACTCGGACGAAATAACACGGTGAAAGAACCGGAGGAGAGGAAAACGAGATGAAACGAGAAGCTAATTAAATGGCACACAAGCGAAAAGCCATATCGGAGAAGATGACACACGGATGGAAAGGAATCAAACTGCGAACCCAAATTACCCGCACAATCCGGCCTTCAATGCTAAACTGCTTATTACCAAGCAATTCAACCGCAAAATCGAGATGGTAAATATACGATTGAGAAATAGCAATTGACAACGGAAACATATTCATCGAACCAAAAAAACGAACAGATTAGCAACCCACCAGAAACAACAGAAGCAATGCGACCAAAATGGCCTGACCCTTGGCCAGGCATATTTATACAAGAAGAACCGACGAAGCGGTGGTGGAGGATGGAAGGGATTAAGGCGGTGGTGCTTAGCTGACGTAAGAGCACTCACCACCTAGGGAGGAATGAAAGAACGATGAGATGGCCAGGAGGTGATACCGAATGATGATTGTCTCAAACGGCGTCGTTTCAGCAGCCCCCCTTTTGGTCGTCCTTCTTCGTCGTCTTCTTTCAGCAAATTTAATAAGAATACTCCAAGTATGATAACTAGTAGGCACGGCCGTCCATCGAAGAATTGCATACAAGGTGATGACAGAGAAAACGTATTATTATCTTGTTCTTGGCATGATGCATGTTTGATGACTCAATAACATTGAATTTGTTAACGAGAATGCATAGACAATAAAAAAAAAAACAACAACAAAAAAAAAACAGAAAGAGTTATAACACCAAACGCATCTAATATCTAGAAGTTGAAGAAGAGAACCTCCGGGTAATGGCACGCCGTCGAATTCCCCGGTTTATCGTCGGTCTCCTCCATCGTCTGACCCTTTTTTTTTCATTTTGTATTTTATTGGTTTTTGGGTAATCACAATACAGCTGGAACACAATACACAACAATAAAAACTGACTATGTGGCAACAATTATGCCACGTGGCGGCCCTTGGGGGTTTCCCTTTGCCTTTATTAGAGTAAGGTGAAATACAGCTGGAACACAATATATAAAAATAAAAAAACAAAAAAAAAAAAACTATGTAGCAATAATTATGCCACGTGGCGGCACTTAGGGGTTTCCCTTGGCCTTTAATATATTAAGGTGAAATATCAGGAATAGATAGAGGGGTGTTTGATTAAATAAGACAATCTCAAACTTTTTTTCTTAAATGAGTTTACTACAACTTTTTTTAACCAGGTAAGCTTCTCTTTATTTTCTCAAATTCCTATGCCTTTAATGCCTTTTTTTTTAAAAAATTTAAATTCAAAAGGCAATCAGCATTTCCACTTTCTTTTAATTAAAAAAAAAGAAAACAAACCGAAACAAATAATCACAAACTGGTTCGCCAATATTTTATTGTCAATCACGAACTGGGTAGTACCATATTTTTTTATTTTATTCTTTTGTTAAAACAAACCTGGCGTTTGTTTGTTTTATTTTCTATTTTTTATTTATATACTATTAAAAAAATATAACAAAAACTTAAAGTGCATTATATATATATATATATATATATATATATATATATATATATATATATATATATATATATATATATATATATATATATATATATATATATATATATATATACACACACACACAAAACACCTTATATTTTATGCCTAGTTATCGGAACCGGACCGGACATTCGTATAAAAAAATCATCGGGTCACCGGTTCAATCGGTATGTCATTGGTTCAATTGGTAGGTTACTACATAAAATTAAAAAAGATAATGTAATATTCAATAAATAAAGTATGTCATACATAACCATTTCCATAATATTTCAGTATCCAAATCATGGCAATTTCGCAAAAAGAAAAGAATCGTTCTTGTTTGAAACTCCGCGATAACACTGGTTTGATAAATATTCGCCCGGGTCACGGTTATTTGATTCAACCGGTAGGTTCATGGTTTGACCCGCGAGTATGCCAGCCCTGGGTGGTTGGTTTCCTTAATCGGTCCAATGTATGAATCAGCCCAGTTGTCCGGTGTGATTGCCGGTCCGATTTTGATTACTATGATATTATGTACTGTAATATATATGACCACCCTGTCAACGTAGATCCGAATGCCGACAGACCGATTCAAAGAAAGAACGGACAACTAACATTTCAGTCACAGTTCATTATGCTTTAAGAAGGAGTTGTAATAAGTTGTATAATGGATACAAATTTATAAAAGAAAACTAGTTGTATGCGTTTAATGTTTAATATTGCTCGAGCCGAAATTCGAAGTTTATGAAAATTTGAAATCAAGTTGTTTATATATCATATACATATAACCTATAGTCATAAAAGAGTCAAATTGGGTAAATAGATTATATTATAAGTTTTGAAGTGATATAAATATGAAGATACTTTAATTTAAGTATATTAATTATAATGTCTCGCTCATATATAACTATCTAAGTGATATGAATGTCGTTATTATTGTAATAAGAGGTTAAAATGGGATAATTAAAGGGTTTATTGATATGTTTTATTAATATGTGAATGATATATATGTGTAATATACTATGTGTATGATGTTTATATCAGTTATGCTAGTATAAAATTGTAATATATAAATAAAGCATACTTGATTTTTATATCATTGAAACATAGATCCGAAAGTTTAATATTATAAGTGTTTGAACATCACTTTGATGGGTATTTAAGTTATTTATAGATTTTAATGATGATTTTGATTGATTGAGCATCCAATTGATGTTTATTTAAGTTAATTAAGGTATTTGATATAATGAACATCAATATGATGTTTGAACTTAATATAATGTTTATTTGAGTTAATATTGGTCTTTGATGATCATTATAAGTTCTTGAAATTGATATTATGCTTAATGATGATTGTAAGTTTGTAACTGTATGGACATCATATTTGATGTTTAAAAATCAATATGGCGTTTATATTGATTGTGTTTGATGATCATTATAAGTTGTTGTACACAAACTATATTTTAACCAAAGTTTATTATAGTGTTTAATGATGAATATAAATGATTGACCATCAAATTTGTTGTTAATTGTGTTGTAGTGTTTGACAATGATTATAATCAATAAAGACCAATATGAGGTTTATTGTATTAGTTATATTGTTTCATGATTGTAAGTTGTTGAACATTAATTTGATGCTTGTTTAAGTGCAATATAGACTTTAATGTTGATTATAAGTGATTGAATATTTATCTGGTATCTAATTATGTTCATTATATGGTTTAATGTTTTTTTAGGCGATTGAATATGAATATGATGTATATTTAAGCTATTTATAGCGTTTGTCGATGTCTATTAATTGTTGAAGATCAATTTGATGTTTGTTGAAGCTTATTACAATTATTAATGATGGCTAAGAGTGTTTGAAGATCAATTAGACGTTTGAAACAGTATGGTGTTTATTTGAAATCAATCAAGTTTTTTATGATAATTGCACGTGGTTGAATAGTTAAATAATGTTTATTTAAACTTAAAATAGCATTTAATGATGCTTATAACTAATTGAAAAATCGAAGATTGAATTTAGATTTTACTTTTTACATATTGAATGTCTTCTAAGACATCGCATGTTAGTTTCACCATAGATTTGATACGATATCTTTAACAATGTCCGTAATATCATCAGTGGCTATCTTTTGTTGATAATTCACGAAGATTTAGGGATGGAAGGAGTAGTTTTAGGGATGAGATGAACAATGCTCTTCCTTAGACTTCTCGATTCATCTTGTACTTCATGTATAGTAGATATATTTAAGTAGGGTGGACAAAATAATTGGCCTAATAAGTAGCACAATCCGTTCTAAAATATAAGTTATTTTAAAACTTTAATGATAGAAGTTTAAAATATCATTTCATAGATTTATGTAATAATTCAAAATAATGATTTTTTTAAAGATAATTAGGGATAAGGACACAATCTGTAATATTTTTAAGTAACATGACAGCTACATATTTTTTATAGGGAGAATGACAACTGCATAATTTTTATAGCGAGAAGGACAAACAGTGAATTCCGAAAATCAGTGAATCTCCCCAATGAATCCCGAAATCAGTGAATTTCGACACTGAATCCCGAAAATCAGTGACTTTCGACAATGAATTTTGAAAATTACTGAATTTCGACAGTGAATTTTGGCAGTGAATTTAAACAGTGAATTTCGAACAAAAGTGAATTTCGACAGTGGATAAATAATTTTGTCCTTTATGCAAAAGTTTCAAAAGACTGTTTTTCTACTCAATTGATGAAATATTTCTTTCATTCTCCCTCATTTCCCTTTTTTTTTAAATAGATAATAAATTTAGAGGAAAGATATATAAAAATGAAATATATGTCTAATTGATATTCCAAAAAACCTTCTATTGTGATAAATAAAAAAACGCCCATGTTTCATAGCTAGGTAGAATAATAAATGGAAAATGGGTTCACTTTTGCTTTTGCTAAATGACGTGCAATTGAGAATAAAGAACTTAAAACACTAGCAAAGGCAGCTAGATCTGTGGTCGGAGTGTGGAAGTTCGAATCCCATAAAGAAACGACTTTTTTAATTATTTGGTATAATAACAAGCCCATGACTCGATTTACATTTTCACTCATGAGACGGTGAAGTGGGAAATCTTGTGGTGGTTAGAGTTTAACCATTAAAACACCAGGAAAGTGTAACCGTAAGTTTCTAAATTAAATGACATGCAAATGGGGTCACTTTCTCAATGGTATATTCTTTCAAAGTGTTTGTTGCACCGACGGATGCAGAATTTTTTTTACTTGGGGAAAAATTGAAAAAAAAAAGTTGAAAAAAATTTCAGTGGGGGCAAAATTGAAAAAAAATCAATAGCGAGGATTCGAACCCATGAAATTATGATAAATAACAAATGTTCTAAGTAGCTAAACTAAGTGAATAATCATACTAAATTTTATTTGAAATAATATACATACACAGTTTTAATATTATAAGAGAAATATATTAGTAAATTCGTCCGGAAATTTAAGTGGGGTCCATGTGAAAGATTTAATAAAATAAAATAAATGAAAGGAGATCTGTTTTATTCAATGATCAAGTGTTGCCCCAGTACATTATTATATAGTGTTTTGACAGATAAGAAAATCTTAAATTATGAGATAAGAAACTATTTAAAAGTACAAAAGAAAATCTTAAATTATGAGATAAACTAGAATAGATAAATAGAAATAGGTTTTGAAGCTGGTTCATTGCTGTTTCCGTCCTCCTTCTTCTTTATCCGAAACTTCTTCTTTATTTTCCAAATTCAAGTCAAACATTATCTTAACAGCGCCCCGCAAGCTGACAGGGAGTGTACGAACGGGAAGCTTGTCTGAAAGATAGCGGATTCTAGCTTTGGATAACCCCTCGTAAAGACATCCGCAAGTTCGAATCCGGAAGAGACATGCCTGAGAAGAACATCCCGATTGAATACTTTCTCATGAATAAAGTGAAAATCGACCTCGATATGCTTGATCCAAATGAGAACTAGGCGATCCTTTCGCCGCCGTGTGAAATTCAGGATTGACAATTGTTGTAGGATTACCTATATTATCAATTGTAAATTTTGATGTGCACGGTTGAGAACCATCCACGAAACCCATCAAGTCATGGATCTTAAGAAGTGAAACCATTTGGGATAATGATAGAGAGATTTATTTTGAGATATATAAAAAAAAAAAAATTAAAATAAATTAAAGAGTTGACCGAGATTTTGCAGATATTAAAGATTTGACCAAGAGTTTGCAGAAAGAATGAAAAAATAATAATAATAATAATAATAATAATAATTAATAAGAAAATTGAATTGGAGAAAGATCGGAGGAGAATGAAAGGGAGGGACATTTGACTGACTTCCAAGGACATTTGACTGACAGTAGCAAGGGAGGACAAAAAAAAAAAGGACAGAAAATTGATTTGTGGTCATTAACCAAAGAATGATGAACGACTGTGCCTCCTCATCTCATCGGTAAATGAGGACGATTTCACGGCGAAGACTCCGGTGGCCAGAAAACAACCCACTGGAAATTCTTCCAAATACTTGAAGACAGACAGATTGGGAAGAGGACGATCAGAAAAGACGCTTGAATTTTTTTTTTTTTAATTTTTTTTTTCGTATGACGAAAAAGAGAAACGAGCAGAAACCGGGAGGCTGGATGTCGGAGAGAGGGACTGTAACGGCGAATTCAGATGCAGAAGCATGGAAGAAGCTGTTGTACCGGTCGAATCCGGTGAGGAGGGTGCTTGGAGAAGAAGCTTATGGTTTCAGTGAAGACGCCAATTGTGGATGAAAGACTGAGATTCCATGGATGCAAGCAGATCTGAAGATACCGGAAAGCTGGGATTCAGCCATCGAAGCTGTGCGAGAATAGAAGTAGCAAAGAAGGAGAGGATCTGGAGACAGGAGAAGAAGGTTGCCGGGGAAAGGGAAAAAAAATCAAAGGAAGAAAAAAAAAATTGAAGACGGGCGAGGGGTGAGGGTTCGTATAGATTACGGTAACGAACCCCCACTCAAACGGTGTTCTTTATTATTGACCAGGATCTACGACGTTAGTCGAAAAACTCTGATACCATTAAAGATTTAATAAAATAAAATAAATGAAAGGAGATCTGTTTTATTCAATGATCAAGTGTTGCCCCAGTACATTATTATATAGTGTTTTGACAGATAAGAAAATCTTAAATTATGAGATAAGAAACTATTTAAAAGTACAAAAGAAAATCTTAAATTATGAGATAAACTAGAATAGATAAATAGAAATAGGTTTTGAAGCTGGTTCATTGCTGTTGTCGTCCTCCTTCTTCTTTATCCGAAACTTCTTCTTTATTTTCCAAATTCAAGTCAAACATTATCTTAACACCATGCACCCCACCCCTGGTTTGTTGGATATAGTGTTGGTATTACTGGCTTCTGTTCTACTTCTTAACATCTACTATTAGAGTATCCACTCTGGCATACTGGGCGAGATGTGTTCTCATCCACGTTTCAGTCCATTTTACAACTGAATAATGATTTAGGCACATAATTTTGTACACAAAGATACACAGAAAGTGTATCTACGACGTACAATGTGATTTGTGATGTTAAATAAAAGAAAATGAAAAAACACACAACCATGAGATCACATTTTCTGTTTATTTTTATGTACAAAATTTTGTGTCTTAATCATTATCCTTTACAACTTTCATATGTTGCTCACCCACAATAGCCTACAATAGGGATCTCGATCCCGGCGATGCAAGGTGCACAGCTCCCCCGACAGTGCATCGAAACGGTGTTGTTTCGATCCGAAACGACGCCGTCTCGATGCGATGTAAAAAAAAAACACAGTCAAAACGACATCGTTTTGGATCGAAACGACATTGTTTCGATGCACTGTCGGAGAGCTGTGCACCTTGCACCGTCGGGGATCGAGATCCCTACAATAGCCCATTTGTAAATGTCAAAATAAAATAAAATAACCGCAATTTGTCCTTAAAAAAAAATAAAAATAAATAATGGTAATTTGTCTTCGGTCTATTTTTTTATTGCAAATACCTTCCTCCCCTGCAGTGACCATCCACTTCTTCTGCTCCTCCTTTTGCCGGAATTTCTAATTTTTCATGACTCCGGCAAGTGGTAGGTATGCTGAATTGAAGAGAAGTGGTCGATGTATTCAATCCACGGATTAAGAAAAAAAAGAAAAAATCTATTGCAATGAAGAAAGAACAATCCTTTGGATCCAGTGAGTTGCAAGAATATTGAATCTTCTCTCTTGCGTGCAGAAATTTCTTCCGATGCACTTCTCTTCCATTGCACCTCTTCCCGAGCATTTTTTTTTTCCCCTCTACTGTTTTGTTAAAAAAAAATTTGTTTTTGGAAAAATAGAAATTAAATTGCAAATGTGTCGAGATCTGTGTGCACGCTAGGGTGGAAGGCCAGGTGGACAGACCCACCTCCACACCCACATTATACTTGGGAGAGGATCCTCTCAAGTGGGATATAAAAGTGATCTCTCAAGTGGTGCATCCATTAGCTGCCATGTGGAGTTTGAATAATGTGAGCCGTAGAGATTTACCGTTTCATTTCAGGTCGAATTGTCAGGTTTGTGAATCATTTTCTTTTCTTTCTTTTTTTTTTTCCTGCTAAAACTACCATTCTTCTAAAAATTCCTTAGGAAATTAATATCATATAAAAAAAGAAATCCAAACGAACCATCTTTGTTCATATCTTTTTCTTGTTTGCAATATATACAAATATATCTGGAAAAAATTTATAATATCTGTAACCTTTCTCAACTTTTCCTCAACTTTACATTTATTCTATGTTAATGAAATCACTTCTGTTAGCTCTTCTTCTTTTGCTGCTGGCCCTCCATTTTCCAAAAAACAATTTTTTTTTACAGTTAATATTTCAGTGTTTCCTAAAAAAAAAATATTTCAGTGATTTTTATTTTTATTTCTATTTTGGGGCTTTTGATTCAATGTTATGAAGCACCGGCACTTCAATCTAGGCCCGTACGCCATGTCCGACACATTTTCGATACGACACGCTTCCGACACGTGTGTCGACTGATTAAAGTAATATTATTTGAAATTTTAACATCCGACACGCTGTCGACACTTTCCAACACGTGGCCGATACTTCCCGACACTTCTGAACCAATTTTTTTCAATTTTCTTTTCTTTTCTTTATTTAAGTTTTATTCGATGGAAACGTTAAAAAACTCAATTTCCATCTTGATTATAATTTAACAAATAATACGCCTAATTACGTTTATACGTTTTTGTTGTTAAACAATCATTTTTATACTTTGTATTATTTTGAAGGTCAATCACAATTTTGTTTTTACTTTTGGCATCGTATAAATGTCGAATCTATTTTAGATATTTATAATGTTTACGTATTATATATCTTATTTGTCTACGAATATTTATTTGATTTATTGAATCTTATTTACAACGTATAATGTTTAATATATATATATATATATATATATATATATATATATATATATATATATATATATATATATATATATATATATATAATGTGTCCGCAGAGTGTCGTGTCTTTAAATTTTAGAAATTAGTCGTGTCAGAGTAGTGTCATGCTATATGTTTATATTCGTGTCGTGCGATATGTTTATATTCGTGTCGTGCGGCGTATACGTGTGTGTGGTATATAGATTCCATGCCTCTCTCTTACTTCTCATTGAGATTAAAAAGCACTTGAGCCTTCTGGAAAAAAAAAAGCACTTGAGAACAGGAGATCCCACCTCAACATAAATATATAAATAAATAAATAGAACCGGAGATCAATGGTGGTTTGCATCTCATATTGATTTTGCAGCAGGCCGGCGACGGTATGAGAATTAATTTATCTTGACTCAAATCTCTTTGTTAAACTCAAATCCCTTTCTAAAATTCACCCTCTTGATACTGTGTCGGATGATGAAGAACAGTTGCTTGATGTATCAAAAGGAAAAAAACAAATTTAAAATAAAAAAAAAAAAAAAAAACAGTTTAAAGACGGAAAGAATGAATAGGGGAAGAAAAATACAAGTGTGGCAATTGAAATCTGGAAGGAGGCAAAATGACGCCGTTTAACCTTAATGGAAGGAAAATAAACATCTATGGCTTAGATTGTATAAACTCCACATGGCAGCTAATGGATGCACCACTTGAGAGATCACATTTATATCCCACTTGAGAGGATCCTCTCCCCATTATACTTTTAACTGTGGTTTATTTTGAGCTATTGTGGACTAAAATTTATTGTGTCAGACAGCACATCCAGTTCACACTGTGGTAAAGTGAGCTATAGTTAATGCTCCTATACTGCTCAGGGACAGATCCAATGTACACAAGGGGGGGTGTACGGCATCCACTTAATTTTTCATGTGAAGTTACTAAAATACCAATCTAATAGTATTAAAGATCATGTATGTATATTATTTCAGACAAATTTTAGTGTAATTCCTTATCTAGCTCTACTGGTTAGAAGAATCAATACTATACTTGAGGTCACATGTTCAAAACCCAGCTGCTTCATCATTTTTAACATTTTTTATTATTTTGGGTGGATCATCTCAGACAGAAAACTATTGACATGTTTGTTTTGCAAGTATGGAATGGATTAAATGAACATATTTTATTACTGCGTTTGGAACAAAAGGAATAAAATGTAACAAATTCCACAATAAGTGAGAATACAGTGACGGGTAGGGCGGGGTGATGAGGTATGGTAAGGTGGGGTGGGGTAGAATGAGGTAGCCTTATCTCTCCATCCTACCTTACTCTACATGCCCTTCACTCCTAACCATTGACCTTACGTAACACCCACCTTACCCTACGTCTCTACTCACCCTACCCTACCACACCACCCTCTCACCCACCTACCCAACCCATCTTACCCTACCCACCTACCCTACCCAACCCATCTACTCACCCCACCCTACCATACCCAACCGTACCCGTAACCTACTCAACTTACCCTGCCTAACTTGACCCTACCCAAAGCACCCTACCCCACCTCACTTACCCGCTCACCCTACCCCACCCCACCTTACTTTACGATCCTACCCCAACACATCTAACCCTACTTCTTTCCATCCACCCTACCCATCACTTACCGTACCCTACTTTTCCACATGCGCTACACTACCTTACCACCTCAACCTACCATTTCACTAGCCTACCTAACCCTACCCCACCTTACACATCACCACACACTATCATATCTCATCGTATCACAGTACCTTACCCTATCCTAACCTACCCTACACACCACCCACCTTACCAATCACCTACGCTATCCTACTTTACCACCCCAACCTACCTCATAATTACCTTCCTAACTCAAACCTACCTTACCCAGCACCCCACCATACCTCATCCATGCATCCATCCCACCACCCACCTTAATTTACCCTGCCATTTTTCACCGGCCACCTACGTACCCTACCTATCCTATCCCACAACCCCTTACCTCAGCCTACCCTACCCCGCCACCCACCCAATCTCACCCCATGCCACCTTACTCTTACCCACGACCAATATGTTTTGTTGATTTTCTTTTTATTCTATCTCATTTTAAAGTAGTTAATATGAACATTTTTCATTCTATTGAAATGGAATTTCATTGAATTCCATTATCTATAATTTTATCAAAACATTGGAATGTAATAATCATTTCATTCTATTTCAATCCAACAAAACAAACCAGCCATAAATCTTAACACTAGTTTTATGGTTGGTTTGTTTTATTTTTGAAAATTTCTTTTTGGTTTTAATTTTTTTTATTATTATTTTGAAATTTCTAGCATCTTTTCAGAATTGTTCTACAATAAATTTTTTTTTTTTTTTGCTGTTAAAAATGATTTAAAAATTAAAATAAAATTAGTGACAGACAAGTGTAACCTGTGGAAGACGTTAAGGATATCAAACCGTACAATTATTGCTCATATGTTGGAATAGCGACATGCAATAATTCTGGTATAAATTAGTCCCATTCTCTCAATTATTTTTGTCCATAGAAAATGGATCAAATCAAATCCTACAAAAACAGGTAGGTAGTAGGTAATTAACGAACCGGACAGCCAACAAGACATTGGCTCTGTGGTCAATAGTAAGGTCCTTAACCTGAAAGTTTCGGATTCGAGTTTTATTGGGGACAAAAATGCGTGCGTGTGCACACTAACCTTGCCAATAGTTTTAGTAAACTTAAAAAGCTTATCACTAATATATACATAGCTTGTTATTGACATACATATAACATAGATTGTTATCTTTTATGCATTTATTCAAAGAACACAAAAAATTTACGTTACCATTTGTCGTAACGACGAATTATAAAATTTGGGATTACAAAAAAATTACGTTATCTCATATCATAACAATGATTATTAAATTTGGGGTTTATATAGGGGCGATTTATATAAGAGGTACGGGAGTCTACCCCGGCGCTAGGTTATTTAGCCTTGTGTCAACAAATTCTTGGTCAATTAAACTCTTTCAAAAAAAAGGTTGAACCATTATTTTATACCTAAAATACCCCCATTTTCTTGTATGAACCATGAACCATGAATCCTTAACCCGCCGGAACTCGTTGGAAAACCCGCCTGAACCTGCCTGAACCCCCCGAACCCTCCCCGAACCCCCTCTAACCCCCTGAACCCCCACGAACCCACTTGAACCCCCACGAACCCACCTGAATCCCAGAATTCCTGAAACTTGAAACTGCAATTTTCCGACGACCCTTTGGCAGGGGGCGTTTTTTTTTTTTTTTTTTTTTAATCGTGAATGGAGGAAATCGGAGGTGTAATGGAGGAAGGAAGAAGGATGGAGTAATTCAAATATCTCCAACAATCCTCCACATGAATGAATATTAATGCAAGTGTAATGCAGACTCTAAAGAGATTACAGGCGGAAATCGACTGCATCGGGCGAGGTGGTTTGCTGCCTTGAACGTTCTGTAGTAGTGTACCATCGGACATACTCGCCCAAGCAGTGAACTATAGGTCTTGAACTGCTCAGGCTTTGGTGCATGCTTAGACAATGATACCTACACAACAGATCTCCTAACATTCTCGAGGTTCTCATGGTTGTGTCCGTTTTGGCCCTGGAACACCTTGGTTTCAGAAAGTGTGTTAGAGAATTCAGCCATCAAATTCTCACAGAAGCGGCCCCACTTCCACTTACATAGGTGACATCCTATAAAGAGTACTCTGCAATACCCCACTTGGCTTGACCAAGGTATAGGAATCATTAAAAGGTTAATGCTTAACCTAACAAAATCACAGAAAGCACTTTTGTTTTTAACAGAATAGGTAAGTGCTAACTGTCCCTCATAACTTAGTTGTCCCTTTTGAACCATGATCTTGGATCTCCAGTCACTATGGTTGGATTACCATTATAAGGGAACATGCGTAATAGGCTTAAGTTCCATCCCGTTTGTCAAAAATTTGACACCCGATCTCTAGCTAAACTTTTTTTATAAGCGGATCCGCATGATTCTCCTTCGACTCTATATATAATCGAGGAAATCGAACCATTAGAGATCAATTATTTAATGGTATTGTGTCTACGAAGTAAATATCTAGACTTACCATTGTACATACAACTTTGTGCGCGTCCTATAGCCGACATACTATCACAATTTGGCTAATAAGAAGAATTGGCTTTGGCAAACACGGAATATCCTCTAAGAAATTCCGAAGCCACTCTGCTTCTTCTCTAGCTTTGTCTAACGCAATAAACTCAGATTCCATAGTGGATCGAGCTATGCATGTTTGTTTTGTTGATTTCCAGGACACTGCACCACCACCAATAGTGAAAACATATCCCCTGGTGGATTTTGAATCCTTACAGTTAGATATCCAATTTGCATCACAATATTCTTCCAATACTGCTGGATATCTTGTATATTTTATACTAACTTCAAATACCTTAACATCCGGTCAAGGGCTATAGATTGAACTTGAACCATCTTTCTCCTTGTCTTCACACATAAAGATCTCCTCAATACATCATTCCTTGTCACATTTCAATGTACAACAGGAATGTCTTACTTGTGCATCAGAAACCGATAGACATTACTGTCACTTACATATCCAAAGAATATGCGTCATTTGTTTCAGGCCCTTATCTTGACATGCTTTGGCTTAAGTATTTCGACCCTTGCCAAGCAAACCCACACTTCCAGGAATTTGTAAGTAGGGTTGTAGCCTTTCCAACTATCACAAAATTTCTACAAATCACCTGACATATAGCATATGTCCCAATTTAAACTATAAATTGACAAGAGTTATGCCACACGGTTTATGACCAATCGTAGATACAAATCGAAATGATTGGTTCAACATATAAACTTTAATTGCATCCAGCGTTCATGAATTCATATAAATGACATTGATAACAAAATTGCATTTCACTCTTGTTAGTACACTATATATGCATGCACTCAACAATTATTATTATGCATTAAAATTCTAATTAGTTACATAACAAATACCAATTTACAGAATTTTTGTACCCCAAATTCCGAAGTGATTGAAATATGAACAAGCATACATATATTTTCAGTCAGGACATTTCACTTCGTCGGAATAACAAGTTCCATATGTTAGAGATATTGAGATTTGGAAAACAACAACAATGTCAAAACCGCAGGAAAACTAAAACGCAGATAATGGTTTGCTTGATATGAACGTAAAATCATGTAAACACTTTCCTATAAAAGTTATTTGCCCCTTACTGAATGCCTAGGGTGACACAAATACTATTGTGAGATAAGACTACGTTTTCCCTTCAAATTTAGGCACAAAAAATGAAGATTACTCTTGGAGATAGTTTAAGGTGTTTTTTACTTTCAAAGATGAATGTGCTTCTCTTTTTCTATATGTTTAAAGCACTCAAAAAGATCTTATTTATTGATGGAAAAACCGACCTCTTATGTATGCAACCTTTGGAAATAAGTTATATACATAAACAGTTGAAAAGGACTGAAAAGACACACCATTTCAGAATTTCGGACCGCATCCGTACGGATGAAGTTATCATCCGGACGGATATATCACAGTATCAAAGTTTTCACCGTTTCAGCCTTTCATCCGTACGGATAACTATATGCTTCTCCAAATTCTGAATTTTGGTCCTTTAAGTGGATTTTCAGTCCTCTAAGTGATTTTTCCGAACTATACTTGATCAGTTAAATCCATAAACTCGTAGATACTTATACGAGTGTACACTCCGTACCTCCAAACTCATATTATAGCATTCCGAGTTCACACATCTTTGTACCAAACCCCGATTACATAAATGAACATGGTAACACTTAAATTACCAACAATCCTCCCCCATTTAAGTGTAATCCTTGGTTTAGTTGAATAACAGTCAAAACATAGCAACTCATGCATCAATGATAATGTCACGAAGATTGAATTATCACTTAGTAAAATTACACATTTCAAATATTCGAGTATTAGGGTGTGTCTAAGCATTGAACCCCTTTACACGTTTTGAATACATGAAGATAACATACACATGAGTTAATATAACTCCAAAAGCTTATTCTTGACACTAATTATTCAGGCCTTGTGTCCATATCCATTCATGAGCATATAGAAATCCAACTCTCGAACTTTCTTGAAGCGGCCAAACTTCATACTCATATAGGTGAGCCTTTATATAATCGTGCACCTGCAATAGCACTTTGTCAAAGACTCATTATGAAGAATCCCTTCATCCTTAACTTACAGGTAATAGCACATACCTCGGGATAATATCATGTGCTCAAATCTAGATAATAAGCCTTCCACATTGAATTCTGCCTCTAACATTGTATTAGAAGGGAATTGGGTATCCTATCACCAAGATTCAAATGAATTGTAAACCCATCCCGATAACAGACTTTTGTACCAAGGATCTAGCCAATCCTTTTGTTAAGTGATCAGCTAAGTTATGTTGAGATTTCACAAACACAACCGAAATCACCCCGTGAGTGATCAACTCACGAACCGCGCTATGTCTAACGCCCAGGTGTCGCGACTTACCATTATACACTTGACTATAAGCTTTAGACAAGGTAGAAGCACTATCACAATGGATAGAAATGGGTGATATTGGTTTCGGCCACAATGGAATTTCATAAATCAAATTCCTAAGCCACTCACCTCTTTTCCGGCCGCAACCTAAGGCAACAAACTCGGACTCCATAGTCGAGCTAGTAATACATGTTTGCTTTTTGGAAGCCCATGAAATGGCACCTCCTCTAAGTAAAAACACCCAACCACTAGTAGAAGAATGATCCTCTACATTGGATATCCAACTAGCATCTGAGTATCCTTCTATTACCGAAGGATGTCCCACATAAGTCAAGCCAAAATCCTTGGTCAACTTAAGATACCTTAGCACACGAGTTACCGCACGCCAATGATGACTACTCGGATTACTCGTAAACCTGCTTAGCTTTCCAACCGCATAAGCAATATCCGGACGTGTGCTAGTCATAGCATACATCAAACATCCTATTACCCGAGAATACTCAAGTTGTGATATCGGATTTCCCGTATTAGGCATGAGTTTCTCATTAGTATCCATGGGAGTATTAGCCGAAGTGGAGTTTTTACAATTGAACTTCTTCAACACTTTCTCAATGTAATGAGATTGTGTCAAAGAGAACTCTTTGTCACTCCGTTTTATCTTGATTCCTAGAATCACATCCGCCTCCCCCATGTCTTTCATAGAAAAACTTGATGACAAAAATTCTTTGCAAAGGTCAACTTGATCTTGGTTGGTTCCAAAGATCAACATGTCATCAACATATAAGCAAATTATCACACCATTTCCGGTATTGTCAAATTTGCTATATATACACTTGTCTGATTGATTAACCATAAATCCATGAGACAAGATAACTTCATCAAATTTATGATGCCATTGTTTAGGTGCTTGTTTAAGACCATACAATGATTTAACAAGCTTACAAACCTTATGCTTATTTCCTGGCAAAACAAAACCTTCCGGTTGTTTCATATAAATTTCTTCTTCCAAATATCCATTTAAGAACGCCGTCTTAACATCGATTTGATGGATTACCAGATTGTTAATTGCTGCCAATGCAATCAACAATCTTATTGTGGAGATTCTAGCAACCGGTGCATAGGTATCAAAATAATCAATACCTTCCTTCTGCCTAAAGCCTTGAATTACCAATCTGGCTTTATACCTGTCGACAGTGCCGTCAACTTTCATCTTTCTTTTAAAGATCCACTTGCAACCCAAAGGTTTGCAACCACGTGGAAGATCCGCAAGGATCCACGTGTTGTTTCCCATTATGGAATCCATCTCATCATTGACGGCTTCTTTCCACAATGACACGTCTTGAGACTCCATAGCCTCCTTAAACGTCTTAGGATCCTCATCAATATTATAACAATATGAATATTGGAATCCTACTTCATCTCTTGTTCCTTCTACCAAATAAGTTTGATAGTCGGATCCAAAAGATTTTGCTTTCCTAGCCCTTTTGCTTCTACGAAGCTCCAAAGGCTCATCTTGAGAACTGACATCATTATTGTTCTCCACTCCAACATTAATACGAGTTATATCCTTCGTTCTTTGTATAGACGAAAACCGATTTTCATCAAAGATAGCATCTCTTGATTCAATCACAGAATGAATTGCAACTGAATCATTAGGCTCTATAACATAGAACCTATAAGCCTTGGAATGCATAGCATATCCAATGAATATACAATCAATGCCTCTCTCACCCAAGGTTTTAATCTTAGGCATGGTGAGCCTTACAACAAACTTCTACATCCCCAAACTCGTAGATAACTCAAGTTTGGCTTCTTTTTGAACCAAAGTTCATATGGGGTAATAGGATTCCTTTTATTAGGAACTCTATTCAGCAAATAACAAGCCGTTAACATGGCTTCTCCCCAAAATCCCTCACTCAAACCTGAGTAAGATAGCATGGAATTAACCATCTCTTTAAGAGTACGGTTTTTCCTTTCCGCTATACCGTTTTGCTGTGGCGTGTAAGGCGCCGTAACCTCATGTATAATCCCACATGACCCGAAAAAGGTTGGATCAAAGTATTCACCAACTCGATCGGTACGCAACTTTTTAATTTTAGAGGTTAATTGCAACTCAACTTCACTTTTATAGATTTTGAATTTATCGATTGCCTCATCTTTAGAATGAAGTAAAAACACATAACAGAACCGAGTGCAATCATCTATAAAAGTCACTACATATCTTTTGTTGCCAAAAGAAGGTGTAGCACAAAAGTCACATAGATCACTATGGACAAGATCCAAAACTGAAGACGACCTTCAACACCATGAAAAGGCTGTCTAACAATTTTGTTCAACATACATGTATCACATTTATTTACATTCATATCAAAAGATGGAATTAAATCATGTTTAGACATTAATAACATACGTTTGTAATGAACATGTCCTAACCGAGCATGCCATAAAACAAACATTAACTTCATGATTCATACAAACATTATTCACAACATCATGCCGAATGTTAAGCATAAACATACCATTACAAAGATAACCAAATCCTATAAATACACCACACTTACTTAAGATGTATTTGTCAGACTCAAAGACTTGTTTAAAACCATCTTTACATAACAAACTTCCTGAAACTAAGTTTTTCCGGATCCCCAGAACAAATAGTACATGTTTTAAAGTTACAAATTTGCCAGAACTAAAAGGTAAAACAACAGTTCCTCTTCCACGGATGGCGGCCTTTGACTCGTTTCCCATAAAAAGCATGGATCCAGCGTTAACAGGTTCATAATCTTTAAACCAACGTTGATCCTTTCAGATATGCCTTGTCGCACCCGAGTCAATCCACCAAGCAACATCATCATCCTGCACATAAAATGCCTTAGAAATCAGTGGTACATAATTCATATCCGAATTAAATCCACAAACAATATTCTGACCTTGATGTTTAGGAGCACCTTGGTCCTTAGACCCTTGCCCCGAACTGTTGTTTGGCCCTTTCTGATTTTTGCCAAATCGACAATCAGCCTTAAAATGCCCAACTTTACCGCAAACCCAACAAGCACCTTTCGGTTTCTTGTTGGCATCTTTGCCGTTGTTTTTAGATGATTGCTCTTTTCTTTTCTTCTGGTTCTTTTGAGAACTTTCCCCGGTTTCCACCATATTTATGGAAGTCGAATCCATCACCTCTTTACCCTTGGTTTTACCGTTCTCTTGCGCCCTTAGAGATTCCTCTATACGCAAGTGACTACCAAGTTCTAGCAGAGATAATTCTTCTTTCTTATGTTTCAGAAAATGTTTAAAATATTTCCAAGAGGGTGGCAATTTATCAATTATACTAGAAACAGAAATAGACTCATCCATTTCCATTTTATGCTGTGCAAATTGACCCAAAATGCGAAGAATTTCATTGTACTGTTCCATTACCAAACGTGAATCAACCATGTTATATTTCATGAAGTTACCAACCAAGAACTTTTTACTAGATGCATCTTCATCCATGTATTTTGATTCTAAAGAATCCCAAAGTTCTTTGGCAGATTCAACATTTTGGTAAATATCGAACAGAGCATCAGACATACCGTTTAGAATGTGGCCTCTACAAATGTAGTCATCATTCTCCCACTTGTTCTTCTTCCTCAACTCTTCCGAGGTCCGTCCTCCAACACTTCCGGCATCGGTGTACTTAGTACATACACCACCTTCAAAGTTGTCAACGTAAAAATGCATCTTTCTCTCGCCATCTTCGAAAATTGACTCCATCGAACTTTTCCAACTTCCCAAAATTTGCAGTCATCTCCTTGACACTTGACATTGTTAAACTAATAACTTTTGTAGATTGTTAGAGATATTGAGGTTTGGAAAACAACAACAATGTCAAAACCGCAGGAAAACTAAAACGCAGAAAATGGTTTGCTTGATATGAACGTAGAATCATGTAAACACTTTCCTACAAAAGTTATTTGCCCCTTACTGAATGCCTAGGGTGACACAAATACTTTTGTGAGATAAGACTACGTTTTCCCTTCAAATTTAGGCACAAAAGATGAAGATTACTCTTGGAGATAGTTTAAGGTGTTTTTTACTTTCAAAGATGAATGTGCTTCTCTTTTTCTATATGTTTAAAGCACTCAAAAGATCTTATATATTGATGGAAAAACCGACCTCTTATGTATGCAACCTTTGAAAATAAGTTATATACATAAACAATTGAAAAGGACTGAAAAGACACACCATTTCAGAATTTCGGACCGCATCCGTACAGATGAAGTTATCATCCGGACGGATATATCACAGTATCAAAGTTTTCACCGTTTCAGCCTTTCATCCGTACGCATAGATTCTTATCCATACGGATAACTATCTGCTTTTCCAAATTCTGAATTTTGGTCCTTTAAGTGGATTTTCAGTCCTTTAAGTGATTTTCCCGAACTATACTTGATCATTTAAATCCGTAAACTCGTAGATACTTATATGAGTGTACACTCCGTACCTCCAAACTCATATTATAGCATTCCGAGTTCACCCATCTTTGTACCAAACCCCGATTGCATAAATAAATATGGTAACACTTAAATTACCAACACCATATAAGTCCCACAAAAGGGTGGCATTCAAAGGCACAAACATGAAAGGGAATTAGACTTACAGATTTCCATATAACCACGATATTTTTCCCTGCGGGATTTCCCTTTCATGTTCAATCTTCGGAAGAACCACGAAATTTCACCCTGGGGGGACGAAATTTATGTTCGATCATGCTTTATATTCTCCGAAATCCCGAATTGAACAAAACCTTACGGATTTCACATCATGACATGACATGACCGTTAAATTTATGTTATTTATTAGCCAGGACCTTCAATATTCCGTACTGTGGAATCAAAAAGATACAGGCTTCTATAGCACTCGATCAAAATTGAATCTTGTGGAAACAGCCAATTGACTCTCATTCCTTCAATAAATATAATATGTAAAAGCACCTTGAACCCAAATGTTCGTTGTTCAATTCACACATTAATTCATCTTACTGTGAAGTTTGGACACATCAAAAGTTCATCTTCTTTTCTTTTCTTTTCCCTACCAAATTTGCAGATTGAAACATCACGTACTTAAACAGATAATTTTTTCCAAGATAAACATCAAACAAACCATAGCCTTGTGATGACTCACTGTCATATCTCACCTTTTTGATAAATCTGGTTTATTTCTTTCTAATCAGTTTCAAGCAAATTGTGTCCAAGTGTAGGAAAGGCAAGCATATTGATTACAAACAAGATCAAATTTTGTCAACAACAACTAATTATCATGTGTATACATTTTATGACATAAATAAGTAATTAAACTTCAAAGTAAAGAAGCAGGAAGTTATATACTCTCGCTAGAAGCAGTGAACTTTATTGTTTAACCATTAATTAAGTTGTGGACCAGATTGAACACTTTTCCAAGTTAACATAAAAATTCACTTATGCCAACCAGTAACATGTTCGAATTTCAGATTAAGAAAATGAAATAAACACAAACACTAAAACGTCTTAACATTGTTGGGTAAAATTAGCAATCTAACATGCTGTTTAACACAAAATTCATGTAAAAACGAAAACATAAAATATGACAGAAAACTTATTGACGGAGGCGAGTGTAGCACTCTGTCCTTAAGACGTTTTTGTCCCGATTATGTGCACACGGTAACGACAATCGTCTCCCAAGATACAGCAGTCATTCCTTCTTCAGGTTGTTGCACTTCAATGAGAAGAAGACGACGAACATATCATGAACTGTAAATCTCTTCTAGCCTCGAAAATTATGCAAAGTATTTGGATGAGTATTTGAAAGCATTTGGCCAGAATCTTGTCTAAGGAAAACATATAAAATCTGCACTTTTTTCATTATAGTGATGTGAATTTATAGGAGAAAGATGTCTCATCATTCAACGGTTGCAAACTTTAATCCGAAAAGTTATAACTTTTTACCGAAAGGATACAACCTCTTACGGGGTCGTAATCTTTCACCGAACCGTTGCGACCCTCCATTAATTTTATAATTAATTTTAATTCAAACATCTCCAACAATAAGTGGCGGTGATAAAGGCATCCTTCCAATAAGGAAGTGGAAGTTTAGATTGGGCAAGAAGGGAGAGACCGACTTCAACAATTTTGCGGTGGCGGCGCTCAATGGCACCAACTTGTTCGTGGGTGTGGGGACAGGAAAGGCGATGCCGGATACCAAGGGAGGTAAGAAGAGTGGAAACGCGACGGTACTCACCACTCCAGTCAGTTTGGATGGATTTTAATTTGGTACTAAAGTGGCGTTCAATCATAGCGAGAAAGTCAGGAAAGATAGTTTCAACATCAGATTTATTTTTCAGGGGTAGAGCCAAAGGTATTTTGTGAAGTCATCGAGAAAGCTAACATAATAGCGGGAACCGTAAATCGATGGTTTAGAACAGGGGGCCCCAAACATCAGAGTAAATTAGGTCCAAGGGATCAGTAGAGGTAAAGTCAGAAGTAGTAGGAGTAAAAGTAGGAAGGCTTTTTAAGGATTGACGGAGCACAGAGTAAGAACAATGACCGAGACGCTGATGCCACGTGGTGGAGGAGGTGAGGGATGAGGCAAGAGTTTGAGCAGGAGCAGATGGTAGGTGGAGCGAGTGGAGAAGTGAGAGAGTCCATCTTTGACAAATCCCCTAAGATGGACATGACATGAGTAATCTTTTACGAGAAAATAAGACCCATGAAATTCAAAATACACGGAATTGTCAGAGGCAATTTTTTACACAGATAAGAGGTTTCGGGTAATAGAGGGTGTAACAAGAATATCAGATAAATAAAAGGACTGGGAAGGGGAAGTAACAGAAGAAGATCCGTAATGAGTAATAGGTAAACCTGTACCGTCGCCTACATGCACTTTGTCGGGTCCAACATAAGGTGCAGAGGATAGGTTGAGATGTCGAGGGTCATGAGTGATATGGTGAGTGGCCCCGGTATCCGCAATCCAATTAAAGCCGGGATGTGTGGACGCCGCATATGCGTGCGGTGTGGCCGGTGGCGGCACAAATCTGGCAGGTGGAGGGTTTTTGACCATTACAAAAGTTGGAGTGCAGGGGATGAGGGTTGCCACGATCACAGCCTCGCCCCTGGCCTCGAGAAAAACCCGAACCCTGGCCACTGTGCGGGGAAGGACAAAAACTAAGACTATTGCTTCGATCTACCATTTTTACTTTTTCATTTTTTCAACGGAAATCAAGGGCAGGGGTCAAAAACGCGGCGGCAGTTTGCTGGAATTATTAGGAATAGAAAGGGAGAAAAAGAAAAAAAAAATTCAAATAAGGCAACAATTGGTCAAACCCTCAAATTGTGTTTCCTTGGAAGCAAGGCGGCGGCACATAGTTGCTGGAACTTTTTTTTTTTTTTGGTAATCAATTCCGCAAGGAATAAAAAGGTAGCTGGGAAATATAGATGTATACTTTTTGTGTGTTGTTGGATGCTTTAGGAAAATAAAATAATGAATAAAACCTCAATCAAGGAACTCAATAGGGGCGGCCATGGATGCAGGACGGAAAGAGGAGTAGAATTACCTGAGAAGAGGGAATAGGGGCAGAATCGGAGCAGCTAGAAGGGGAAGAGAGCAGCCGGAGAAGAGGGAGTTGTTGTCGAAGGTTTTTTATTTTTTAAATAAAGGGTTAAGGTGTAGGGAAGAATTGACATAACGAAAGAGAAAATCGAGTGGCTCCGATACCATAATATAATTCAAAGTGTTTTATATTTCTTTGATTCAATTGAATGGGGTGAGTACAAATATATAGGCCTCGGTAACTTGTCCTCCAAGTATATAATAAATAAATACCAATAATATAAAATATAAGATAAATATTTAAGTTATTCTAGTGTATCCTCGACATGCCTAATATTTGAAAATATAAGCTGAACTCATATAAGAGAAGGGGTCTCATCCTAAACCTATGCTATGAGATGAGGGAAGTCCTCCATCTCTTGATATGATGGGTGAAACAATACTGAGTGACCAATGTAGGACAACTTTGATAGGCCCCTCAAGTGTGGCCTAAAACAAAGAGCCCAACACTTGCAATAATAATGGGTGGCTCTGATACCATATTGAAAATATAAGCTTAAACCCATATAAGAGGACAAGTCTCATTTAAATAAATTAGTCAAAACCTAGACTATCTGGCGAAGGAAGTTCACCTCTTAATATGATGGGTGAAACAATACTAAGTGTCCTGTGATAAATTTAACACTAATGGTTGTGATGCATTCTTGTTTTTAAAGCTTATCAAATTGGTTCTCATTCAAACATACATGATGTGACCGTCAACATAAACCGAATATGGATCAACTCTAACTTGTGATTTCACATGACATAATCCTGACATATTGTACAAATGCGTATCACCTAGTCCAGCTCAATTAAGGATAATGTACACGTCATAAGTAGTTGAGATTGTCTGCTGCGAACACAAATAACAGCAGATGTTGTGATATGGTGAGGAAGGACACGGGGAACAATTCACTAGTCTAAAATTTTGAAAAAATAAAACATCAAAGAGCCATTTTACATGTTCACAGTAGGGACCACAACCTTGTATTACAACAGAGGATCCAAAGTGCGTCATAAGCCTTGTGTAGAGGCATCATATATACTCACAATTGTAGTGTGTTGGGAAGTTATATTGAACCCTATACAATTATCATAAAAGTGCATCCTTATGTTAGCAAACCAGCTCTGGTTGTGTTTTGAAAACACATTGAGGTATTCTAACATAGTATCCAATGTAGTTAAACATATAGTATCTGATACGCCTCTCAACTGTGGGGCTATAAGAAGGAAGAGAGACTCGTGTGGACTAATAAGAAAATACAGAGTCCTAACACTTGTAACTATAGTTTTGTTTGTTTGTTTGTTTAGAACATTGTTCATGGAGCGGAGTTTGAACTCAGGACATTTTTCTCTGATACTATATTGAATTATCATCCCTTCTAAAAGTTTAACGTGGTGTGGAGATAGAAAATTAACATTTCATATATCTCAATACAAGCCCACCCTAAAAGTTGTTTTTTTACTAAAAATTGTGTAATATATATATATATATATATATATATATATATATATATATATATATATATATATATATATATATATATATATATGTGTGTGTGTGTGTGTGTGTGTAACTATATTAAAAATTGTTTAATTTAATATAAATAGATATATATTACGTCATCCTAATCTATCTCACATGATCATTTGAATATAACTGATCAACTCACATGTCCTTGGACTGTATCTTGTCAAGAGCTATACAAGACTTGAACTTGCCCCGTGGGCGGACCCACATGAAACCAGGGGTCCATAGATCCCACTCAGATTTCGGTGCAAAATTACAAGTATACCCCTCTAATTATATTCAGAAATTATGTATGTATATTATCTTGAACATTTTTTAATAAAATTGTCTTTGCAATTCAATTGCTTAGGTGCCTAATCCTTGACCTTTTAGTCATGGGTAAACCGACTAGTCATGGCTCTTTCACAGTTTGACACTGGTAGCCATATTTTTTTAAATATTTTTTGTTTGTTTTTTATTTTTTTCATTTCTAGTTTTTGTAATTTATGTTTTATTTCTTCATTTCTAGTTTTGTAATTTATGTTTTCCCCTATTTTTTTTATTAACATTCTTGTTAGAAAATTTTCATTCTTGTTAGAAAACTTTCGCTACCATATTTTAGTGTAACTTTGGCTCCCACTAAACTAAATTCCTGAATTCGTCACTGACTTGCCCACGAACATGTATAGCTTTTGTGCATTTTTATTAATAAAAAAACATGCTAATTAAATGAAAATAGACAAATTACTTAATATCGTGAAGTTATAGGGTTTTACTCAAACAAACATGTCATATTTCCAAAAATTTAAGCTGATTAAAGATAAATTATTAATATTTTAGGTATATACTTTGACACAGCCTCTTTGTTGGCCTTTACGAACATGTATAGCTTTTGTGCATTTTTATTAATAAAAAAACATGCTAATTAAATGAAAATAGACAAATTACTTAATATCGTGACAGTGAAACAAAATATAGGGTTTTACTCAAACAAACATGTATGGAAATGAGTGGGTGAGAGGTTTTTGTGGGAGGTGTTAAATTACGATATTTCCAAAAATTTAAGCTGATTAAAGATAAATTATTAATATTTTAGGTATATACTTTGACACAGCCTCTTTGTTGGCCTTTATTAACAATTTATTTATATATATATATATATATACACTTTAACATTTGGGGATTAGATAAGCAAGTACGTAGTACAAACAAAAGCAATGCCTAAGCAATAATATGAATAGAAAATAAACTCATTGGAAATCTTCAAGCCCAAAAGAAAAAAAAAGGAAAAAAAGAGACTATAAATCTTGTACATAAAGAGCACATTGAATCACAAAAGCATTGAAACCTAAGAATGACCAGGTTGTAATTAGAAAACCCGAAGATAAAAGATCCGAATATATGCGAATCACTTTACCTCAAGCATATCAAATTATACCCAAGAAAATCAAGGTAAGTTGTTAATAAAGCAAAAATATCCAATGCAGAATAATCCAAGAGGTAGGTGTTAGAAAGAATATACTTTGTCATGAGGTAGCTGCTGAGCATGTTCGCGTGTGGCGGCATCAAAATCCAAGTGATGAACTGTCCTTGGATTTGGAAGTCCTTTCTTTAATGATCGCTCAGTATGATGCCAAATTCCAGATTTAGGGAGATAAGTACCGACATGAGAACCTCGAACCTGCAATGAAGCAAATTAGTGGATCTGATGCTTTAAATATACAAAATACATTCTCATAGCAGATTTTAAATAGACAAGTACACTAACATGATATTTAGGCAAGAAATGCCTCTTAATATCCAATTAGAAGAAAAAAATAATGCATCTAAGGCCATCATAAAACGTAATCCATCCTCAAACAAGAAGACCCGAATTTTTTTCCTTTTTGAATATACAAAGTACACCTTCCAACAATGGACCTTCCCGAGCTTTGAAAAGCCGACTTATTTGGTCAAATCCGGTCGGGAATAAATCGTGTGAAAAAAGGAACTATTAAAGGCAAGCAATTCAACCAAATAATGAACAACCGGTGAAGAAAGGCAAGAGCCCTAAAAATATTAAGAGAACTACATATAAACCGACAAAGATATATTAATACAAATGAACTAAACTTTAATCAGGTAAAGGGAAAAAAGAGCAATACATGGCTGAATCGGCAGGCAATTATCATCACACACACATAAAAAGAAACAGGGTAGGAACCTCTCAGAAGTACATAAAAAACCGAGACAAAAAACACAAATACTTAAAATAAAGCTAAGCACCCTGTATTCAACTTCAAGGCTTTCGCCTTTTAAGCTACAAGGGTGAAGAGTATACGGGAGCATATCGAACACTAACAAGGCTCGTCTTTCCTATCAAAATGAGGCCTACTTTAAATACAAGTTTAAGATGGTGGCGCACCAACAAAAATCGGAGGTTAAAAATCATAGGATTATGGAATGGACCAAGTAGTTGCAAATGCTTTGCTAAAAGGACTCATCACCAGGACAATATCTTCGGTATTTCTTCATTTCGCATAAAAAATTGGTTAATACACGGAAAATTTATAGTAAACATAAAAAAATGACAAATCTTGTTATCAAGAAAATCAAACCACCAACCGAAGGCAACCGTCTATGCGAGATTATACATGTGGGACTTTTATTATATAATATTTTACACAGGGATGACCCTATTAACAGAACAAGTACTGCAAAGATAGCAAGTAAAGCTCCATCACAATTACAAGTAAATGATGTTCAGAAAAAGAATTCCGACAAGGACAATTCCTCCAGACAGGGTCAATTCCGACAAAGAACAAGAAGATAATATTCAAATCAAGATTGAATTAATCCAAATGAGGTTCAAACAGAGTTCAAAAAAACAAAGATTGCAGCCAATTTTCACTATTTCGAAACAGTTCAAATCACAAAGTTATCTCAATTGGACAAGATTATCTCAATGGGACAAGATTGCAGCCAATTTTCAAGAAAACCAGATAATGCAGTCAGGACTGTTTCAAAACAGTTCAAATCACAAAGTTATCTCAATTGGACAAGATTATCTCAAAGAATTTAAACAAGAAGATAAATTCGAGACCTGTTCAAAGGCTGGATGTGCAGTGTGGAGAGGAGTCCAAGAGCTACCGGCTCTCTCATGATAATAGTTCAAATCGGATGTGATAAAGATAATAGATTTATCTCTTTGAGTTTTAAATTAAACCAGCAGCAGTATAAATTGTAAGCACTGGCTCAGCAAGAAAATGAAGAAAGAAATAATAGAAAAGTTTTGGATTCATTTTACCTTTGCATTCCATTTTTCTTCATGGTATCAGAGCCAATTGGTGCTTGATCACCATCCATATCAGAAACAAATATCAGCCATGGCAACCCTTTCACTTAATGTTACCAGTTTCATATCATTAAAACTCACCTCAAAAAATTATCCTCTATGGCGTGAACAAGCTTTGGATCTCGCAGAAAGCCAAGATCTAATTGGCCATCTCACTAATGAAACACCTGCTCCAGAAGAGTTCATCACCAACACTGTAAATGCTGCAGTCAATGCATCCACAACTCAGACATCAAATCCTGAGTATCAAAATGGAAAAAAGCAGACAGGTTATTAAAGGGTTGGCTTATTGGTTCACTTTCAGAAGAGTCTTTGGGGCTAGTCATAGGACTTGACTTGGCTCTAAAAGTATGGAATGCACTCAAAAGTGCGTATGCACAGGACTCTCAGGAAAGATAGTTCAATCTGAAGCAACAAATAACTTATCTAAGGAAAGATGAAGACATGAGTATAAATGAGCACATCCAACTGTTCAAAGGCCTATGTGATAGCCTAGCTGCTATTGGAAAACCTATACCTGATGAAGAAAAGGTCTATTTTCTTCTCACCAGCCTTGGATCTCAGTATGAGACATTTACCACCACAATGCTCAAACCTCCAAGGCCATCCTACATTGAATTGGTTTCTCAGCTGCAGAATTTGGATCAAAGATGGACCTGGTTTTCAGTCAAGGGCTCAGACAGTCAAAGTCTAACACACATGGCTTTCTACAGTCAAAAACCACAACAAAGAACTGAAAGCATATCCAGGTTTAATTCTACAGGAAGGGGATTTCAGGCACAACAAGCAAGAGGGGCACCTGCACAGCTGATCAACAAAGAAGGGTATTCAAAAGGATGACCAAAGCAGAAAGAGACCAGTACAAGAATGAAACCTGCCAATTCTGTGGAGTTACTGGTCATGTGGCAAATATCTGCTGGTGGAACACCAAAGCACAAGAAGAGATCATCCCTCAAGCACTGTCTGCACCGACTTTGGACAATTCCATTGCAGACACTGAATGGATAGTAGACACTGGGGCATCTGCACACATAACAGGTAATCCTTCACTTCTCCATAACATAAACAAGTACACATGATCAAAATATGTCATTATAGGGAATGGCACAGCACTTAAAATACATAACATTGGGGATTTACATATTAATCACAACTTTAAAACACTGATTGTCAAAAATGTATTATTAGTACCAGAAATGAAGAAATTTTTTTTGATCTCTGTCAATCAGCTCACCAATCAATTCAATGCTTATTGTGTATTTACTAACCATGATTTCACTCTAAAGGAAAGGACAACATGACAGGTACTCCTGAAGGGAGGATCTAGAGGGGACCTCTATTTCCTCACTAGCAAGTTGGAGATACATGCTTCACATACTGTCAAAGCCTGTACACCAGATTTATGGCACCAGAGACTGGGTCACATCCAATTTCCCACTGTTTTCTTTTAAAAAATAAAGGCCTTATTGAGGTCATAGGTAGAAATAAGCAGGATCATCTATGTGAAAGCTGCCAACTTGGCAAGCTTAGTAAACTTCCTTTTGATCATTCTGAACATATCAGTACTAGGGCTTTTGAAATAATTCATTGTGACTTGTGAGGGCCTGCCCCAATTGAATCTTTAAGTAAATTTCATTATTATGTCAGCATTGTTGATGATTTTACTAAGTATATTTGGTTGATCCCACTAAAACACAAGTCTGATTTCTTTAATGTTTATCTGAATTTTGAACAATATGTTTTAAGACAATTTAATAAGCACATTCAAAAGCTTCACACCGATGGAGGAGGAGAGTTTGTCAACACCAAACTCACAGATCACCTCCTTAACCAAGGCATCATCCACCTTATTTCATGTCCTCACACACCTCAACACAATGGGATGGTGGAGAGGAGACACAGAACCATCAGAGAGTTAGGCCTTACCATGTTATTTCACAATAGAGCCCCCTTACATCTGTGGGTTGAAGCCTTTTCCACAGCTGTGTATATCCTCAATAGATTTCCATCATATGCCCTTCACTCTGACTCCCCATATTTTGCTCTCTATCACAAACACCCTGAATATAACAGCTTAAGAGTCTTTGGCTCAAAATGAAACCCCTACACATGGGATACCAAGAAGCATAAGTTTGACCCTAAGACCTTACCTTATGTCTTTGTAGGGTATAGCAACCAACACAAAGGGTATAAATGTTTCCATCCTAAATCCAGGAAGTTCTTCATATCTAGACATGTTGTTTTTGATAAGACTATCCTCCCCTACAAGACCTCTCCATCCAACATCAACAAACCATATGTCCATAACATATTCGACTCATGGCTTCCAAACTTTATCCCTAACCCTGTCATTCCTCAGATTCCTACATCCAACCCAGAAACTTGTCCTCCACTGCTTCCACCAGATCCCATACCACCAATCCATCCAGATATCCCTAACTCACCAACATCTATATCACACTCCAACATACACACTGACACTCAGACAACCAGTGTCCCATCTTCTGACACCACAGAAGCCATAAGCACTGATTCCAGTCCTGATTTCCCAGACCCTCATAATACTCCCTCTGGTTCAAGCTCTCCAGAACACATTCCCAGTCCTGATCACCATGATCATTCCCCAGAACCTATACCTCACACCACTGCACCTATGACCACTAGGGCTCAGCATGGCATCTTCAAGCCAAACCACCAAGTATGCCCTATCTGTCTCCTACTCCTCCATACCAAAAGAACCAAAGAGTGTCAAAACAACTCTCCAACATACATGATGGACAGCTGCCATAAAGGAGGATCTCACTGCCCTTTCCGCCAATAAAACTTGGCACCTTGTCCCTAGAACCCCTCATATGCATGTTATAGGGTCCAAATGGGTTTTCAAGACCAAACTCAAACCAGATGGCACCTTAGACAGGCTAAAAGCTAGACTAGTTGCTAAAGGGTATAGTCAAATTGATGGCCTTGACTATATAGAGACCTACTCTCCAGTGGTAAAACCCAGTACCATTAGAAATTCTCCTTACCATTGCCCTAACCATGCCTGGACCATCAAACAACTTGATGTGAAAAATGCCTTTTTGCATGGCCATATTTTAGAATGTTTCTACATGGAACAACCACCAGGTATGTCTGATCCTTTATATTCAAGTCATGTATGCAAACTGGAAAAGGCACTGTATGGACTCAAACAGGCCCCTAGGGCATGGTTTGATAGATTCAGTGCCTTTCTCTTACACTATGGTTTCACATGTAGTCTGTTAGATCCTTCACTATTTTACTACCATACTAATCAAGGCACCTTAGTGCTTCTACTTTATGTGGATGATATGCTTCTGATAGGTTCCAATATCCAACTGATCAACTCATTGGTGTAAGTACTCAGTGTTGAATTTGCTATGAAAGACCTAGGAACTGTCCATCACTTCATAGGGGTTCAAATCCAGCAGACTTCCACTAGACTCCATATACATCAAGCTCATTATGCCACCACTATACTAGACAGAGCTAACATGACAGATTGCAAGCCTTTAAACACTCCTATGGCCACTAAAGTTACTACTCCACTAGACTCACCACTTATAGCAGATGTGTCCTACTACAGAATTCTAATTGGGGCACTACAATACTTGACCTTCACAAGACCAGATATCTCCTATACAGTCAACCATTTGTCCTAATTCATGCAAGCTCCTACACTGGCACATATGCAACATGTTCAAAGGCTCATCGGATATGTAAAAGGCACAGTTTCTCTAGGCATTTCCCTCACAGCTTCACCAGAACTCCATCTCACTGCTTTTTCAGAAGCAGATTGGGCTGGTTGTCGAATCACTAGAAGATCAGTCACCGGCTACTGCACATTCCTTGGCCCTAACCAAATCTCCTGGTGTGCCAAGAAGCAGCCTACCATCTCCAGATCCAGCACAGAGGCTGAATACAGAGCAAAGGCACACATATCAGCAGAACTTACCTGGCTCACATATATTCTCCAAGAACTACACATCACATCACCATCCATACCTACTCTCTACTGTGACAATCTCAGTGCACTATACATGACCATCAACCCGGTATTTCATGCCAGAAGCAAACACATCGAATTGGACTATCATTATGTACGAGAACAAGTAGCTCGTAAGCTCCTAGTTACTAGGTACATTCCAGCTCAAGATCAGGTGGCAGATATCTTCACCAAACCACTGCCCAAATCACTATTCGGTCATTTGAGGATCAAACGAGGCTTGGTTCCACCCTAGCCTTGTTTGCGGGGGGGGGGGTATTAACGTAACAAGTACCGCAAAGATAGCAAGTAAAGCTCCAAAGACACAATTACAAGTAAATGATGTTCGAAAAAGAATTCGACAAGGACAATTCCTTCGAGACGGGGTCAATTCCAACAAAGAACAAGAAGATAATATTCAAATCAAGATTGAATTAATCCAAATCAGGTTCAAACAGAGTTCAAAAAAACAAAGATTGCAGCCAATTTTCACGAAAACCAGATAATGCAGTCAGGACTATTTCGAAATAGTTCAAATCACAAAGTTATCTCAATTGGACAAGATTATCTCAAAGAATTTAAATAAGAAGATAAATTTGAGACCTGTTCAAAGGCTGGATGTGCAGAGTGGAGAGGATCCAAGAGCTACCGGCTCTCTCATGATAATAGTTCAAATCTGATGTGATAAAGATAATAGATTTATCTCTTTGAGTTTTAAATTAAACCAGCAGCAGTATAAATTATAATCACTGGCTTTGCAAGAAAATGAAGAAAGAAATAATAGAAAAGTTTTTGATTCATTTTACCTTTGCATTCCATTTTTCTTCAGACCCAACATTTGATTATTTTCCCTCCGTCCCGTAATATAGGGCATTTTAGATTTTTGTTCTATCCCATAATATAAGTCATTCTCACTTTCCAAGTCAATATTAAATACATTGTTTTCACTTTCACATCAAACATTGCAATATTACAAGTCACTCTCAAAAAACAATACAATATTTTGCCTTGAACTGTTAAAAATTAACTCATTTATGAGGTTTCTCAAACTGTGTAAAAAGCCAAAAGACCTTATAATATGGGACGGAGGGAGTGCAATTTATATATATAGTTTAGCATGCTCGCTTTGTGGGACTTTTATTATATAATTATTTACACAGGGATCGACCCAACATTTGATTATTTTACTTGGAGCGGGGTTTGATTTCAAGACCTTCTTATTTACTACCACGATGAATAACCATTTCTCCAAAAAAAAAAAAATTCTTTTCATCTTGAAAGCTAAACTAAATCGATTGCCTACTCGTATCAACTTAGCTAAAAGGAAAATTTCAATTCTAGATATGAGCTGCATTCTTTGTCAACTTCATAATGAAACACTCACAAGATCATCTACTTTTAAACTGTGTCCATGAGTTCACTTTATGGTCTAGACTTATTCATTGGTGTGGAATTATGATGCACGGGTACGGATATGTTGATACGGGATACGCAAATACGTTATTATAAAAAAAAATATAAAGTACGAAAATCAGGTGTTAATTACTTACCATCTCTTTTTTCAATTTGAAATTCTGCTTTGAAGCTGACCTTCACTATCTTCATTTTGCTCTGGGCATATCCAACGATTTAAATACCAAGCACTTCAGAATGAGAATTTGTTGGGGCCACCTAACGATTTTTCTGAAGACAATTGGAATTCCTTGCCACAACATAGACAACAGCGGACTTGAAGATCAGAATTCGGGGAACTTGAAGACCAATAATGATTTGTTTTGGCTTACGGATGTTGTTTCATCACATGTTGTACCTATAGGTGTTTTTAATTTATTTTTTTGAGACCTAGGGTGATGTACTCATTCTTATAAATTGGATTTTTTTTCATCGAGTTTGTCACTCATAAGTTTTAAGGAGTCAGAGCTATGTCTCGTCTACGTCTTTTGATATAAGGGGAGAGTCAGGATAATGGATTGTACGAACCTTTCCACATCTTAATGAAAGGCTTCTTCGTTTATTAAAAAAGAGGATACGCATATGTGGTGTATTTGTAAGCAATACAAATATAAGGAATAAACCGTAAATAATAAAAATAAAATGATCACGCACGCGCGCGCACACACACACCCCCACACCCCCCCCCCCCCCACACACACACACACACACATATATATATATATATATATATATATATATATATATATATATATATATATATATATATATATATATATATATATATATATATATATATATGTTTGTGTCTCGATGACTGGATGTGTATGTTGATGTATGTATGCATGGTTCAAGCTCAATCTTTAAGTATCATGTTCTTCGATCAGATACCCATATCTGTAGTCAAGATATGAGTATCCGATAAAGTATCCAACGGAGTATATATATCCAGCGTATCCGTCGTGTGTTGGAGATATAAGTCAAATCCCATGAATGAGGGCTTAAAACATGTGTTGAAATAGTAAACTTTAGCGCAAATTTCAGATACGCTCTGGTGTGATTCACCAGGATCTTAATAAATCTAAAAATACCAATCAGGGGGTAGATAAGGTTTGGCTTTGGAATCACTCGATTCGTATATCGGATGAATGGGAAATTAATGCATAAAGTTGGTTGAAAAGGTTGTGGGATAAGGGAGTTGAAGGGAGAGAACCTCACTCCATTCTCCCACATTGGAAACTTGAGTGTTAGGAACTCAAGTAATAAGAGCTTGAGTGTCTCTTATGGATGTGCCCCAAGGGACAAAGCACTTTTGTGCAGGAGGGAGGACTTAGATAATTCCACAAGCGTGCGCGTGCCGCCGTCCGTCCGTCCGGCTCAGTTGCTATTAATTTTTTGGACACATGTTTTTATGAAGTTAACCAAAATTTGATTTTTGGCATGTGATTGTGTCATCGGACCAATTAGAATTAGAGAATTCGTATGATTGAGTCATCCGACCAATCAGAATTCAAACGACATGTCATCAAACCAATCAAAATTGTTTATTGTGCCGGCCATACAAGTCAAACACTCCTTTGACTTTTCTTGAGGGAAGAGTCGGCCGACTTATGTCATCCGGCCAATAAGACTTGAGTATTGGCTCTTTCTCTCTACTATATATAGTACCTCATGGATGAATGTTAGATTATAGTCGAATTTTCTTTTATGTCTTCCACTTCAAAAGTCTCTCATATAGATCTAGTTCTTGAGTCGAAGAGAAGTCGGAGTACTCTGTATGTTCGTCGGAGCACGGAATTTTAAAGTGCCTCTAAATCCGAGAGTTGAAGCCGTTGTTTCTTGTAAGACAGTTGTTACTACCGTGCGAACCATACCGGAGTAATTTGTCTTAGGGGAGAGGTAATTTACTCGCATCGGTTTGATCTCTAGTGTTATTTTATGCATCGTACTTTTATTTATTTATCGTATCGAGTTAGATCTGTACTGTAATAGTTCTTTTATTAGATCTGTTTAATAAAACAAGTTATAATTTCATGTTCATTATTTTTTATTTTATTTGTCCGTAATTACTTACGTAAATTACAGATTTGTTCCGTAAATCACTGCACACACGATACACTTTTCCAACAAGATTAAGATAAATATTTCCGTGTGTTGTAGGATTTTTTTTGAACCTATTACTTTACAGATATGATTAAATTTGTTTGCATTATTCCATTCTCGTCAAATTATTGTGCCAAACCCTCGCATATTGATTAGTGTTACCAATCTGGTTTTGCTGTTTCCATCAGTTATTTTGTGATCAATATTGCTGATCAATTAATTTTTGTGTGTTACAGAAAAAAAAAATTATGTTTGATTATTGTTTGATAGTTGTGATGAAATGCAGAATGCAAACAAGAATCAATTGAAGAAGAAGAGTAAACTGGATTTTGTATTCATTGAATCAAAAGGGTAAAAATACAGTGAATACTTTTGATAACAGAATATTATAGAAACTTGTATCTAGCTAGATGCACACTTATGTGTCTTACATAATTGACATGTGGCAGTTACAAGATGACTCAACTTACTAACAAGTTTCTAACTAACTCTATATAGAATAAGTAATTTTATCTTGTAGTAGATGCTGTAACACCCCCTCTCAAGATGGAATTACTTTGCTTTGTAGATATTGCACAGAGGATAACATGACAGTAAGTTCTGAAAGGTGTTCCTGTCCAAAGGCTTTGTAAATAGGTCTGCCAGTTGTAGGTGTGTAGAGATAGGTAGGGGCTTCAGCAATCCAGATTGGTATCTATCCGTCACAACATGACAATCAATTTCTATGTGTTTTGTCCTTTCATGGTATATAGGATTCTCCACAATGTGTAGAGCACTTTTGCTGTCACAAAACAAAGGTATGGGCCTTTCTTGCTTTATGTTGAATTCTGCAAGCAAGTTTGTCAGCCATTGCAGCTCACATGAGGCCATGGCCATGGCCGTGTACTCTGATTCAGAAGAGCTTCTAGAGGATTTTGATTGCTTTTTAGACCTCCAAATTATCAATGACTCTCATAGGAACACTAAAAAACCAGTGATAGACCTTCTAGTATCTTCACAGCCTGCCTAATCAGCATCCACATAAGCTTTCAGTTCTAGGTTTCCTTGAGCGGAAAACAAGATCCCTTGTCCAGGTGAATTCTTCAGATATTTTAGTAATCTGTGTGCTGCTTTGAGTTGTAACTCTGTAGGAGAATCAAGAAATTGACTTAACTGCTGAGTAGCCAAAGTGATATCATGCCTTGTTATGCCAAGGTATAATAATTTTCCTACTAGGCTTCTATAATAGCTGTTGGATTCTAACTTTGGAGAGTCCTTGTTGTGTAATTTATGGGTTGTGTCCATAGGAGTTTGTATTGGTTTACAATTTGTGTAGCCATAATCCTCCAAGAGTTCTAAACAGTATTTCATTTGTGACAGAGTTATACCATCCTTTGACCTTTCCACTTTCAGTCCTAGAAAGTATTTGAGGTTGCAAAGATCATTAATGCCAAACTTTGCATTCAAGAAGTCTTTTAGATCTTTTATTTGTTTTGTATTTGGACTTGTAATCAACACATCATCAACATATACCAAGAGTGCAATAAAGTCATCACCCTGTCCTTTGACAAACATGATGTAATCCTGTTTTGACTGCCTGAACCCCCTCTCAAGCAAAGCTTGGGTTACCTTTATGTTCCACTGCCTGCTAGCTTGCTTCAGGCCATAGAGGGACTTTTTTAATCTGCAAACATGTTTCGGAGGGGCAGTACAACCTTCAGGAACAGTCATGTAAACTTCTTCAGTGAGATCACCATGCATTATTTACATCCAACTGTTGCAAATTCCATCATTTGGCAGCTGCTATAGCAAGTACTGTTCTGATAGATGTGAGTTTTGCTACAGGTGAGAAAGTGTCGAGGTAGTCCAGCCCCAATTGTTGTGTGTAACCCTTGGCTACAAGTCTAGCTTTAAATCTTTCCACTGATCCATCAACCTGCCTTTTAATCCTATACACCCATTTGCAACCAATAGTTGCCTTGTCTTTAGGTAGTGGGACAATCTCCCATGTTCCAGTTCTTTGCAGGGCATCAATTTCATCTTGCATTGCTTTCCTCCATCCTTCATCTTTAACAGCTTCATTGTAGTATTTAGGTTCAGTCAAGTCCTGTGTACTCAAAACATAGTTTTTGTGAATGTTGGATAAATAGAACAGAGAATCAACATTCTGTATGCTGTGAGGTGAGGTTCTTATCCTTGACTGATGACAAACATAGTCATTCAAATACGAAGGTGCACCTTTGGATCTAGAAGATTTCCTGGTCATAGTGACATTGTCATGATTCACTACAGGATTCTGAGGTATATCAACCTGTGGTTCTAACTCAAGTGCAGAATCCTGTTGAACTGAATCATGTGTTTGATCTTCTAAATCCAGTGTTTCAGAATGTTGTTCTTCTAATTGTTCTTCCATAAATGGTAATGGGAGAGAAAAGTTGTGAAAATCACCTGATTGTTGAGTATATGGAAATATTAACTCATGAAAAATGACATCTCTACTTATGAAAATTTGCCTAGTTTGCAAATTTAAAAGACAATAGCCTTTAACATTTAGAGCATGCCCCAAGTATACAGATTTGATGCTCCTAGGAGCAAATTTGTTGCCATCAGTATGCAAATTAGAAGCATAGGTCAAACAACCAAATACTTTGATATTCTTATAAGTGGGAACCGAACCAAATAGCATTTCATGAGGAGGCTTTTCACTTAACACAGGAGTGGGCAAGGCATATATCAGATTTACAGCATGAATGACACAATATGTCCAATACAGAACAGGAATACCAGATTGAAATTATAAACTTCTAGCCATAAATAGTATATGCTGGTGTTTCCTCTCCACAACTCCATTTTTCTGTGGAGTGTGTACAACAGTATTCTGGTGCACAATGCCTTTAAGAGCATAAAATTCAGAAATAACAAACTCAAGACCATTATCAGTCCTCAAAACTTTAACTCTTTTATTGAATTGTGTTTCAACCATGTTACAAAAACTTTGAACAAGACCTCTAACTTCAGACATAGATTTGAGCATATATAGCCAAGCATATCTGCTAAAATCATCTACTACTGTGAGGAAATATCTGTGTCCATGCACACCTGTGACCCAATATGGACCCCAGATGTCCATGTGCACAAGATCAAAACAATGTGTAGAAGTGGATTGACTCAAAGGAAAACAAGTCTTTTTTGCTTAGCAAGTGGACATATATGACACACAGCTTCAGTATCTGTTTTGATATCTTTATTATGTTGATGTAAGACCTGCAACCTCTTATTAGAAGCATGTCCAAGTCTATAGTGCCACAGTAAGTCAGATTTTTCAACACAACTAGCAGCTTCACACACAGAAATAACAACAGAATGACAAGCTTTATCAGCTTTAAGAATGTACAGGCCATTAACAAGTTCAGCTGAACCAATCTTCTTCAAACTGAGTATGTCCTAAATAATACAAGAATCCAGATAAAATTTAATGTTATAAGACCTAGTTCTTATCAACTTACTGATGGACATGAGGTTAAAAATGAACTCAGGAACACAAAGCACATGATCAAGAATTAGATTCTAGTTTATCCAAACTTGACCAATGTGAGAGATTTTACCATTTTTACCATTTGGCAAGCTTACTGTTAAGGGTGATTTTATATGGTTTATATCGTTATATTTTGTAATGATTTCCTTCATATTCATATAATTTGCATAGAAATTAAGGGTTTAATCGAATTATTGAGCAAATGAGTTTTAAAAGTCTTTAAGTGTAAACTTGAGCTAATTTCGTGGTTTTATTGATAATTATCTATGGTTTTACACTTTGCATGTCTTTGTGGTTTTGTAGGTGCATAAACATGTCATCATTGGAGATTTAATGGAAGGAGGAAGATGCAAGTTGAGGATTGGAATGAAGATTTGAAGAATCAAACGAGCGTTCACTACCCATGCAGCGTGGACTGGCGTCTGAAGTATTGAACTGGCGTTCAGGGTGGACGGACGTCTGAAGATATGGACGGGCGTCCAGGGAGAAAATTTTGATTCATTGTCTTGAGAGAATTGCTGAACTGGCGTCCACAAATGTTGAATGAGCGTCCAGACAGGAAAGTCGATTCAGGATGTTCAGGGAACGCTCTGGACGGGCGTCCAGAGGTATCAGACGGGCGTCCACGGCCGACATCAGCATAACCGACCTAGTTTTATATAAAAGTAGCCGCATTCTCAACCCCAAAGATCATCATATACACATTACAGCAGCCGTAGAAAACCCTAAATTCTGAAGCCGAGTTGTGCTCGGTCGGCCAAGCCTTGGTGCTTGGTCGACCGAGGGTTAGATTAGTTGTTTTATTTATTTTGTTTCGTTTTCCTTCCGGATCATGAGGATGGCTGGAAGCTGATCAAACTTGGAGCAAGCATGTGAAACTTTTATGCAGCGTTTTTATTTCTCCCTTTGGATGATTTTGTGAGTTTTAAATAAAGTTGTTTCTTTTCTATGATTATGTGTTATGCAAATTTAAATCGAGAGATGTTTTGCTATTGATGTTTACTATGTGACGAGAGTCGGTGTAAACCTAGATCACCATAGGAAAGATTGGATCTTTAACCTATAAGTAATGAGAGTTGATTAGGTTGAATATCTAGGTTGCTAGATTGAATAAATCTTACACCTCTGAATCGAAAGTGTTAATCTTTAAGATCGAAAGATAAAAGATTGATAGACGAATTACCTAAGAGATTGGGAATTCATACCTTTGTTAGGTGAATCACAAGTTTAATTAAATCATCATAAGATAACCTTAGAAAGAAAGCGAGGGTTGCGGGACGGTGGATCATTGCTTGTTCTTTGTTGAGTCACCATAGTCATTGTCATGGTTTTACTAGTTTTATTTATTTTCTTAGTTTGTAGTTTAGATTTATTTTTCGCAATGATCTTTCCTGGCTTTGGACTGACAATCCTCTGTCCAATTTACTTTTCGTTTTGTTATTTTAGGTTTTAATAATAATGGTATCAATCTTAGGAAAATTAATGAACTAGATAACGACGATTCCCTGTGACTCGACTCCGGTTGTAGCTACTACACTACGATCCCTGCACTTGGGGTAAACCGGATTATTTTTATTACTTGTTTATTTTGCTTAGATAAAATCCGAGACACTTATAGTCATGTTTGTAACAGGCTTACAGGAGCTAAACAGAGTACTATTAAACATGATATGATCAGTAGCTCTAGAATATATTATCCAACAGTATAGTTTAGAGATACCTGACCCTTCACTAGTCTGGAAGTTTGTGGTTAAAGCCACAGAATTAGCATTATGAAGACCAGATCCTGAACCTTGATTAGCTCTCAGCAGACTCAAAATTTGCTGATATTGTTCCTGTATTGTACTAGTTTGAGCTGTGGCATTCATGTTTTCTTGGTCATCTTATCCCCAAGATTCAGCACCAACACAATTTGCAGAAGATCTACGTCTTCCTCTGCCTCTAAAATTGGGGGGAAACCCATATTTCTTGTAGCAACGATCAATAGTATGCCCCATCATACCACAATGTGCACACTGAGGGTTCTTCCTGCCATTGTTATAAACTTTCCTGTTGTTATTATTCGATTCTGGACAGCAAGAACAGCCTTCTGTTCCATCTCATTAGAGCCAAAAACTGCCGCTGATTCCACAATCTTGGCACCATTAGAAGAGCCATAATGTTGTTGTTTTTCTTGTTTTACAGCCATAGAAAAAACAGCTTTAATGGAAGGTAAAGGATCCAACATCAACACTTGTGATTTGATTGCAGAATATTCCTCATTCAAACCCTTTAAAAATCTAATAACATACTATTTCTCTATGTAAGATTGAAACCATTTTTTCCACAATCACATTCCGGTGGTACAATCATGATAACCAATTGATCCCATAAAACCTTCAATTTCGTAAAATATTGGGAAATAGAGAGATTACCTTGTTTAGTGTTTCGTATCTGCTCCATCAAATCAGATAAAGTATAAGTATCTCCTCCTCCAAATCATCTGCAAGATCATCCCACATATCCTTGGTTGTCTTGTAAGAAGCAATGCTTTGAGCTATATCTCTTGATACAGAATTCACCAACCAAGCTTTCACCATACTATTACATTGACGCCAAGCAGAGTAATGATTATCATCCGGTGCAAGAACAGGGATAGTACCTGAAAGGATGTAGTTTTTTTGCGCAGTGGATGGATCACGATTTACAAATTACAATACATAAATAAAGGATCTAAATTCCTACAAAGGGGTTTAGTGTGTCTTACCAATAGCAGGAAGAGAAGCCAAGATCTTCCAATGTGTTCTCCAAAAGGTGGTTGGTGGACACCAATTCTTGGTACTAGAACCTCCTTGATATGCTTCCAAAAAAAACTACAAGTTTTTCTTCAACCAGAAACCCAAGACAAGAAACAAGTTTTTCCCTCTATTTTTGTGTGTGTATGTCGAAAAAATCTTCTCATCATATGTCTTGGAAGAACTCTCTTTATATAGGAGAGTAAATCCTTGGCCTCCAAGTTTCTAATTAATTAAATAAATAATTAAAAAGAAATCATGATAAAAGATAATTCCATTTATAAAAGATTATGATTAATCAATCAATCAATTACAAATCAATTATCTTTTATTAATTAATTATTTAACTAGTAAATAATTAATCACACAAGAAAATCAATTCTTGCACTTTATGACATGGGAGGCGCCACACCTAGGGTTTTAGGCCCACAGAAAATGTCTTTTCTGTATATTATATTATTTAGCCCAACTAAATAATATTTCGCATATCAATTAATTGGCCCAGCCAATTAATTATCACTGAGGCCCAATAACAAGAAAAATACCCGAATTACAGGAGCCACATTGGGGACCATGGACCTATAACCAGTAGCTCCAATAATTAAGTAAAATATTCATCGAACAGAATATTCAAATTATTAATTCCGGGATTACGCCACCATAAACCGAAACTGAACTCTACCAATTATAGATATATACTTACACTCAACCCTATGAGTAAATAAGCGTCCATTGATATAATCACTACATACGGACTAACCCTCCATAGACTGTCCATTCTGAGTGGGAAGTCTCCGTGAAACCGACTCAGAAAATCTTATCCTTATTTACCATTAACCCCCTAGTGATCAATTAGTTCACATATCTGACTACTAGCCAATTAGTCTAATATGAACTGGGCCCATCGATCATTTTTTTAGGGCTAACAAATAAGGGGACTGTCTCTCTACTTCCCGCAGGAAGGAATGGATTCCATGTCTGTGAAAAACAGAACTACTCACTCATCAGGGAATAGTGCCAACGAGAAGTGACTTGGATCACATATCAAAGTGATCCGTAAATAACACACCAAACACTACCCTGAGACAAGCAGCATCATGTGATCACCTCAAGATTAAGGTCAATCCATGTATGATCATCTAATGATTTAATAAGATTTCCTAATTACGGAATTATATCAAGAAATACAGATTAAATCGGTCCAGTCCTATATGAATGCCATCATATATAAATGCCCCACTTAGGTACCTTCTACCGACAGTCCGGATAAGACTATCACACCCTAAGGTATTCTGGGCGCATTATTGGTGTTTTAATCATGAGACCCTAAACTCGATTAAGTTCACCACGGACTAACAGTTCAAGTATATCACCACTAACTCAATCCTCACGTGCATGCCATACAGTGAGTTAAGTGGTTACATACTGATATACTTAAGGTTTGCAGTAGTGTATACTTTATAAGCACATAGCAAATAATAAGATGAATAATAAAAATATGTCATTATTAAATAAAAAATAATTACATAAATTGTCTGTCGGGCACTACATCTAACAGTACCATCAACAAAACCCATTTATTCCTCGAAGATAAAGTCGTTGTCATCGAAATCTTCCAGCTGTGATAGTTATTATCGTCAAGAAGAGGCTGAACCAAGACTAGAGCTGGATTTTAGTTTGGATGTACCATCAAATCGGCCGGAATTACAACTTCCTGAGCATCCATCTTCATGCTACAAGAAAATCTTCCAAGAAATGAATGGAAAAGAAGCGAAACTTTAAAAATTGAAGCCGGAAACACAAAATTGGAGTCGGAAAACGCAGAGCAGAAGCTCTATAGCTCTGATACCATGTGTAGAAGTGGATTGACTCAAAGGAAAAACAAGTCTTTTTTGCTTAGCAAGAGGACATATATGACACACAGCTTCAGTATCTGTTTTGATATCTTTATTATGTTGATGTAAGACCTGCAACCTCTTATTAGAAGCATGTCCAAGTCTGTAGTGCCACAGTAAGTCAGATTTTTCAACACAACTAGCAATTTCACACACAAAAATAACAACAAAATGACAAGTTTTATCAGCTTTAAGAATGTACAGGCCATTAACAAGTTCAGCTGAATAGTTGTGATGAAATGCAGCATGCAATCAAGAATCAATTGAAGAAGAAGAGTAAATTGGAGTCTGTATTCATTGAATCAAAAGGGGAAAAATACAAAGAATACTTTTGATAACAGAATAGTATAGAAACTTGTATCTAGCTAGTTGCACACTTATGTCTTATATAATTGACATGTGGCAGTTACAAGATGACTCAACTTACTAACAAGTTTCTAACTAACTCTATATAGCATAAGTAATTTTATCTTGTAGTAGATGATGTAACAAGTTGGACGACATTGTCGTCCCATTAAACATTTTCGAAAAATAACATATTATGTACTAGAAATTATAAAATTTTGGTTTTTAGGGACGACAATGTCGTCCCTTTAAAGGCAATTAAATTTTTTTTTAATATAAAACTTTGAGTTAATAAATAATATTCAGTTTTTTATAAAATGCACGTCTAAAGGGACGACAATGTCGTCCCATTAAACATTTTTCAGAAAATAATATGTTATGTCCAAGAAATTATAAAATTTGGGTTTTTAGGGACGACATCGATTAAGCGATTTCAAGCTGATATCTTTCTTTGAAAATCAATGTGATAATACTCTCTAGTATAGATCGTCAGTTCGTTAGCGAGCGATTGACTTGAATCTCGGGGTTTATCACCGAGCGATTGATCTCAATCCCGAGATCCGTTATCGATTAAGAGATCGATTTGAATCTCGGGGTTCGTTATCGAGCGAATGAGTTAAATCGTTATCGATCATTGTGATAGTAGTATCTACTATGGCTCGATCGATCGTTATCGAGCGAAGGAGTTAAGAGTCGGGGATCGTTATTAAGAGATCGATTTAAATCACGGGGTTCGTTATTGAGCAAATGAGTTAAATCGTTATCGATCATTATGATAGTACTATCTACTATGGCTCGATCGATCGTTATTGAGCGAAGGAGTTAAGAGTCGGGGATCGTTATTAAGAGATCGATTTGAATCTCGGGGTTCGTTATCGAGCGAATGAGTTAGATCGTTATCGATCATGGTGATAGTACTACCTACTATGGCTCGATCGATCGTTATCGAGCGAATGAGTTAACAGTCGGGGATCGTTATTAAGAGATCGATTTGAATCTCGGGGTTCGTTATCGAGCAAATGAGTTAGATCGTTATCGATCATTGTGATAGTACTATCTACTATGGCTCGATCGATCGTTATCGAGCGAATGAGTTAACAGGCGTGGTTCGTTATCGAGCGATCGATTTGAATCTCGGGGTTCGTTATCGAGCGAATGTGTTAGATAGTTATCGATCATCGTGATAGTAGTATCTACTATGGCTCGATGGATGGTTATCGAGCGAATGAGTTAACAGTCGGGGATCGTTATTAAGAGATTGATTTGAATCTCGGGGTTCGTTATCGAGCGAATGAGTTAGATCGTTATCGATCATTGTGATAGTACTACCTACTATGGCTCGATCGATCGTTATCGAGCGAATGAGTTAAGAGTCGGGGATCGTTATCGAGCGATCTATTTGAATCTCGGGGTTCGTTATCAAGAAAATGAGTTAGATTGTTATCGATCGTTATCGAGCGAAGGAATTAAGAGTCGGGGATCGTTATTAAGAGATCGATTTGAATCTCGGGGTTCGTTATCGAGCGAATAAGTTAGATCGTTATCGATCATTGTGATAGTAGTATTTACTATGGCTCGATGGATCGTTATCGAGCGAAGGAGTTAGATCGTTATCGGTAAGGAGAGATCAATGGTTTGTTCGCGAACGATTGAGCTCAATCCCGAGATTTAATTTATAATATTGATATATATATATATATATATATATATATATATATATATATATATATGAAAGAAAATATTTTTTTATACAATTTTATATAAAGGGACGACAATGTCGTCCCTTTAAAACGAAAATAATCAAATGTCTAATAAAATTTGGGGGGAAAATTCGGCCGCCAAATTTTTTTTTCCTTTAAAGGGACGACATTGTCGTACCTTAAAACAATATGTCGTCCCGAAAAAGAACCTAATCTAATAAAATCGGGCATTCTTCTCCTCCTCCTCCATTATTTGCAGCGCCATCGCATTTTCATCTTCTGCGCCGCCCCGCCGCTCTCCACCTCCTCCGCCTCTCCTCCGCTCTCCTATACCTCCTCATTTACCCTCTCCTCCGATTTCAAGCACTTCGCACCTCCTCTGATTTCAAAACCTCCGGCCACCACACCAACACAGCTCCGGCCACCACAAGAAGCTCAATTCAAGCTCGTGCCGGCCTTCAGGTTTTGCGTTTTTCTCATCTCCGGCTAATGTTTTCTGATTACCTCACCTCCGGGTAAACAATTTAGCCAAACATTTTCGCTCACCTTGATTTTTGTTTCTTAATTTTAATTTTTGTTTTTATAGCTTTCTCAACATTTGATGCTTGAGCATACATTTGATGCTTGTGCATAACATGAATATTTATTACCCTTTTATTTTTATTTTTAAAAAGAGGTATAAAGAGTTTTGCTTGGAATCGTGGGACAGGGTAATGTGTTCATCATGGATAGGATAATGTATGTATCCTCCTTGCTTTTGTTTTGTTTTCGATCGAATTCGTTACTAGTCTTTTGGATTGAATGTTGTTCATAGCGAAATTTCTTGATTATTATGTACTATTTCTTAATTTAGCCCTTGGGTTGTTTTCCTTTCCGTGCTAAAGATGGTTTCTTTTTGATTTTTTCTTTCAAGTTTTGCTGTAGTGAGAGACTGCATTAGAATTATTTGAGAAATTTAGTTGAAAGATTTATATAATCATCTAGATTCTGCAATAATCTATAAGCTTTGATTGCGGACGGTGATTCGAACTCTAGTTTATACCAGGACTCGACATTCGGTTCGTGAAATGCTTACTCAATTATGATTTAACCCAACTTGAGTCAAACTTACACAGTTCGTTAAGGTTAACGAGCCAAACTTGAACACTTTCGAGTGTGACTTGAAATGCTCACAAGTCTTATCAAGCTTTCTTCATTCTTCTTGCTTGAACAAAGTCAAGAGTGTTTTGAGTGGTCGCTCGATTTGAGAGGTAAATGATGATTCGGCTCAGATCATTTACACCTCTGGGAATTGAAATGATGCGCGTTTATGGCATTAGCTTTATGAGATCACTTACAAAAACCTTGGCACAAAGATCAAATGTGTTCCCTCATCAATATGATTTTTGCATTTTTAACACTTAGATACTTGTGTTGTTCATTTTGAATATACGCGATAATGAGTTGCTACTAAACATATTTCTCATAGGACTTGTTAACAAGATCCTGCTCCTTTGTTGAAGTTGCTAATGCTGCGGATTTAATACAACGCAGACAACGTTCTGACTTTCAATGTAAGCCCCTTTGAAAACCTTATTCATAACCCCCACCCCCCCACCTCTCTTTCTAGCTATTTTTGTCTCGGGTGTTTACTATTCGTTCTTGTATCATCGCTTCCATCAAGAACATCCTTGCTACTCGCTATTGAGGTAAACCGTAGAACATTCATGACTAGTTGTTCGTGAATGGATATTATTTTAATATCTTGATATTTTCTTTTAGTAAAATGTCTTGTTTTTCATCTCGTTATCGGGGGAATAAAGATCGATACCTTTGATATTGACTTTAGCGCTAAATGACTCTATTACATATGATAAGGTTAGAGATGAATCCTTCAAAATTATGCTTGTTTATTGTATGAGTTTGGAGAATTGGTAAAAAGCGATCTTTTGATTTCATGTTTACGAGCTACAAAATCGGGGGACCAAATGGATCAATTCGTTTTAGGTAGTCCTCTATTGTATGATTACAAGTATGAGAACTAACCCTTTCATTTCGGCGAGAGGTTGTGGCTCAAAGAAGGGAAAGTGATGCCCGACCATCGTTTGATTTGACACCTTCCCAGGTAATATCGGGTTGAAGCAATTCTTGATTTTGACATCGTAAACTACATTCCTTATGCAACATATGGAAACCAGTACTATTGTCTTCTAAAACTTATATTCACCTGCTTGATGTTATTGAATGTTCCGAGTTCTACTATAATTCAATGTCATGTGTCCTGCAAAATTGATTAACCTTCAATTGTAAATACGGCCCTGGAAAAAAAAAAAGTAAATGTGCAGTGGAAATGTGACTGTAATAGTGATCCTTAAGTTTAGTTCCAAGGCTTATTTGTTCGTTAATCATTATCAGAGAACCTCCTTACGAGAGGCGTGAGCGTATAATTCGGTTGAGGTTTGTATTGTATCGGGAGGACACTTGCGAGAGATTACAAAACCGTTTGGATGTTCAATATGATAGTTCAAATCCTGAACATCAGGTATACTATGTGATTTGGTGATTTACGAGAACTGCTCTGTATTTAGTAGAACAAGCTCCGTTTAATTGGGCTTTCCTTTATTTTCCAACTTTTTGTCCATGGTATAGGAAGCTTTGAAAGCATTATGGAATGCTGCTTTTCCGGTGGAAGAACTCAACGGATTAATATCAGAGCAGTGGAAGGAAATGGGTTGGCAAGGGAAAGACCCGTCTACGATTTCGGTATAATGCTTTTCTTCCTTCTTCATTTAACTATGTGAGACTCTTTACTTGTTTAGATGCCTTCGTTTTCCCGTAAATCACAATTCAAGTTTCGTCGGGGTGGTGGGTTCATATCGCCGGAGAACCCGTTATACTTCGCTCGGAACTTCCCAATAAGTATTTCTCGCGTATACTTTTGCTTGCTTTGGTCTTCAAGTGAGATATGTACTTGGCTCTTACTTCGTCGTGTGTATATACAGTACAACATTATTGCTCTTAGTTTGTGTTAAGTCTGATTTTTAATTTGGTAGGGTCTGGTCCTTTTGTTCTCAATGCTGCTATTTTTAATTAAATGTATAATCTTTTAAGGGACGACACATTGTCGTCCCAAAACTTTTTATAAAAATAAAATAAGATTTCCTAATAATAAATTTTTTTTTGAAATTAAATGAATCATGTTTATAGGGACGACATTGTCGTCCCTTTAAATGTTTTTAATAAAAAAAATTATTTTTTTCGTATTAAATTTTATAATGAAAATGAAATGTATAATCTTTTAAGGGACGACAATGTCGTCCCAAAAAACATTTTTTATAAAAAAAATAAATTTTTTCCTAATAATAAATTTTTTTGTGACATTAAATGAATCATGTTTATAGGGACGACAATGTCGTCCCTTCAAATAATGCCATGTCAGCTCGTTGAATTTTATTAGAAAAGTCCGTGCCACGTCAGCATACCTTTAAAGGGACGATTTTGTCGTCCCTTAAAAGGAGTCCGTTGTTTAAAGGGACAAAGCGAGAAAGAAGTCTTGTCGTCCCTTTAAACATTTGAAGGGACGACATCAACGTGCTTTAAAAGGGACGACAAACGTCGTCCCTTTAAACCAGGATTTTGTTTTGTTTGATATGTGTTGATAGATTAATATTTTATTCAATGGTTGATAGCAATTCTTTTGTCATTAGGATTCACTTTGTGGACGGTCGAATCTGGATCGGTGAACCTGTGTAGTGTAATTGGTGACAGAGAATATGCATATCTATATCAGTTTGCTTGTTTCAATTATTTCTCCATGCATTAATTTCTGTTGTGTTGAAAAGAAGTGTCGGTGGTAAAAGAGGAGTAAGAAAAGAAAGAAAATAAATGGAAGTATTGGCTCTGTCTCAACCTGTGTGTGTGCCGATTTCTTAGAAAGTTATTAGTTGTGTGGTACAACTGTGATGGGTATCTTTATGCTTTACAATATAAAATATAGTGTGTAATTCATATTGTGACTCAAACCATTGTTTCAATTGTTTCTATTTCGGTTATAATTTAGAAACTTGAAACTTTTGTTAATGAATACTCTCTTGTGAAATTGGTTTGAGTAGTCTTGGGTATTCAGGCTTTGTCGATCTTCTCTCGCGAATATAAATGAATGGAAACATCAAGGTGAATCCTTAGATTGAGGTATCAACCGTGATACATGTTGCTTTGCACTGGTCATAAGAAGTTTTAACTTTAAGAGGTGCAACAAAGATGTTTTGAATGATCAGTTTGTTGACAGTGAAGTTGTCTGTTAAGCACAAAAGTGATTCTTCATAAAGAGCCAGTGAGATTGGCTTTAAGATCTACTTACATGTTTGAGTAATCTTGCTTGTGACCCTATGACTAAGACATGCAAAATTTCAAATCCGTTCATCCATTGATGAACATGAAGTTGTTACCAAATTTAAACTTTGATCATAATCACAAGTGTCAAGTATGTGTTGAAGCCATGTTGGCTAACTCAACTTTTAACCAATAGAAAGGAACACAGACCCTCTAGATTCGTGCAAACTAGAGGTGATAAAAGCATCTCGTTACTTTTATTGACTATAGTACCAGATCCTGTGATATTTGAATGCTGACAAGAGAAGATAAAGCTCGTGATGCCTTGTGGGTTATCAAAATGAAGGTGAGAGTGAACATAGCAAACATATGAGATGTATCCGGAGTAATTGTGGTGGTGGATATGATGTATTGTTTAATGAGTCTTGCTAAGGGTTCAACATCATTCCTCAAACAACTACACCATACACATTTCAGTCAAGTGGTATTGCTACATTCAAGAACCAAACTCTTAAAGAGATTATAAATGCTAAGTTGATAAGTTTGGGTTTACCTCATAATTTGTGGGGGGAAGTTGTCCTCTCAGCAAAATTCATTCTAAACTAGATCCTTTCATTAGAGAATAGTGTATTATAATAAGGTTACTTATGCCTCTATGCTTATAGGTTAAATCTTATTGTCTCGATCCGAGTATTTTAAGGCTATATAGCCAAACCACTTTCTCTCGGTTAAATCAATGAAATCGCTCCGATCAACAAGAAATGAAGCGGAATTGCACCATGATACAAACAAGAACACAGTTCTTGTGAAGAGCAAGAACTTTCAACAATGAGAGGAAAGTATTTCAACAATAACGGGAAAATTAGAAACAGTGAGGAAAGGTTTTCAGAACTCAATTACACTATGATCTCAGCATTGAATCAAACAAGTTAGCTATTCTCTTGCCTTAATCACGGTATTTATTCTTCATAAGACTGTGATTAATGCAAGATTGGAGGAGGTAGTTACAACTTCTATTCAACAACCTAACTAACTATAATAACTACTTTATTAATGACATCATCTAAAATGTGATATATAGTCTCAGAGCCTGATTGATTTGGAACAGGTGGCACACTGTCCACTCTAGCTCAATTTAGAATGGGTTATGGATTGAATTTTCAGGAGCTAAAAACAGATTTGGAAACTACTAATATAGTAGTTGATGTTAAATTGAGTTTTGGAATAAGTGGCAAACTTTTGAATGGGTTAATTGAATTTTCAAAAATCGATTTCGATATCGTATGAATAAGAAATTAATGTCTAAAAATAAAGTAAAACTGTGATTAATGCAAGATTGGAGGAGGTAGTTACAACTTCTATTCAACAACCTAACTATCTATAATAACTAGGTAAAGACTTTTGTATCTTGGAGAATAAGTCTGCCCCTCGGGTGGCTAAAAGAAGTTAAAGACTTTTGTATCTTGGAGAATAAAGTCTTAATGACAGCGTTTCTACGCGCATCTCAGTCTAATCAATAAGTTTTCGTGTTTACTTATGCTTTCTACATTTTATTTTTGTGCAATACATGAATAAACTGTTGTTCTACAAATTTCTTGTGTTCATATATGTATGTTGTTCGATTGGTTCATTTGTGGTCAAGTAAATACATGTTTCAGATTTTTGGAATTAAACGAACCAGAAACTTAGCCCCAACAAATCTCATTCTCAACACCATAACATCTTAACGATGTTCTATCCAAGTTTACCATGCTACCAATTCTGGTGAAATCTTCAGACCTGTTCTACTTTTAAAGGCCATGTAAAATTGGTCAAACATCGGACTCAGTCAGATTCCAAGCGCAGAGTTACCCTTATTGCTACTAAATATTTTATTACCATCAAGTGAGTTATGGCTGGTCACCCACTTTACTCGATATTATTGCGTATCTACTTGATGGTCTCGGTCCTATGTTCGATTCCCTAGTCATGTCGGTTTACACACTCGAAGAAGTGTATGCATTGTTGCTTACTACTGAATCTCAGCATTTACGCCACCAGTCGACCCTTTTATCATCTCCACAAGTTTTTAAATATGTTCCTGTTGTTTCTAATTTTTCAACCATTTCATAAGGTCAAGGCCGTGGTAGGTTGCGATCAACATTGTTTCCGGGTTAATGGGTCGATCCAATTCTTTTCATGGAAAAGGTGTTGGTTGTGGATTACCTCGGTTTGGTCCACGTTCGGTTTGTCAAATATGTGTTAAAGTGGGACATATTGCTTCTACATGTTGGTGGCACTATGACTCTAATTTTCAGATGCCTCGAGCTCCTCGTCCTCCACATCCTTATAATCCGCATGCCACATCTTCGTCGCCTTCTTGGGGCCAGACATCACATGACGAATAATTTCAGAAATCTCAACTCGCATGCCAAACCTTATGATGGCCCTGAAATAGTAAATATTGACGATAACTCAGGTTTGTGTATTTCATCCTTTTCTACACCCAACCATACTCTACTCTCACAAATATTCTTTTTTCCCCATTCCTTACTACTAATATTTTATTTGTTCATTGTTTTGCCTCTGATAACTCTATTTCCTTTCAATTTTACGGTTTTTACTTTCTTGGGAATGACTACTCGTGCCACATCCTGTAACGTAATCAAAACGTTGACGTAATGTAATTCAGAATTTGGTTTCCTTTTAGCTAAGGATCAGTTCCTTTGAACAATATTCACCTATCTGGAATTCTACGTCTTGACTCGGAAACTTGATTTTTTTTTTTTTTTTTGTTTGCATTTGACTATTCGGTCAAGTCTCCATACAGAATCCTATGATATGAAGTCTTTGATAACTAAAACAATAGCATAAAATATTCATGAAAGTTCTTCAAATGATTGCTGGAATGTCATGATGCAGGTCTGAAATTTGTTATACTATTGTCAATTAAACTTAGACCGGTATATTCAATACCAAAAAATAACGGGTACATAGGCGATGAGGCACAAGCTTAATGGTTTCACTAGGCTATACATTGACAAGAGATCAGGGTTTGAACCCCGTTTGGGGCAAGTGTATATAAAATATAACGGGTCCATATAAAAAAATAGATAACGAGAAAATATGACATTGATTTATTTTTAAGTAACAGGGCATCAAATAATTTTTATAGGGAGAATGACAACTAGTACAATATTTATATTTTTTTAAAAAAAAATAAAAACACACACACGCGTCTGTTGCTTTTTTCCCCTTCATATTCAAACACTCATATATTTTTATCTAAATCTCCAAACGTTATGAAAATTTCACTGAAATATTTACCTTTTCATGTTCTTGTTTTGAGAATTGGTTCGGTATCATTACATCGTTTTTCATGAAATTTACTGTGGAAATTCAAAATTCACTGAGTGAATTTCGTCAATGAATCCCAAAAAACAGCGAATTTTGAATAATAGTAAATTTCTATTGAGATATATAAATGTTTAAAAATGATGGATGGATGAGAGATAATGTGTGTTGTTTTTTGATTTTTTTGGGAAAAAAAAGGTGTCCAGCCCGTTGCTTTTTTAAAAATAATTTTGTCTTTTATGCAAAAGTTTTGAAAATATGTCGTTTTCGCTAATTTAAAAATTATGGTTATTTTTATAGGGAGAAAGACAATTTCTATAATTTTTATAGCCTAAAAGACAAAAAAAATAAATAAAAAATAATTCACGCATGTACTTGTTCCGCTAATGTTGCACACTGCTTTTTTTTTCTCTTTCCACCTCCAATTATAAAGCTCTCATAGCTTTTAATCAAAATCTCCAACCATGATGAAAATTTCACTGAATTTTTCATTTCATGCTTTTCTTTTTTAGACTTGATTCGATATAATTACATCATTTTTGTGAGATTCATTGTCGGAATTCACTCGGTGAATTTCGATAGCAAATCCCGAAAAGCAGTGAATTTCGATAAATAGTGAATTTTGATAGCGGATTTTCGGAAATTACGTCGAAATATGATGAATGTGGTCTCAAAATATAGAGAATTTGGGAAAGAATATTCACATTGGGAGTTCTAGATTGAGAGATAAAGGTTTAAAAAAGATGGATGAGAGAGTAAGTGTGTTGTTTTTTTTGGGAATGAAATGGTGCCGGTTTTCTTTAAAATAAATTTGTCATTTATGCAAAAGTTTAAAAAAGTTGTCATATTCCCTAATTGATGAAATGTTTTTGTCTTTCTCCCCAATTCCTCTTATGATTAAAGAATTACGAGAATCAGAGTTTTATGGCAAAAGATATAACCGTTAAAAATATAGAGCATGAGAAAGAAAATAACATTAATTTTTCGAAAAAAAAACTCGATTTTCATAAATTAAGTAAGAAATGTTTTATTTTTGTAGTGACAATAGTTGGGTGTAACTACATAAACCGTTGTAGATGTTCTTTGTACTCCATATATCATTGCATAAATCTTGAATAAGTTGTCACTGCATAAAACACTGCATAAGGTGCGTGTCACAGCATAAATCGTTGCATTATGTGTCACTACATAAATCGCTGCATAAGGTGAGTGTCACTACATAAATCGTTGCATAAGGTGTCACTGCATAAATCGCTGCATAAGGTGTGTTCACTAAATTAATCGTTGCATAAGGTGTCACTGCATAAGGTGGGTATCACTACATGAATCGTTGTTAATGTGCAAACAATCGGATTTAAAAAATTGAGTCGGATACCAAATGAGATATCAAAATAAAGACGATGAAAAATATGAAATATGTTGAAATGTCACTTCACTGCATCGAAGTGTCATTTCACATGTCACTGCATTTTCAGCTGTCACTGCATCGAAATGTCATTGCATCTTCACATGTCACTGCATCGTCAAATGTCACTGCATCGCGTCGATTTTTATGAAGAAAATTTTCATATTCAAAAATTAAGTCGAAACTATATCAAATGAAATATCAGAATAAAGAGGACGAAAAATATGAATTATCGTGTTGTTTAAAATATCGTGTTTTAAAAATACGATAATCGGAGTTTTATAGCAAAAGATGTAGTCGTTTAAAATATTGAATAGGATTGACATCAAGTTGTCTATCTCTTTGGCAATGGTCACTGCACATCGTCAAATGTCACCGCATTGTCACGTGTCACTGCATCGTGTCGATTTTCATGAAAAAATTTCGATTTTCAGAAATTAAGTCGGAAAAATATCTAATGTGAAATCAGAATAAAGTGGACGAGAAATATGAATTATGGTGCAAGAATTACGATGATCGCAGTTTTATATCAAAAGATGTAGTCGTTTAAAATATTGAGTAAGAGAGAGAAAATCACATTTTATTTTTTTAAATTGGCACATCCAAATATGCATCTCTTTTTTTTTCTTCCTTTAATTAAGGGTAGCTTTGTCCATTTATTAATTTTTGTCCTTATAAAAGATGAAAATTTTAAGGAGTTCTATTTGTCTATTTAAGTTGATTTTGTGTTATTTTGGCCCTTGCCTCTAAAAAATATTTCTGGTCTTCTCCCTAATTCCCCATAGAAAAAATACTAGCTCAATTTCACGAAGTGTGTATAAAAATAAAATAAAAACCCTATTGTTTATGTTTAGACTCAAAAACTCGATTTTTTTCAGATCAGACCGTTCAGTCATGTCTCAGAACATAATTCTATGTCACGTAGTTTTTAATAACTCACATTATAGCATAAAATATTCAAGAAAGTTTAAATTAATCGAAAAACACTTGGGTCCGTAGCCTCGCCCAAGTCCATCTCATGTAGTTCTTCATATGCTTTTTATTCTTACTTGATTATCTAAACTTAAATCTTGCTGGTTGCTGATTGCTTTGATTGAACATTTCATGATTATCTGCTTAAATCACTCATCGCGCCAACCGGCCGGGCTGGCCAATCTACTTTTTTTTGACAAAAATCTAGTGGATTTTTTTTTGCCAAATGCAAGGTTTGAGCTTTGTCACTTGTCAAGTTATATCATACCGCTCCTTATTGGTAAATCTAGTGGATTTTTGTTTGACTAGATATACCTGGTTTTAAATTGGAGTAAACAAACCCTAAAAAAAAATTGGTGTAAAGAAAAAATAGGGTATATGTTATGAAATAACTAAAATAAAAACCACAGTAGAAGGGAAAATATTTCAAAGCTTTATGTTTCTTCTTCTTTTTGTTTTTTGGGCTTACAGGCTCCGGTATCCGGAACCTACTGGTCCGATTAATCCGGAGTTCGGCCCGGGTCGTGCCTGCAGAGTCGCCAAGCTCTTTTAACATGACGACTTAGAGGAGAATCGAACCGGCGACCACCCTAGGCATTCTCAAATCACTCACCACTTGAGCCAAGCTACATGGTTTTTATGTTTCTTTACTAGTTACTGTATTCAAAAGAAAAGTACAGTTGCTAATACTTCTATATTTTACTAACTCAACATACTAAAAAAAAATGGTAAACCCTACCATTAAGGTCCCCTCACCCCGGATCCCACAGGAACGTGAGGAGGGGTTAATCAGGTAACCTAGCAGATCCAACATGGGCTGCCTCTTATAATCTCTACACTGAAGGAGTGTTATCAATCGGAAATCAACCCCATTTACGGGAATCGAACCGCTGACCTCCAGCTTAGGTACAAGGCTTGCATTATGCACCCATGCCTTCACCACTAACTCAACATACTAATATATATACACATGAGAGTCAAAGTCGGCTAAATGCCCCTGATCATCCCATGTGATATTTTGTGGGTAATCAGATGATCATATCACGAGGTCATGGCGGCTAAGAAAGTCGGCCGATAATTATCTAACGTGATATCGTTTAATAAAGACACGACATATTACATGTGGCTTCATCGCGTAAAAGCATCCGTTGATTACATCATATTATTATGTCGGTACGTGTTTGGTTGGTCGTGCTTTGCATCGAGACTTGGCTGTTAAGTAAACTAGCTGCAGGCTAGTATTTTACACGGAAGAGATATATATTATATCTAATAGACATCCACATATTACGAGTATATTTATAACAGTAAAATATTTTGCCTACAATGATTTTATTTTAGGGATATTAATTAAGAAGGACAAAAAGATTTTATAAATCGGTATATAGGACATATTTTCAAAGAAAATCCATAAAGGAAAAAATTATTTAAAAGCAAAAAAGGGCAGGACGCATTACCTAAATATATATAGGGAGACTTATTGAAAAGGACAAAAACAATTCAGAAATTAGGAAAAAGGACATGTTCAATAATAGTTGATAATTTAACATTAGGAAAAAGGACACAAATGTATCAATATTTTTTTTTTTTTTATAGTAAAAAGGATAATTTACTACATATAAGTACCAAAATATCCTTGAAGTAAACCACAAATGCTTATCACCCACGTTCCCACGTACAGTGCTTTTTTTTTTTATATTTTGAATCGACATACAGTGCCTATATATATATAATGTGCCTATAAATACATCGTTCCAGGAACTACGTAAGGCTTGATTCCTGGACATTCACACAGGATACGTAGGCAATCCAAGATACATTCTTGGACTAAACCATAAAATACCATCTCATATACAGTTACAACTGTTCGATCCCTTTACTGCTCATCCTTATATTACACGTGACCCTGATTTACCGGTGGTGCATCATTCAGCTTCATCATTTGGCGCTAGAAGGAGGGACTTCTACCGGTGAGTTGGTAAAGATATCGCAATGGCTCCACCAGCAAGAAAGAAACCGACGAACGCAAGAACCTGCAGGTCGAAGAACACACGGATGTAGATCCAGCAGGGATTCCATCCCAGATTCAAGAAGTTCCCACCGGATCTAGACCCACAGTGGCAAATCCCCCAAGGCCGCAGCTTCCACCCCACCGCAAGACATGGCAGATCATTTAGCATCTTTAGATGAGGACGCCTTGAAGAGAGTGGTGGCGTCAACATTCATAGGTAAGGGAATTGGTAATATACCTGAGGAACACCTGTTAGATCCACATGGTCGAAAAGAAAGTGAGAATGCTAGGGGAAAGAGGCCTGTTGATCCTCAAGAAGAGCATGAGGATGAAGTGGAAATCAGCATAACCAAGAAGCGTCCTGAACACGAAAAGCAACAACGGCAGGTCGAGGAGAGTATTCGAAACGAGTTCAACCGTATCATAGGAAAAGAGTAGGTAACAGAATGGCTCGAGTCGCCTTTTAGCCCCGAGATCGAAATATATACGATGCCAGAGTCATTTAAGCCACCGAAGATGGAACCCTATGATGGTACCACGGACCCAGAAGGCCATCTGTATCGATATATATCATTGATGAGATTGAGAAACACAAATGACGCTATGAAGTGCCGTGCCTTCGACACGTTGCTCACAGGTCGAGCTCGGGAGTGGTTTCACAAGCTACGGCCCGGGTCGATCTCAAGTTTTTTACAGTAAGGACAGAAATTTCGAGATGCTTTCATTGGGAACAAGAAGTTCCACCTCACTGCTACCCACCTCATGAACATAAAGCAAGAGAAAGGGGAATCGACCATTGATTTCATGAGGCGCTTCAATCTCGAGGCCATGAAAGTGCATAACGCCAGTGATGCGTGGCAGGTTAATGCTTTTGTTGGAGGTCTGCGCAACATTAAATTGTATGATAAGCTCTCTAAGAAGATGCCGAATGATATGGACGAATGTGTAAACATAGTTCACAAATTTTGCCAAGGTGAAGAGGCAGTGCGACTGCACACCTTTTCACTTGGTCTCAATTCGAGGAATGACACCCGAGGCCAGTCCAAGGGACAGTCAAGGGGTCGAAATGATGAAGGGAAATCCAATGTGTTTGATCGATTGACAGCTCCGATCACAGATCGACTCGGAAAGAAAGGTAATCTGAAAGAGCGAGATTTTATCCCTCTCAACCGATCTCGGGGGGAGGTGCTGGCTATTATGATAAAGAAGAATATCGCTCGAACACCTAAGCCAATGTCCAAAGATCCTGAGAAGAGAAAGAACACCCACAAGTACTGTGGCTATCACAAAGATGTGGGACATGACACAGAGGAATGTTTTGATTTGAAGAGAGATATTGATGCCTGTATTCAAGAGGGTCGATTAGACGAGGTGATAGACAGATCCGAGAAGGACGAACCAAAGGGTCGTCGAGAGTATAAAAGAAAAAGTTATAACGGGAAGAGGGATCGATCGCCACGTCGAGACAATCAGAGACGCCGAGATAGATCATCCGAGCCGACCTACAGAGATAACAGTCGGGATGATCGTCGGGAAGATCAAAATCGAGACCCTCATCGGGATAACCGTATTGGGTATGATGTCAACACGATTGTGGCTGAACGCGAGTCAGATCGACCTCGATCCAGTCGGCAGTCTTCTGACAGATCGAAGGAATCGAAGAGGCTCAGGTTCACAACGGAGGTGGGTTATGGACCCAAAGACGATATTCCGAGTTCGCACAGCCATAGTGAAGGATTAGTGATAGAGGCGGTAATAAGCCGAGGTCGGGTAAAGAGAGTCTGCGTCGACAGTGGAAGCGCCGTCAACATCCTTTACTACTCAGCCTTCAAAGCCATATGGTTGAAGGATGAAGACATTGTGCCATTATCCACCCCTCTATTTGGATTCACAGGGCAAGCCATCCACCCTGTCGGGTCGATCAGTTTATTGACTACAATTGGAGACGGAGAAAAAGGCCGGACAATGGAGATGACCTATGTCGTAGTTAAGGCCCCATCGGGGTACAACGCGATATTAGGCCGACCAGCTTTATACGATCTCAGAGCCATCATCTCAACATTCCACAACAACATGAAATTCCCCACCTGGTATGGTACCCATGAAGTAAAAGGAGACATCGAGGTAGCCAGGAATTGTAGTTTGGTCACAATTAAAGGGAAAGGAGTTGGACAAGTGTTGGTTGAGGAGCTAATACCGGAAGAAGAGGAGGACCGAAACTGGGTCTATGTCGATCAGACAGAAGAGGTCCATGTCTGGAAAGAAGAGGAGGGCCAAGGGGTCCAGATCGGGAAGTGGTTGTCACACCTCGACATGAAAGCCTTGGTCGACCTCCTGGTCGAGTATCGAGATGTGTTCGCATGGAAAGCAGACGACATGCCAGGCCTATCGACAGATATAGCAGTGCATCGACTCAATGTCGACCCAAAAAAGAAGCCGATACGGCAAAAGAAGAGAAACCTTGCTCCTGAGAGGAAGGAAGAAGTAAGGAAGGAAGTCAACAAGTTGTTAGTTGCTGGGATCGTGAAAGAGGTATTCTATCCAGATTGGTTAGCCAATCCAGTTTTGGTTAAGAAGCCAGATGAAAGCTGGCGGATGTGCGTGGATTTCACAGATCTCAACAAGGCATGCCCTAAGGATTCGTATCCGCTCCCAAAGATTGATCAGTTAGTCGACTCGACACTTGGCTTCGAAGTATTCGGGTTTCTCGATGCATATAGGGGATATTACCAGATCTTCATGGACCCCCAAGACTCAGAGAAAACCGCATTCATAACAGAGTTTGGTACGTTTTGTTTTGTGACAATACCTTTTGGCTTAAAAAATGCAGGGGCCACTTATCAGCGGGCAGTCAACAAAATTTTCAAGGGGCTGATAGGTCGAAACATGGAAGTTTGTGTCGACGATTTATTGATCAAGAGCAAGTCCATAAGACAATTTCTTGTCGATGTCAGAGAGGTTTTCGAGGTGTTGCGAGCTGCGAACATGAAGCTCAATCCGAAGAAATGCACTTTTGGAGTTCGATCTGGGAAATTTCTAGGTTATATGATATCAAGAGATGGAATTCGAGCTAACCCATATAAGATTGAAGCTCTCAAGAACATGCCCACACCTCGTAACGTGAAGGAAGTGCAACGGTTGACGGGTCGGATGGCAGCCCTCAACCGTTTCTTGTCGATATCAGCGCAAAGGGCCCCGCCCTTCTTCAAGATATTGAAGAAATCAAGTCCATTCCAATGGGACGAGAAATGTCAGAAAGCGTTCGATGATTTGAAGGAATATTTGTCTGATTTACCAACACTGTCTTCACCTCGAGAAGGAGAGAAACTCCTGGTTTATCTAGCAATCTGTGAAGAAGCAGTGAGTGCAGTGTTGGTTCGAGAAGGAGACCAGGGACAGATTCCAGTTTATTTTGTAAGTAAGGCATTGCATGGAGCCGAGATCAGGTACACACCTGCTGAAAAATTGGCATTAAGTTTGGTTCATGCATCAAGGAAATTAAAGCCATATTTTCAAGCACATCCTATTGCTGTGGTCACTGACCAGCCTCTGATGCAAATTTTGGCAAAGCCCGAGACATCGGGTCGGTTAGCCAAATGGGTTGTCGAGCTTGCTGAGTACGACATCGAGTTTCTACCTCGTACAGCCATTAAGGGTCAAGCTCTAGCAGACTTTATAGCCGAGGGATTATCGATCCAGTTGGAGCAGGATAGACAATCATCAGAGGAACAGTGGACCATCCATGTCGATGGTGCCTCAAGTAAGGAAGGAGCTGGGGCCGGTTTATTATTGGTTAGTCCTAAAGGATAGGAGTTCCCTTATGCGCTTCGATTCGAATTCAAGGCCACCAATAATGAAGCAGAGTACGAGGCCATGATTACGGGTTTGAAACTGGCATCAAAGTTGGGGGTCGAGAATCTCCTAGTGTATAGCGACTCTCAGCTTGTGGTGAATCACATACGAGGTGAGTATGAAGCCAAAGAAGAATCCATGAAGAGTTATCTGAAAGTTGTCCAGGGGTTAATATCGAAGTTCAAGACGGTTCGCATCGAATAGGTGCCTCGAAGTGAACAAGAGGGCCGACGCGTTGTCTAAACTCGCGTCGAATTTCAAATCAAAAAGGAAGGTTCTGGTAGAAATGTTGGCGGAGCGGAGCTATAATGAGGTCGATGTGCAACCAGTGGTTCAGGGGTCGGCGTGGATGGACCCGATAGCTCTGTACTTGAAAGATGGAATTCTCCCGTCTGACAGGTCTCAAGCCAGAAAGATCCGACTACAAGCCTCCAGGTATGCTCTATTCGACTATGTCCTTTATCGAAAATCGTTTGTTACACCCTGGATGCGATGCGCATCGGAAGACGAGGGGTCTTATCTTCTCGAAGAGATACATCGAGGAGTTTGTGGTAATCATTGCGGAGCTCGAATGTTGGCGAGGAAATGTAAACTAGCAGGCTACTTTTGGCCGTCCATGCAAAGAGACGCCAATCGATTGGTGATGAGATGCAGGGCTTGTCAAGTGCATGATGTGGTTACGCACCAACAAGCACAGGAGATGAACGCCATCGAATCGGTATGGCCGTTCGATGAGTGGGGGGTCGATATAGTCGGGCCTTTACCTCGAGCTCCGGGTAATTTCAAGTATGCTGTGGTCGCGGTTGATTATTTCACAAAGTGGGTCGAAGCCAAAGCTCTTACTGATGTCAGAGCTCAGACCGTCAAGAAATTTCTATGGGAAAATACTTTGTGCAGGTTCGGAATTCCGAAGTATCTGATATCGGATAACAGGACTCAGTTTCTAGATGACCGAGTGCAGGATTGGCTCAAAGAATTCAAGATCGAGCATAGAACGACATATGTGGCCTGACCCCAGTCCAATGGACAGGTCGAACAGACAAACAGGCAGATTAAATTTGGCTTGAAGAAGCGGTTAGAAGATGAAGGTCGGGATTGGGCAGCACAGTTACCCAGCATCCTGTGGTCGTATCGAACAGCACCCAATTCGGCCACACAAGAGACTCCTTTCGCCATGGCTTATGGATGCGAAGCAGTAATACCTGCGGAGATCGGACTAGCCTCGCCTCGAGTTTTGGCATATAACGTTGAGACAAACGCCACTGATCTGCTTCAAGAGAATGGCTAACTATAAAAGAAAAATCTCACAGTATTATAATGAGAGGGTGAAATACAAATACTTCCAAGTAGGGGATCTCGTGTTGAGGAAGAATGAAGCCAGCAGGCAGGACCCAATAGGCAAGCTCGAGCCGAATTGGGAAGGTCCATACAAAATTCTGAAGGTGCATCCTAAAGGGTCGTATCAGTTGGGCAGGTCGGATGGAAGCACAGTGCCTCACACGTGGCACGCCAGCAACCTCCGGAAATATTATGTTTAAACTGTTTATTCACTTTACGACATTTGCAACTTTACTTTCTAAGTTACTTGTAATAGGTCGATGTGACAATTGATTTCAATGCCTTTTATTCAAGTAATTTTCTTTCCTAATTGTGCTTAACTTATAAGCTCATGTAAAAAAGAAAAGGGGGCTGGAAGAAAAAAGACCAAAAATCAAAGAAACCTCGACACGATAGAGTCGGAACAATATGGTGAATAAAGCCAAGTCACAGACAATGCTTATATCACTTCCGAGCTGTGATCCACCGATGCGATGGAATTACAACAAAATAGTGAAAAAAGCCAAGTCACTGACAATGCTTATGTCACTCCCGACCTGCCAATAAGCCACGATGCGAGGCGGACGGAAGATCCCACGATGGATACCTAACTCGACCAGATCATAAGCACCACGATGTGCGACATTCGAGTAAAGACTTCACAGTTCGATATCCCCATAAGCCTGACGAGGCAGGATAGTCGAATCGAGCTCCGACCAAAAAGCCAAGTCAGGCCGATAAGGCAGTACAGCGCTAGGTCGACTCATACTCAAGTGTACCATGAGTCATGTACTCATACTGCACTTCGAGGGGCCACAGGGGAATTAAGTCCAAAGGACTACACCCCACAAGACAGCTCTTGCAAGGGAATTTAGTCGAAAAAGACTACACCCTAAACAAATAATCAACAATGAGAGATAAAAGACAATAGTCTCCAAAGTCGAATCGATGAAATACACATGTAGACAAAAAAAAATATCAAAGTCATGCAATCAAGTCAAAGGAAAAAGTTTCAACACAAGATCGACAAAAGTTGTTACAACCAGATCGAATTAAATTATCCAATAGATAACAAGAAATGAAGTTAGGCAGCAGGCTAGTTGGCGTTGGGGTTGACAGGATCTTCCGACTCGAGATTACCTTCACCATCTCCCTCCAGAGCAGGGACCACATACTTGTCATAAAGTGACACGCCAGCTTTGAAGTCTGTAATATATCGACCATAACGGGGGATGGCCTCGGGATCATACAAGTATGCCTTCTCGATACTCGAAACTTCAAAGTCAGGGACGACCATCTTGACCTGATCCACCGCATTCGAGAATCCCCCCTTTCATAGCCTGAGTCATCGAGTGCCAGGTCATTCTCGAGCTCTTCAGATGTCAAGAAATCCTTTCTGGCCGCCTCTAGGCGAGTCGTGAAGCTATCAACCTCAAGCTGAAGGTCGTCTCGAGCCTTAGTAGATCCGGCCAGCTCGGATTTTGTTTGGTCCAACTCCGACCTCACCATCGCTAGCTCAGCATCCCTGGCGGATATATCTTTTTGTGCTTTGAACAGATCGTCTCGAGCCGCTGCCAGGTCAGACTCCAGTTTGATGCGTCGATCATCCAGCTTGTTCACCCTGGCCTTCAGCTTTTCTATGTCGGAGGTCAGCCTGTCGATGGTTTCTTTCTGTTCCTCCAAAGCTGCTGAGGGGACTCGATTCTATTCAGAGCAACTTTAGTCGCAAGTCGAGTCTGCAAAGAAGAGCACCATTAATATCGGAAACAGATAGAAATTCCGAAACTACAGGTTAAATAAAAAGAAGACTTACAGCTCGATGGCTTTTCATGATGAAGTCATGCAGCTCTTCCGGAGTCATGGCTTCTAAGAAATTTCTTTCATATACCATTTAAATGATTGTTGTAATGATTTTTTTTATAATCTACTTCTTGTATAACGTAGACCTTTACAATACAAATAAGTGGCATTATTGAGTATAAATGTTGAGGTTATGGAAAAGGATAATAATAGTATTATTAATTTAGCCATGAAACTGACCGTGTGATACTTTGACGTCCTCAGATGAATAGGGAATGCCGTATCGAAGGCAAATGACTTTAGCTTTTTCTTGAGAAAGACTGGATATGCAAACATATGGCCCTTGGCCCTCCATTCTGGTTTGGCGTTTGACAACGGGTCGAGAAGACGATTCTTCTTCTCCTCTCTCTCTTTCTTCTCTGGCAGCTCTCTCACCGGAAGCGATTGGACGCTCAGAAACCGTTTGCTCCGTCAATTCTTCTTCTATCGCAACAACTTCTTCCCTGTTTTGAGAATCGCTATCGCTACTAGACATGGAATTGGCAGAAGATGCAGGAAGTAAAAGACAAAAAAGAATTTGAGCAGGATTAGGGCTTACTTGCGGTTTTCGACAAAGCAGAGAAAGAATGGAAAATGAGAGACTTTTAAGTCCGGGACTCCTTATATGCTTGCAAGATCTCCAAATGATTTGAAAGGGCAAGATTTGGGGGCAGTTATAAGGTTTGAAACGCGATAATCAATGGTAGTGGGCCGGATAAAACGCTTCGTTTCCTGCACCCATTAATGATGGTACAGTGTGACGTCACCCTACGACGTTGACGTTGGCTAGTAAGACAGCTATATTCCCGCCTAATGAAGACCACGTGTCAAAAAGATTATTCAAATTTTCAGATCCGACATCGCACTCGAGATGAACTTCCCTCTGATCTGGGAGGCTTATGACGATACGGGATTTCACCCCTCCAAGTGGAATAATCTGATTGGTCCAGCCGGCATGTGGAAAAGTCTACATTGATTATCCACATCGGATCGAATTCGAGACATACCAGTGAAGGCCGAAATAACCGACAGATTCTGCAAGTGTCCTACTTCGACCACCCGTGTCGATATGTATCGAGTCGAGACCAAGACTTCCAGTCTAAACATCCAGGTCCACCATCCGGTTGGTTACTTGGACAAGGGGTCAAGGCCCATTAAAGGGTATTTGTGTCAATAGACCTAACCGCCCTAAGTTTAGGGCAGAAGAAGGACATGTGCCTATAAATACATCGTTCCAGGAACTACGTAAGGCTTGATTCCTGGACATTCACACAGGATACGTAGGCAATCCAAGATACATTCTTGGACTCAGCCATAAAATACCATCTCATATACAGTTACAGCCGTTCGATCCCTTTACTGTTCATCCTTAGATTACACGTGAACCTGATTTACCGGTGGTGCATCATTCAGCTTCATCAAAGGGGTAGTGTTTATTTAGCCTAGATACAATGATATGAATTCAAACCCCCCCCCCCCCCCCCTCATCCCACGTTTGATATTGTAAGCCCACCCCTCACACACCACTTCCCAATAAAGTAACACCTATTTTTATTGCGCTTATGTAAATTATATTATTACATTACATATAGTATCTTATATAAAAGTAGTAGTAACTATAATAAAACTATGTACATGTCGCTATATGTATGGGGTGTATCTATATCTAATAACTACTATTAACATTAACAAAGTCTATAAGAAACAATTTAATAATTATTTCGGTAGTTATTAAACTAACTTTTGTCAAACTTGTACGCAGTCGCATAACCTATAAAAAAAAACTATAGTCGAATCTTTCGGTTTTAATAATTAGATTTGTTCCCGTAAACAACGTCCGGGAAGTTTTTCCACCGACTTCCTTAAAAAACTATACAACAGCGATTGATTAATAGAGTTACACCCGACAAACGAGAGTTCAAAGACACTTAATATTTAAAACGTATAATGGAAAGTTCGATATAAAACAACAAAAAGAGTTAAATAATATAATGACATACGACATATCGAAGACATTTAAACAAACGCGGAAAATACGACACATAAAATATAAGAATCAACAATTAAAAGTAACGATAAAAACACAACTAAAAAACATACATATATAAAATTATAAATAACATTTTTCAAGCACAATATAATTATGACCGGAAACATACACAAACAAGGCCAAATTTGAAAGAACTACGAAACGAATACGTAAAACATGAAGTGATAAAGAAACGAAACGTACATGAAAAACGATTCTATCCCTGTTCCTTCCGTTTGAAGAAAGGAAGGATCCCAAATAATCGATCCTTCTTTTAGTTGTTGAATAAGGATATAAGGATACTACAGGGCACATTGATTTTCTAAAAAAAAAACTATACGAGTCGATAACAAATCAATTAGGAAAAGGCCACTCCGAAGTAAACGATATACTACACGGAACATTGATTTTCTAAAAAAAAACTATACGAATCGATAACAACACTTAAAAAAATAGAAACCATCGGTAAATACAATGATAGTATAATAAAGGTTTGATAAACTATAACAACAATAACAACACACTAACTTTTTTTATGACCTTTTTTTTGAAAGGTTAAATTATTTATGAAACTCCCATAAAAATATTATTTCAGAAAAAGAGAAAATAAAAACCGAAAAACGGAAACATTTGATTATACTATACGGTAACGAGTGAAAACATCCTGTAAATTTTTTTTACGAGAACACGTTAAAAACTGAGACATTTTAAAAAGCGCTATCTCACAAGAACGCGTTATAAACCGAAACATTTTTTTTTTTGATAAGAACCGAAACATTTTAATAAACGTTGTTCGTAAATAATAGCGGGTATAAATGGAAAAGGAAAAGAAAAATTATCCGATACAATGTACGAAATCATTTTCGGAACAATATAAAACAAACGACGTACGAGGAAAAGAAAAAATACCATGAAAACACGTTATAAACCGAAGACGCGAAATACTAACAAAGTACTCCTTGTATAATGCAACGACCGAAAAAAAAAAGAATACGTAAGAATCTGAAGGGGAAAGAAGCATAAATATATCCTTGTATAATGTAACGAACGAAATAAAAAATAAAATATCACGAAGTCGATATTTATAATAAAAATCTACAATGAAATAAAATCAAAATACGAAACGATATAATTTAATACAATAAGATAAGAAATCAGATAAAAATACCCGAAAGCGCCGCAAAGATCGAAGGAGGTGAGAAGAAAAGAAAAGACAATATATATATATAGATACATATATATATGTATGTATAGGTGAAAAGTTAGTGGATAGGGAGAAGTGAGAGAAAAAATTAAAAAAAAATTCAAAAGCGTCGCTATAAGTCGAAATATGTACTACCATGGGAGAAAAAACCGTCGCTATAAGTCGAAATATGTACCACCGGGGAAAAAAAAAACCAAAAATGTCGGGCCAATCAGAGCCCGACACATGGAAGCACCAAAAGCTCCACAAGAAGCGCCCCTTGTTGGACCTTCAATTATCATCGACATGAGGCGGTCCAGTTTGTTCTCCTGCACTGAAAGCCACGGGGACGGTGAACCGCATCTTCATTGCCTCGTTCAACTTGGAAACAAGTTCCAGACGAGAGACCCTAGGTACTTCGACATCAAAGAACCAAATGGGTTGCAAACATATCATCCCAACACTCAGGTTCCCAGGCGTGACGCGTCTGTTGCTGATTATAACAAAATTTGTCCATCTGGGTTGATATACAGGTGGGGCTTGAGGCCATCTGGAATTTGCGGCATATTCCGTTCTGAGCTGTGTTGCCCATATGTGTATATATATATATATATATATATATATATATATATATATATATATATATATATTATATATTATTCATTTTTTTTAATGCAAACATGGGAGTTGGTTAGGTTTGTTTTTCTTTTTTTAGTTTCATGGAACGTGGGATTTTTTTTAAACTTCATTTTAGGAACATATATAAACAGAGGGACAAAATTGTTTTAATACAATTTATTGTCCTTTTTACTAAAAATATAATGTTCATGTCATTATTACTAATTTACAAATGCTTTTGTCTTTTTTGATAATCTTCCCATATATATATAATCCACCGGCAAAATTCACTATTATTCTAAATTCTCCGTCGAAATTCAGTGTTTTTCGGGATTTACTGACGAGATTCACTGAGTGAATTTCGACAAAATAGATGTAACGGTATCGAACTAAGTCCCAAAACGAAGAGCATGAAAAAATAAAAAATTCGATGAAATTTTAATCACGTTTGGAGATCTATATAAAAATATATAAGACCAGGAAGGTATTCGGCGTATATGGTTTTGTTTTTTTTATGTTTTATTTTGTCTTTTAAGATATAAATATTATAAAGTTGTCTTCTTTTTATTATGTCATGAAAAAATTGGCCTTGTCAAACATAGTTTGGGTGTACAACGCTATTTGAATGTCCTTATTTAACCGCTTTCAAATAGATTACATAAAATGGAAGAAATTATTCCAAAATATGTTTTTTTCCCCTAATTCTCTATTTATTTTATATGTTATTGTTGAATTTTTTAATTGGCCTTGTCAAACATTTGACAACATAGTTTGGGTGTACAACGCTATTAAAAGCAATTGTAATAGCTCAAAAATAGACTCCATTTATAACAAAATCAATAATTATAGATGTTTCAAATAGATTTTAAAATGATACATCTCGTCAGATGGAAGTCTATATCTTGGTGTGCATCTAGACTCCATTCTACGGAAATATATCAAATTTTGATTGGTTAAATTTTATTTCTTTTATTGTTTCCCGAAAATTTCAAACCCTATTTTTAGGATAAACATTTTATCCTTATCAACTTGCAGCTTCTTATTTTTTTTTCTTTTTCTCTAAGAAATTGTTCTTTTAATAAATACAAAAGCTATTACCACACTTAACTTGAATTATCTTATTCATGGCATTTATTTTATGGTTCCTACAATTAAATAGACTCAATTGCTCTAAGCACAGGCAAACATGTGTACTTAAAAGATAAAAAAAGTTGCTCGTAAAAAATTTATGGACTCCGCTAAACGAAAATGTTGCGTCCGTCCCTATTATTAAATCCTGTGTAAATGACTATCTTTTATTGATTGGTCACTGTCTGCCAACATGTTTTATAAAATTAAAACATTTAAACAAAATGCATGTACTCATCATATATTATGTGTCTAGTACCCTATTTTTATTAGAGTAATGATATCCAACGGTAGTGTCACAACGAACGACACAATACTGATCTGCATAGCTGATCTTATTAGATTTACATCATGACCAATTTAGACTCATTATGATTAACAACCAGTGACACAACCGTTATACCCGTATCATTATATTTTTTAAGGGGCTAGTACCGTATCTTAAAACAGAAAAACTGCAAAATCGGTCACATAACTATTGTGTGTATCAATTTTAGTCTCATATATTTGCAATTATCGATTTTGGTCTTATAACTTAAAAACAAACATCAACTTTGGTCTCATGCAATTGTAATTATCGATTTTGGTCTCGAAATTTAAAAAAAAACACAACAATATCATGACACTTATATTTTCCGGTGAAATTTCTTCGATTTTCTTGAATATTCCGTCCTAAAATTACCTGATTGGCTTGTCTATCTTCTAAGCAACACCGGAAGATTGTAAAATTAGTCTCATACGGACTTTTATATCAACGGCGGACTTTTTTATCAACATGGAAAAGGGCTAATTAATAATCATACATTTCTATGTGAAAAAAAAAAAAGGAATATCTTTTCACACAAATTTTTATCTTACCACACCGAAATTTTTTCCAATTTCGCCCATATTTTTTTTATTTTACGCGCGTTCATTCTGACCAAAGTTTGGTCAGAATATGACACATTATCCATACTGAAATATGGTCAGAATATACGTGTTGAGAGTCGCACACCTTTGGTTGATTCGACCATATTTTAGGTAGAATGTTTGAAGTTTTCCAAACTCATACATAGTCGAGCATCATTCGACCAATATTGAGTCCGGAATACTCTACACATTCGTACTAGAATTGGGTCGGGATAACAACAACAATATAAGAGCACCACTATTGATTCTGACTAAATTTCAAACAGAATATTAAAGTTTTTTGTACTCAATTTTAGTCAGAATGTCTTTCTGACCGGTATTGAGTATGAAAAATATTCAAAATTCGACTTAGAATAAAATCGGTATAATGATTGTATTCGACTCAAATTGGAATAGGCATTGTAATGAATTGACCATAAATTGGCGAGAATAGTATATATTTTCCGGACTCATTTACGGTCGGAATGGCGAGCGTGTGGAATATCCAAACGAAGCCCACCCTCGGCTCTTGGTAAGTGTAAAACAATATTTGTGTGAAAAGATAGTCCCTTAAAAAATGCATACATTTCCCCTTTCAAAAAAAAAAAAAAAAAAATCATACATTTCCTCCTAAAAAAAAAAGAAAAATCATACATAAACTTCCTTCAATACGATTGGTCCCCAATTCACCATCTGGTCCGTAATTCTCATAGCACTGGGCATTTGGCAAATTATAGTACAAATGGACAAATGTGTCACACATTCAGACGAGTTACAAATATACAAAAACCCCAACAACAAAACAAAACAACACAAAAATGAACATGATTATAATAGCCATATTGTTGCCACTTGCTCTCTACTTTTAACTTTTTTCAATTGTAGTGTTCTACTTATATAGAATATGCAGGCCGTTGAAAATTTCTTTGGCTTGTGTCAATGTTCCTTAGAGGAGGAGTGTCAACTAGTCAAAACATTGATGAATTATTGCATCCTTTGGAATTTCAAGTTGGCTTTGATTCTCTAAGTATTATAGTGTAAGAATCCAATGATTTCCTTCATTGAATAAATGATACAATCACATATCTCTTAACTTGGCAAACAAGTAAAGTAAATACAATGGTGATACAATATTTAGAAATCACTTTAGTAGTAAGCTTATCTCGGGATTCTGTAACGGTGTCTTCAACACGTTCCCGTAATCTTACGGGAATAGGATGAATATGAAGATTGTGCTTGATGTCAGAAAACGCAGATTACTCAAGAGTTTCGTAAGAGCATCGGCAAGTTGCTTTAGAGGAGAGGAAATCAACGGGCTCCCGAAAATAATGAAAATCGAACTCAATGTGCTTGTGTGAGCATGAAACACAGGCTTGAAAGTGAGATAGGTGGCTCAAATATTGCCACACAAGAAGGTAGGTGGTTGGGAAATGTCGACCCGTGTTTCATGAAGTAATTGACACATCAATTGTACTTCAACGGCTATATAGAGGGATTTATATTCTAGTTCTGTGCTACTCTTGGCAATAGTATGTTGTTGCTTGCACCTCTAACTAATGAGATTCGAGCCAAGGAAGATACGGTAAGCTGCAACGTAGCGACGAATCATCAAAGTCTCTTGCCAAGTCAGCATCAGAGAATGATGAGAATGTAAGAGTGAGGTGCGAGAAATAAAGAGACCCTCATATATGGAATGCTTAAGATGACTGAGAATGCGATACACTACTATCCAATAAACATCATTGGGTGAGTGCATGTATTTACTGACTTTATGCATTGTAAATGCAATATTCGGACGAGTGAGTTGAAGCTACTGCAAGCCGCCAACAATAGTATAGTAACGAGATAAATCATAAAATTAAGTACCATCGGACTTGGACAGACGACACTTAGCATCCATAAGATTGGCACACAGCTTGGATTTGTCCAAACCAGCCTTTTGTAGCTGTTGTAAGATGTACTTGCGTTGAGTGAGATACAGACCATCAGGAGTAGATTGAACCTCAATGCCTAGTAAGTAAGACAATGCACCAAGATCCTTGACATGGAACCGTTGTCCTAAAAACGTATAACATCATCGACAATAGTAAAAAATGTACCCATGATGATGACATCATCAACATAGATAGAACATAAGCATGGTCGGAGCCATGGTGATAATAGTATAATGAAGTATCCGCTTTAGAAGAGACAAAATCGTACGAATTAAGTGTTAGGAAATCACTAGTTTAACGCAGCGGAATTTAAAATTTGATTTTCTTTCACTAGATCGTTCTTCGTTTAATGCAATAAACACGTTAAGTAGTTTGACGGTTATACCTTGATGATCTATAAGATCGTCGCTTTGACCGTCAACGGAGAGTAGTACAGTGCGCAAGCCGTCCACGCGTCCGGCCTCTATCGCTAATCCACACGAACTCCTCACCGGAATCCTCCTTGGATTGCTATTGGAAAAACTCCGGTTGCTAGACCGGCCATTTTCCTCTCTCTCCAACTCACTATAGGATGCTCTCTATTTTACATAAGAACTATGAGCTCTTGCAATTGTGATGTACAAAAGAGCTTGACACCCACTTCCTTTATATAGGCAAAGTGGAGCCCCTATGATGAGTGGAGGAGAAGAAAACATTTTACCAATAAAATAACGAAAATCAATTAGATTGATTTATCTCTTTAATTATAATAAATTTTGTCAATATCTTATATTAAGTATAATTACCTTATTACCATAAATCTATTTTCCAAAATCAATTAATATCTTATATTAATATTATGGTAATCTTATTAATTAAAGTGCACAATCCAAGTATATCTTATACACTTATAGGTGGCGCCCCATTAGTCAATAAATTGACTTCCGGAATATTCTTTAATTAATATATTTTATATATAATTAATATCTTGTATTTTATTTATTCATAATAAATAAATACCACCATATTAATTTACCACTATGACCTTTATAGTCTAGAGATAAACTTTCCTTATTTGGTTATCAACTATAACCGCATTTTAATCTGACTCGAAGTTCATATATGTGTGACCCGATAAGCTTCCGAATATGTTGGCCGTAGACACAAAGTGCAATTTACTAAAATGCCCTTCATGCCTAACGATCACGGGATAGCGTCTAGCAACACACCGTGACCCCCAATCATCGGAAGAGTCAAAAGCAATGACTACTACCTTTCATGTGTAGCGGTTACCGTGTAACTTACAATCCTATCGCTATAATAATATCCATTCAATCGTATCTCGAGTGTCAATACATTAACGATCGTATCTTATAATCTGGATACCAAGCTCTCTCAGGATAACACATTTACTCCCACTTTGCAAAGATTCTCGAGAGCTAGACATTCCTTATAAGAAGGCCATTTCGGATATTCGATCCCAATCATAGGATACGCGATTCCTGGACGACCAATCATGTATACTCCGCATGCTTCAATATCATACCCAATCACTACCGCATGATCACCCCGTGATTAGGGGAAATCTCAATAGTGTCAAAGCATGACAATCCACACCGTGATGCCAAGAAGACTCCGGTCTAAAGGATAATTACACAACCGCCACAGAGTGTGACACTTAATGTAAGTGGGTTAGTCTAACGTACGCATTCTCTAATACACGTCCACGTACAGTCCAAGTGTCTCTACACTTCGATAGATGAGATCTATCCCTACCTTCTATAAGATAGAAGACATCCAATACGTGCTAGTCTGGTTATAATATCAATGTCCATTTGATAGTACATAGGACTAGAGACATTTAAGTACCAAACTTGTTATAGTGATTAGAGATCTCATCAACCATAATCACTATCATGGTTTCTCTATCACAGTTTGATACTAGGGACGTTACTATATACGTACAACAAATAATATGAAGATAAACAATATATAATAACATAAGTGCTTTTATTAATCATAATAAAGTTATTACATGAACTAAATAGACTGTAAATGACCCGACCCGGTCGGATCTGGTCCAACCCGATTGGGTTTAGGACAGATTTCCAACAATAAGCACATTTTTAAGCAAGAAAATCATGCATGAGGCGTTTGACGTTGTAGAAAATCTAGGCTCAAATCCATATAAGATGAGTGACCTCATCCTCAAAACCTAGGTTGTGAGGTGAGGGAAGTCCATCTCCTAATATGGTGGGTGATTCTTTAGCAAGTGCCCAATGTGGGACAACTTTAACACACACCCTCAAGTGTAGACCTATAAAGAGCCTGGCATCATGGCACACAAGGCATATAAGGGGCACTATCAGGCCAATAAGGAGGCCCAACACTTGCACAACAAAGGGGTGGCTCTGATACCATGTAGAAAATCTATGCCCAAACCCACATAAGAGGAGGGGCATTATCCCCAAAACCTAGATTGTGAGGTGAGGGAAGTCCATCTCTTAATATGGTGGGTGATACAATAGCAAGTGCCCAATGTGGAACAACTTTAACAGACGTGCACCGTACACACTACGCTTAAGGCGACATACATAATCAAGATAATCCAGATGGTGAAACCTTGAGGTTGTTGCATGGAAACATTGTCAATCGAATAATGATGAAGAAAGGAATTTTGAACATCTACATTGACCGATTATTTGTTGTTGCCAAGGCTAATAAATGTCATATGGTGATAGGATTCATTACGGGGCTGAAGGTTTCATGATAATCAACACTGGTAAATTAATGGAAGCCCTTAGCAACAATACGCGCCTTATAGCGCTCAATGTGACCATCTGCATAATGTCTAATGCGATAAACCTATTTATTACCAACGATATTCATATCAAAAGTGTAGTGAACTAGTTCACATGTTTCGTTGTGAACCAAGCCATTGATATTATCTTGTATGGCATCATGCCAAACACGGTGTTTAATAGCTTCAGTATAACTGGTGGATTCTTCGAGGAAGGGATATAGTGAGATGTTCATTAGGAAGAGGATGACGAATGTAATCTGGATGGAGAGATTTGGGCTTCAATGAGTTGGTTTGAGAGCGAGCAAACATTTGACATGGAGGGGGAGGGTTTGATGGGGAAGGAGAGTCGGTAAAGGGAGCATGAGAAAGAGATCTCATTGTGTACATGGTAGGAGAGGTTTGGGATGAAAGTAGATTGGGAAATGGTTGTGCGTGTTCTATTTTCTGAGAAGTAGATGGATTGGATGAATGGATCGGATGTGGGATTAAGTTGGTAGGAAGGGGGACAGTGATGGAGTCGGGTATGAGTGGTGTTGAGGTGGTAGTATACGGGAGGTAGTTTCTTCAAAGATGACATAGTTGGATATGTGATATACGCCCATTCGAAGGTCAGTGCATTTATATCCATGGTGAGAGGGACTATAGCCAATTAAAATACACATTTTTGAGCCGAAATCCATTTTGTTGCGGTTATAAAGGCGGAGATTAGGCCAACAGTCACACCCGAAGACATGGAGGATGAAGTAATCCAATGGACGACGGTGGTCCTTTTGATAAGGAGATTTATGGTTAAGGATTTTTGTGTGTAATCGGTTAATGAGATAAAAGTGGCAGTGACAAATGCATCCTCCCAACATCGTAAAGGTAGGTTAGACTAGGCAAGGAATGACAGGCCAACCACGACAACTTGGCAAATAAGACGCTTGAAATCACCTATTTGTTCATGAGTGTGAGGGCAGGAGATACGATGTTCATTTCCAATATAAGTAAAATATTTATTTAAGCGATGATATACACCACCCCAGTCAGTTGTAGGCTTTAACTTTAGAATTAAACTGACGCTCAACTAAGGATTGAAATGTGAGAAAAGCATTTTCAACGTCGAAAAGGATAAAGCCAGATAAATTTTGAGTAATCATCCAAAGATCTCACATAATATTGGGACCTATAATTAGATGGTTCAACACATTGACCCTATAAATCAGAGTAAATCAACTATAAAGGTGTTGAAATATGTAAATTCGACAAAGGTAAAGACTAACGGTGAATTTTATCTAACTGACACGCAGCACACACATTTGCTAGTGATTCATTTAAAATAAAAATATTACTATTGCGTAAAACTCTATCAAGATTAGGTTAGGTGCAATAACGGAAACGCTAATGCCATAAGGTTGAGGTGTCACGATTGCGGACAAGAACACGAGCATAAAGGTTTTTGAAGGAGTTGGAGGGACGGTAGAGACCTTTTTAAAGAAGCCATTATGATGGATGAGACCCGAGTAATCATTCACAACAAAATAAGAAGCATGAAATTCAAGATAAACGGAGTTTTTAGAGGCAAATTGATGGACATATAATAAGTTGATGCGTAAGTAATGAGCAACAAGAACATTCGTTAGAGAATGGGTAGAAAAGGTAGAAGAGCCAAGGTGAGAAATACGCAAACCTTAACCATCACCAATATCTATTCTCTCAGGTCCATTATACGGTTCAGGTTATTGTATGTTGAGACTACGGAAGTTGTTGTTCATGTGGTGTGTTGTACCGGTATCAGGAACCCAGTCGGATGGTGACAAAGGAGCTGGAAATGATTGTGAATGATATGTGCGAAGCGGAAGGGAGATTATATGATGTTCTGGAAATGATTGCACATATGACATTATTGCCTACAAGCTTCTCTAATAAATTGCAAGGAAAATATGATGTTCTTGTTGGGGAGGCTTTAGCTATCCTTCAAGCTTTGTCATTCACACGCACATGGGGCTTCTTTAATGTTATCATTGAAAGTGACTCTTTTACTCTACATCAGCGCCTTCAAAATCACTGTCTTCGGATATAAGTATTTTAGATTATTGTAGAATTTATGCCAGCTTTCATTTACCTGTCATTCTCTTTTGTTAAAAGGAAAGGCAATATACCTGCCCATTTTCTTGCGAGAGAAGGCCTCAATCTTGTTGGATGTCTAGAATAGGGTTCTTCTCCACCCGCTAATGCCATTAATGCTTGTATGTCGGACTGTGTTTGATTTTGAATAAAACACCTTTTACCCCTAAAAATAAGGTTTCATTATGAGCAGCATTATGTGAGGTAGCATTGACTAGTTTTGACAAGTACGGAAGACGTGCGTATGGAAAACCGAGTTGGATATACAGTGTACCAAACCGGATCTAAATCATGAAAAAACTGATCCATAAGTTTTCCGGGTCCGGCCGCGGCTAGGGTTTTTTTTTTGTTTTTCAGATCCGGTTGCGAATCAGGTTTACTAACACCGATCAAGACACTCGGTCATGCACACCGGAAACTACGAACCAACTTTGTTTTCTATTTTACCATGATTTGAAACACATAATTAATTAATATATACAACAAGAATGTTTAGAGATTACCAACGGAATCGAGATGCCGTGATGTTCCGAGTTGTATCTCGAAACGACAACTCGTGGACGTCAATCCCGCATTCGAACCTCCTCGAATATGCCTTCAAGAAAAACTCAAATTTTTCTTCTTCTCAAAAGGCTACGGCAAGAAACTAATTTTTTCACTCTTATTCTCTCTACGAGTGACGCCTCTTTTCCTTGTGTATTATGTTGGGAGATAATTGTTAGGAAATCTACGCGGGAACGCAGCGGAATTCAAAATTTTGATTTTCTTTTACCCAAGATCGACTTCGTTTAAGCAACAAACATAAAAGAAGTAGACAAAAATTACCTTGTTTGATCCAATTGGATCGACGCTTTGTCTACGGTTGTAGTTTCTGCACGAAACCGCCCAAGTGTTCGGCCTCTACCAGTGATCCACACAAACACCTTGCCGGAATCCCATCATGGATTGCTACCAGAAAAAATCGGCTACTAGACCGACTTTTTCTCTCTCCGAAATCTCTCTCCAATAAGCCCTCTATTTTTCACAAGAACTATTAGCTCTTGGAATTGTGATGTACTAAAGAGCTAGCCAAGCCCTCCTATTTATAGGAGTAACCTGCTCCCCCTTCATTGTCCCCAACTGATTGGGATTAGCTTTCTATTAGATTGATAAGGAAGAAAACATTTTCCCAATAAAATAAAAAATATATATTTGATTGATCTATCTCATTTAATTTAATATTTTATATTAAATATTTCCAAGATATTGTCAATAGCTTATATTGACATTATTTATCATGTTACTATAAATCTATTTTTCAAAATCAGTTAATATCTAATATTAATATTATGGTAATCTTATTAATTAAATTGCACAATTCAAATGTATCCAATATTCTAAGATGCGTCCCTTTTTCCATTAATTTTGGGAATTGAGATTTTTTTTAATTAATATAATACTATGATTAATTAATTCACAAAATCCATGTGTATCAATATACACAATAATTTCGACATACATATACATTACATTTATTTAATTAATCAACATAATTAATATCTTGTATTATATTTATTCATAATAAATAAATATCCCGATATTAATTTACCACTATAACGTTTATAGTACGAGATAAATTCTTTCCTTATTTGGTTATCAACTATAACCACATTTTAATCCGGCTAGATGTTCATATGTGTGTGACCCGATAGGCTTCTGAATATGTTGGCCATAGACACAAAGTGCAAATTATGAAAATGCCCTTCATGCCTAACGATCACGGGATAGCGTCTAGCAACACACCGTGACCCCCAATCATCGTAAGAGTCAAATGCAATGACTACTACCTTTCATGTGAAATAGTTACCGTGTAACTAGAATCCTATCGCTGTAATAATATCCATACGGTCGTTTGTCGAGTGTCAAACATCAACGACCGTATCTTATAATCTGGATATCATGCTCTCTCGAAGTAACTCATTTACTTCCACTTTGCAAAGATTCACGAGAGTAAGACGTTCCTTATAAGAAGGCCCTTTTGGATATTCACTCTACTGCTAGGGTACGCGATTTCCGGACGACTATACATGTATACTCCGCATGCTTCAGTATCACACCCAATCACTACCGCATGATCGCCCCATGTACTGGGGAACCTCAATAGTGTCAAAGCACGACAATCCACACTGTGATGCCATGAAGACTCCGGTCCTAAGGATAATTACACAACCACCACATAGTGTGACACTCAACAGTGTAAGTGGGTCAGTCTAACGTACGCATTCTCTAATACACGTCCACGTACAGTCCAAGTGTCTCCACACTTCTATAGACGAGATCTATCCCTACCCTTAAAGATAGAAGACATCTAATACGTGATAGCCTGTTTATACTATCAATGCCATGTTTAATAGTACATCAGCCTAGAGACATTTAAGTATCAAACTTATTAAAGTGATTAGAGATCTCATCAACCAAAATCGCCTATCATGGTTTCTCTATCACAGTTTATACTAAGGACGTTATCATATAACAATTCACAATTGGTTCTTTAAAAGAACATATATATGACAATAGAAAAGCCATTTAATATATGTATAAACACAAAGAAATAGTAGAAATGATCCGACCCGGTCGGATCCGGTCCAACCCGATTGGGTTTAGGACACTATTTCAACAATCTCCCACTTGGCCTAATGCCAATCACTCGTACACACAAGACCAAGTTGAAACACAAGAATCTCATGCAATACTCGCAACCAGCCCTAGCCATGAACGGATCACTATCCGTGGGGACTCAGACTATCTTCATACCATGCTCCAAATGACCAAGTCAAATGAACCGCCTTAACACACACGAATCTCTGACGAGACCCTAGTCCTTGCTTCAAGCAATGAATCCACTTACTATATCAGCTATATAGAAAAGGTGGAAGAACCGCACAAGGTTCAGGAATGAACCTTCTAGATCCATGTACTGCTCCTGCTGCGCCTCCAAGGCACTACTGTGTTTTGGCTAAGTTGTAGAATTTACAGTTACCCATAGCCTAGAACATTTCTAGCTCACTGTATCACTTAATCAAAGTGACTGCAAACCCAGACTGTAGCTCCCACTCGCTTGATACATGTCTGTATATCTACGTGTATTCGCTTCCAAGTTTCTATAAACTAAGAAACCATCCTTAACTTGTTTAAGGATATCCTCGACATTCACCCGACTTACTTTCATACTTGCTCATGACGGTTCATGGACTATGTGTAGGATGTAATATCGCCGATGGATCATAGATCCACCCGATTACGCAGCGGAAAGTACAAGATCTAGATCTAAACAATCAAAATACATAAATAATAAATCTAACCTATGAAGGGGTTAGATTGCTTACCAGTTTATGGTGAATAAACTCCAAGAACAATCTTCAATCCAAGATCCAAGCTAGAAGAGAAGCCACAGTCTTCCGACGTGTATCTCCAAGCACCACCAGGTGGATGGTGTTTCAAGACGCTTGACCTCTTCGATATGCTACCTTAGAAAAACCCGAAGTTTTTCTAAAACTCGAACCCTAGTACTTTTGGCCGAAAAATCTAAGCCAAAATACTACCCAATATTTCGAAAATTATATCTCTCTTAAGGCTTGGGAGAACTCTCTTTATATAGGAGAGTAATCCTTGTCCTCCAAGGATTTTATAATTAATAGAAAATCAATTATAATAATCCTATTAAATAAAAGATACTCCTAAAATAATCTAGAACCAATCTAGAATATTTAAGGATCAATCTAATATTTTCTTTAATTAATTATTTAACAAATAAATAATTTAATAACATGTTAAATAATTATCCAAGAAAACTAATTTCCAAATAATTAAATAACATATAAAATGCACCCCAACCCTAGATAAATAGGTCCACACGCATTTTACACATATTTAGGCCGAGTCCACGAAAAAAATCTTTTCCATGTATTTAATCATTTAGTCCAACTAAACAATTAATCCACATATCTATTAAACAGTCCATTCCAACTATTTAATATTAATTGAGGTGAAACGACGAGAAAGCGTATATGCTATATTATGAGCCACGTCGGGGACCATGGACCCATATTCAGTACCTACAATAAATTAAATAATATTATCCGTCAGACCGAACAATAATATTCAATCTATTAATTCCAGGATTACACCACCATAAACCCGAAACTGAACTCTGCTGAATATAGATAACTTACACTCAACTATGAGTTGAAAGTGTCCACTGATATAATCATCACATACGGATAAATCCTCCATAGACTGTTCGTTTTGATTTGGGATATCTCCGTAAACCCTTCTCGACACATCTTATCCTTATTTACCATCAACCCCCTAGTGATCAATTAGTTCATAACTAATATAATATGAACTGGCGCCATCGATCAGTTTCTAGGATTAACAAATAAGGGAACTGTCTGTCTACTTCCCGAGGGAAGGAATGGATTCCATATCTGTGATATCATAGACTACTCACTCATTCCAGAATAGATCCAACGAGAAGTGTCGGACCACATACTACGAAGTGATCCTTACTAACACATCAAACTCTATCCTAGTCTAAGCAGTTGTCTGTGATCACCTCAGGATTGAGATTAATCCATATATGATCATCTTGTGATTCGATAAGACTTCTCGATCACGGAATTATATCGAGAACTCAAATCAAATCGGTCCAGCCCTATATGATTATCATCATATATAAATGCCCCACTAGGTACCCTATTACCGACAGTCCGGGAAGGGATTGTCACACCTAAAGTGTTCGGGCGCATTATTAGCAAATTAATCTTGAGACCCGTACTCAGATTAATAAACGCTACTGACTAAGTTAATTTTAAGTACATCTCACTAACTCAATCCTCTTTTGTATAGCCATACACTGAGCTATGTGATTACATAAACGAGGTACTTAGGGTTTTCAGTAGTGTCTTAATTATAAGCATACATGCATATAATAAGATGAATTATTAATTCTGTCATAAAAACAATTAGATAATTGTCTTTCGGGCACTACACCTAACACTATGAACATCTGGCATTACTTTTATGATGGTTCATATCGCAGTAGGAAAGGAAACCTTCCATAAGCATCATCTTTCACCTTATCTTTAGGACAACGTCCTAACATAGATAGATCTTGAGAACACCGGCTAGCAGTATCTCCTATTGCGATCTATGCTAAACTCTTTTATCATCACAGGTAAACTATAATCTAACATTAGTTAAATCTATCACTATAGATTCTTATTTCTAAAATAAGAACTGCTAATCCAAGTGCTTTCGTAAAGACCTTGAACTACCAAACATTAATTGACTGTGACATGGGGTGATGATCTCTGAGAGAGATATCCAATACCTTACTCAAAAATCGCAACACACTCCCACTATCCATATTGCATATTGGGCATATCCCTTCTTTTGACTAAATCAAACTCCTTTGATTATCAAACAAAGAAATCGTCTAGAGAAACTTGCTAGATTCCATAAGTAGAACTCATGGGCTCACATATCATGTTATTGTCTATGAACATCGAGCTGTCTGCACAACGTCTTCAACACTATCATATAGCCAAGATACGAAGTTATAACAAGTATAGTCTGAATAAAACTGGGCTCAGCTGGCAGCACAAAGATAATCACAAGGTTTACACCCCGTACCCTTCAGCTGTCACTATAGCCTATGGTAATCATATTACTATCCATGTCAGCCTTTCAGGGACATTCCCCTTGGGTAAGACAGACTAGGTTCACAACCTGGTTGTCACTGATGGAATCTAATTCAGACATTATGGCTCCTGGCCATATCTCTCAATTTTGCCTTTCAAACATTCCTTCATAATTCGTGAGATATTCATTCTTCAAGATGAACATACCAGCAGCCTTTTCAGGCTTGAGGTTATCCACAGACTTACAGAATTTTTGTGTGCACTGAGCAGTGTTCTACACCTCATCGCTATGTGGCGTCTGCTCATGTTCCTATGGTTGAATATCTCCTTGTGGTTCTCAAACTACCTTTGAGATCTAAATCTACTCCCACTGTTTCTTTTGGAAGAAACACTTCCTCTAGAAGACAGCATGTTGGAGACAAACATTTTGCTACGCGGACAAGTAAATAATATCTAGCGTACTTGCTAAGATATTCCACAAAGTTGCATATGTCGTACTAGGCTCCAAGCCTTTCTGACTTTGCCTGTGACAACTTCAAATTATCGGTTAAGATAGATTCGACATTATCCCCTTCCATAGCTAATATGGAATTTATTCAACCTTTATTCTTTGGAACTCGGTTAAGTATAAGGGCACTATCCCGAAACGGGTAAGGGATACTTCGCATGGCTTGCGTCACATCTTTATCATATAAAGTGTTGTTTCCATTTTGGGAACACAATCTAATTGCGAATCCAAAAGATGGTATCCTTCAAGGGAAGAATCTTATTCTTTTTCAGACGACTTCTGAAACACCCTTCAGGTATTAATTGTTTCAATCCGATTGAAGATTAATTCCTAAGTAGCTTATCAATCTCATATTCGTACTAGCTCGAACTTTTCGGGCTTTCCGAATTATGCCCTTCACTGAGTACATTCAACTATTTCTAAAAATAGTCATAGAGATTAACAAACAATTATTTGTGGCATTAATTGTCATAAGCCAACAAACATCGGTATGTTTAGGCTTTAGACAATTTTTCTAGAATTTATAACCTTTTCTTAAAAAGGTATTTTAGTCATCTTTAGATAAGATACGTATTACCCACGTGATTCATAATCGCATGATTCAGACGTCATCAGAATGACATCTGATCACACGATTCCCCTCCATAGAGACTATGTCTAGGACGACCACCAATATCAAGGATAACAACCATACAAATATTTAGTTGAGATTTTTCACATATATCAACTATATAGTGATATCAATCTAGCATGTTGGATTCGGTGACCTTTCAACTTTATCGCAAAAACATTTATTCTTTACAATTGAATATGTCTACTAAATCCTAACAATCAACTGAAAACATGTTCTTCATAAGAACCGGAACATAATAACATTTATTTAGTTCCTTTATCAGTTTACTAGATCCAGAATATGGTAAGTGTCACAACGTTTGCTTCACCTTCCATATCTGCATTTAATCTTTCTAATTTAATCACACTCGTAAGATATCATATATCCAAGAGTTTTCTTTTTTGATGTCCTATATATCCGAGAGTTGACTTGTGTTTAGATAGATTTGTCTCAACGTGCTTGCTTAGGATAGAGGCTTCAATAAGTCCTCTATTTAAGCACTTGCCCTAACTTTCCTTTTTAATCCTTTAAGCACTTGTAAATATTTCTTAGTGTAGTCTTCATAAGACTTAAGAAAGATCACAAGAGCTATGTCTTCAATTTCCTTAAATAAAGAAAATCTAAAATTTATTAAATAGTTTATTTAACCTTTCGAATCGTATTCAAAACATTAACTATTTAATTAACCTTTAAGCAATGTTTAAAGAATTAAGTCAATACTTAAATCTTACAATTTTAAAAACAATCTTTCCAAAATCCGGGCTGGTCATTCTTATCAAACGTTTGAATTAATTGTCATCGTATGACTGAATGATCATATTGGATTGTATCCAATATCATGAGCTTCCGCTTTTCTTTAATAATTAAAGTCTTGGAACACTGCATTGAATATGTAGTCCCCTTGTCTCTAACTACTATAACGGGGTTGCTCGCGTCATTGGCTATTTTTAAAAGGATTAAAATTCACTTAACCATTTTGAGAACGTTTCTCAAACAGTCATAATTTGGTTTTTTTAATCGAGAATAAAAAACATAAATATAAAAGTTTGCTGAAAAACTATAACGTAAAAATGAAGATAAATGAGTGTTGTTGTCTATACACGCAAAATCAAATATGGTCTTTGGGATTATGAATTTGCTCCCACTAGTCAACTATTCCCAATTGACTTTCAAGAAATTTTCAAAATTCTTTAGTGGCAGGAATCCTATCTAGTTGACTCGATCCCCGACGTGGACCGATGGACCGGGTAAATTTTGACGGGTAGGTACTTCTTATCAATCGCGTCCAACACGACTTCCAGTGGTTTGACTAGTCAACTCTTTGACAATTCACATCGTCTATGTGATAGTCAACCTTATGTCTCAAAATCAGATGGTCCTGACGTGGGCCAATCACCGCAAGATTTTTAGTCAAGTCGTAACCCAATTATTCATGAGATCTCATAACGATCATATCTCGATAATGACGATATACCCGAGGTAGGTCAACTCCCGACATGGGCCGATCAGTTGAATCCGAACAAGTGCTCTTCACCGTCAGTATAATATTGGGAGACATATTATAACTCGATTTTTGTTGTGGGAGTAGTTTTAAATTAATTCACTTAATTAATTTCGAATTAATTCTCTTAATTAATTTAATTATGGTCTCATTATGCATATCTATCTCTGTAGACATACATCCTACACATTCATCTAGATCGTGTCTAGTTATGCGTCTATCGTATCATATAAAATAAATACAAGCACAATATAAATAAATGAGTAAAGTAACCGGTACGATCATGAACTTTTCCTAGGTGCGGTTTCGAATACAAACTGACGAAACCGCGGGTCACAATCTAAAGGTAACTGCAACCCCCCAATAGGATCTTTAATGCGCCATCTCTAATGGGTTTCTTTGGTCTTCATCTTCTGCTCCATTCTTGTTACATTTAATCCTATCTAATAAAATAAATACACGCGCCGCACACGGGGGAGCTAACGGGAATGGTATAAATGCAGAAAATAAACTAGGTCACGTTCTTCATAACGGCCTAGGACAATTTTTAAACCAACAGAAAATTAAATCCTTCACATCTATCCTATCGGTCGAGTCCATAATCAATCGGGGTCCATATAATCATATTATATCTACTATATTTTTAATCCATACAATAACATCTTATAAAAAAGATAAAATTAAAATTTAACTACTTGCGTCTTAATTAATCAATTAACGTTTAATCTATTAAATAATTTTATCCAATCAATTAACTAATTAACATTTAATTAATTAAGTGATTTTAATCGAAATAAAATTAACGATTAATTTTAAAACGATTTCAATTTTAATTTTAACTAATTAGAACTATTCCAAAAAGAAATCAAAATTAAAATTAGGTCTCTTCTATTTCTTTCCTTTTGATTCCTAATCAAAATGCATGTCTTTGGTTTCCTAAACCAAAAGTCATCTCCCTTGGCCCTTTCCAAAATCAAAATTTTGAAAAGGGCCTAGGCTAGGCCTTTTCCAAAATCAAATATTTTGAAAAGGGCCTAGGCCTATTCCAAACAAAATTTGGAAAGGCCAATATTTTGGTTTATATGTCTGGCGACTTTCCAAAATCAAAATTTTGAAAATGGCCTAGGCCTAAGCTTTTTCCCAAATCAAATATTTGGAAATGGCCTAGGCCTATAATAAGATAAATATAATCAATATGAGATATTTACAATATTTAGATTTTATTTAATATGAGATATTATAATAAAAGAGATAAATCAATCTAATTGATTTTCCTTATTTTATTGGAAAAATGTTTTCTTCTCCTCCACACCTCTTGGGGCGCCACCTCCTCTTTAAAAGGAAGTGGGTGATAAGCTCTTTTATACATCACAATTGCAAGAGCTTAAAGTTCTTGTGTAAAATAGAGAGTTTCCAATAGAGAGTTTGAGAGAGAGGAAAAAGGTCGGTCTAGCAGCTGGAGTTTTTCCGATAGCAATCCAAGGAGGATTCCGGTGAGGAGTTCGTGTGGATTAACGATAGAGGCCGGACAAGTGGACGGCTTGCGCACTGTACTACTCTCCGTTGACGGTCAAAGCGACAATCTTATAGATCATACAAGGTATAACCGTCAAACTACTTAACGTGTTTATTGCATTAAACGAAAAACGATCTAGAAAATGAAATCAAAATTTTATTTTGAAAGTGGCCTAGGCCTATTCCAAACAAAGTTTGGAAAGACCATTATTATTTTAATGCCATGTGGCATCCTAGTGACCCAAACTATTTGAGCCATTAGTTAGCCACATGACACAACTAAACAAAGGAGATATTAATCACAACTATTAACCATATAGAAACACAAAATACACAAAACAAAATTTGGAGATCCACCAGCTTTGACCGGTCAAACGACGCCGGCAGCAGGCTGCCTTGCCGGCGCCGCCGCCGTCGGCCGAGCACAACCAGATCTTGTTTTTTTTTCTTTTCGTGTATCGTTTTGCGAATCAAAAATCTTTCATCTTTTAATTACGTGATTTAAACGATAAAATTAACTACGCAAAATAGCATGCTTATTGCTTAAGCTCGAAGTTCTCTCTGATACCACTGTTAGTAAATCTACGCGGGAACGCAGCGGAATTCAAAATTTTGATTTCCTTTTACCCAAGATCGACTTCGTTTAAGCAACAAGCATAAAAGAAGTTGACAAAAATTACCTTGCTTGATCCAATTGGATCGACGCTTTGTCTACGGTTGTAGTTTCTGCACGAAGCTGCCCAAGTGTTCGGCCTCTATCGGTGATCCACACGAACACCTCGCCGGAATCCCATCATGGATTGCTACCAGAAAAACTCGGCTGCTAGACCGACTTTTTCTCTCTCCAAAATCTTCCTCCAAGAAGCTCTCTATTTTTCCCAAGAACTATTAGCTATTGGAATTGTGATGTACTAAAGAGCTAGCCAAGCCCTCCTATTTATAGGAGTAACCTGTGCCCCCTTCATAGTCCCCAACTCATTGAGATTAGCTTCCTAGTAGATTGAGGAGAAAGAAAACATTTTCCCAATAAAATAAGGAAAATATATTTGATTGTTTTAATTCTTTTAATTTAATATCCTATATTAAATATTTCCAAGATATTGTCAATATCTTATATTGACTATATTTATCTTGTTACCATAAATCTATTTTTCAAAATCAATTAATATCTAATATTATTATTATGGTAATCTTATTAATTAAATTGCACAATTCAAATACATTCTAAGATGGCGTCCCTTTTTTCATTAATTTTGGGAATTGAGATTTTCTTTAATTAATATAATACTATGATTAATTAATTCACAAAATCCATGTGTATTAATATACACAATAATTTCGACAAACATGTACATTACATGTTTTTATAATTAATCAACATAATTAATATCTTGTATTATATTTATTCATAATAAATAAATACCACGATATTAATTTACCACTATAACCTTTATAGTACGAGATAAATTATTTCCTTATTTGGTTATCAACTATAACCACATTTTAATCCGGCTAGATGTTCATATGTGTGTGACCCGATAGGCTTCCGAATATGTTGGCCGTAAACACAAAGTGCAAATTACAAAAATGCCTAGCATGCCTAACGATCACAGGATAGCGTTTAGCAACACACCGTGACCCCCAATCATCGGAAGAGTCAAAAGCAATGACTACTACCTTTGATGTGAAACAGTTACCGTGTAACTAGAATCCTATCGCTGTAATAATATCCATACGGTCGTTTGTCGAGTGTCAAACATCAACGACCGTATCATATAATCTGGATATCATGCTCTCTCAAAGTAACTCATTTACTTCCACTTTGCAAAGATTCACGAGAGTAAGACGTTCCTTATAAGAAGGCCCTTTCGGATATTCACCCTACTTTTAGGGTACACGATTTCCGGACGACCATACTGTTGGAAGTAGAGCCCGAAAGACAATTTACGTAATTGATTTTAGTATTAATAAATGACATATTTATTCTCATCTTATTACTTGCTTCGTGCTTGTAATTAATACACTACTGAAAACCATAAGTCGTATCATATGTAGCCATATAACTTAGTGTGTGACACACATGGGGATTAAGTTTATGGTGATACACTTGAACTGTTAGTCCGTGGTGAACTTAATCAAAGTATAGGGTCTATTGATTAAACCACCATTAATGCGCCCAGAACACTTTATGGTGTGACTGTCTTATCCGGACCGTCGACATTGGTTGTCTAAGTGGGGCATTTATATATGATGAGAGTCATATAGGACTAGACCGATTTAATCCAAATTTCTCATATAATTCCGTGATTGAGAAATCTTATTAAATCACAAGATGATCATATATGGATTAACCTTAATCCTGTAGTGATTACAGGCTCCTACTTGTTTCAGGATAGGGTTTGATGTGTTCGTTAAGGATCGCTAAGAGGCACGGTCCGAATCACTTTCACGTTGGCACTATTCTAGAACGAGTGAGAAGTGTGTGTCTCACAGATATGGAATCCATTCCTTCATGCGGGAAGTAGAAAGACTATCCCCTTATTTGTTAATCCTAGAAACTGATCGATCCGCGGAGTTCGTATTGGTTATGAACTAATTGATCACTAGTGGGTTAATGGTAAATAAGGATAAGAGGTATTGAAGAAGGTTTATGGATATAATCCTGCTTCATTACGGAATCAAACCCATGACCTGCAAGAAGGAGCTTCAACCAACTAAGCTAGAAGGATTTTTATTGAAGATCTGGAGCAGAAAATTCTTATACCAGTCGGCGGCTGCGCAATAATTTAGGGTTTATTTGTTTATTTATAGATTAGATACGGGGGTACCAACGGTCCATCTCACTGGTTTACTTTTACGCATTTATTTTCATTTTGATAATTTATGTGAGATAATCATGCAATGAAATGCATCATATACATGAATCTCCTAACATATGCATACATGTAGATAATTACTCATTATATTAATTAGGCATGTATGAGACGTAATTAATTTAGATTAATTTAGGTAATTAATTAAATTAATTAAATTAATTTAAACGAACGAAATTTTATCGGGATATAAAATTCACATGATAAAAAAATTTTACTCGGTAAATTTATTTTGGGATCTAAAAATTATTCGTGGATTTTAATTATGTAGTGACTACATAAAAGAATTTTAATAATTGAAAATTTGGAAAATCCGGAAAAGTTGGACACCAACTGAACAAAAGGTTCGAAAATTGGTTCAGGCGGTCAACAGGGCTTCGGCTCGACTCGACTTGTCCGTCCAAGTGCGGACTCCGGCAAGGTCAAGCTATCCGGTGAGCTGAGGCTCAATGGGGCAACCTTAGCCCGATTTTCAATCCAGCACCCGCACACGTGCGACGTTAGCGTCGGGGGTCCGGCAAGGTCAAGCTATCCGGCGAGTTTCGGCTCAATAGGGCAGCCTTAACCCGATTCATCCAGCAGTCGTATATGAACCAACGAAGAGGACGGGTCGGCTTAGCCAATCCCGACACAATTCGGTAAACTCGGTTAAAGCTCAGCCAGGGTTTAATACCGATAAGTTGGTGATTGCTTTTCAAGATTTATTGTTTTCAAATTATTGAGATAAAATTCTACGATCCTAAAATTTTAGCATGACGATATTAGGACTATAAAATCCTTTTAGTGATTTTTTGTTGTGTAGTATCTACACAAGAAATTTCTAAATAATTGATAAATTGGAAAATCATGAAAAAGTGTCACTAGTTAGACGGTATTTGGAATCGATAAACTAGTGGGAGCTTCAAATCTTGTGATTTATTTTTTTACGAATTATTAGAAATTCAAAAGTCCTAATGTATTAGGATTATAAAATTCTTGGTGAATTTTAATTCTGTAGTGTCTACACAAACATTTTATAAATCCTAAATTGGAAAATCGTGAATATAGTGACACTAGTTAGACGGTATTTGGAACCGATGAACTAGTGGGAGGATTAATTTAAATATTCATGATTTATTGTTTCTGGATTGTGAAGGAATTCTGAAAATCCTAATAAGACTCCCTATTTTTCAAAATAACGAGTCGGAGCGGGGAAGGTGACAACCGACCCCATGGCCTCTACTATTGGCACAAGCACGTGAAAGAAGGGTGACGCCTCGAGCCGCTTTGATTACGGCCCCCTGCGGATGGCCTTCACCCCTATCAAAATTCAAGGCTTAGTTTCCGAAAGGATAGGATTTTTGGTACTCGTCGAGTCACTGACCGACCCTGCGGCGGCATACTCGGGGTGTACTTTGAGATCTGAAATAGTAGGTCACACTCACAAGGATATTTTTGGAAATATCTTGGCTGAAAAAGGAAGGTAATCAACAATTGAATGGAGATGTTTGATTCTTAATGGTTTGATTGTTGAGAGAGATTGTCTCAATTTAACTATCATTGTGTTGATACCGACCCTGCGGCGGCAACATGATGTGAGGCTAAATCCTTGGAATTGTAGGATAAACTGCATGCATGACATCACGTTTATAATTCCTAAAATTATTATATGTTGTGGTGTATGATTTGATTTACATTTCTGTCATAATTCAATTTTTGCAACTACATATCATCTCAAGGTATCTAAACTGCTAAACATATTATGTTGACTAATAACGACTTCGTAAAAGTGGAAAAGTAAAAAGAACGTTGAACTCATAAATTGAGAATGCAAATTAATTTTTCAGAAGAGGATGTTCCTCTTGAGTCTATAAACTTAAGTGACATTGATAAATATGTCACTGCTGTCACTCGTGATAAACGAGAGACAAAATCAAAATTAGTTCAAAGATAACGAGAATGATTTGGTATCAATCTCACTTAGACATCCCACAGTTCACGAGTAGTGTCTACTCAAATGAACTGCTAGTTCACGGCCAATTCCTTTAAAGAAAGCTGAGAATGGGAAAGTAAATGTCTAAAAGTGTAAGTCATCAAAACTAAACAAGTTTAAGGCTAAACCGAAATTTTAATAAAAGAAAGCATAGGATAAGGAAAGTGATTTCGGATCACTGACCGATGAATCCTTAAAGTCTTTCTTGACCGGGATTATGACCCAGAAGCTAAGTTCTTTTGTAAGAACAAGGTAGCTAGGCATTCACGATGAAGAGTAGACAACGGGCAGTTATTTCAGCTAAGATAGTGGGAGTGACATAAGGAAAGAAATTTTGGATTTTAATCCTTGAAATATCGCAGAACTTTAATTTCTATTTTTTCAGATTCATTAGAACAAATGGATTCACTTTCACATCGATAATATAGTTGCCTTAAAGAAAGTGAATATGACATTTGTATACGATTCCGAGATTCGGACTTTTGTTTGATAAAGTCAGAACCACTAAGTAATGCTGAAAAGGTATATGTAACACATCATAAACTATTAAGACAAATGGTTTCCGTATTTAGATAAACGATTCTTCAGCATTTATTAATTAGTGCATATATCCTAAAGATAAGATCTGAAGACTGGCTAAGGCCGATTCCTATCTCCCAGTCTAAGAACACTATCTCAAAGGAAAAATGGCTAAGTAACCTTTCAATTAGGAAAGGGTAATAGAGCTAAAGAAGAATCATAACTTGTTCATATTGACCTTCGGGGTCTTATGAAGGATACAAGCTAGTGGGAGGTTTTCAGTGGTAGACATTTTGTCTGATAACTACTCAAAACACCGATTAGTTTATCTAAATATTTGGAGGAATCTCTGATGTCACCAGAGAAAAGAGTATTCCATGCTCAAATATAGGCTATAGCATAGTATTTGGAACTGATGCTCGGCCTACCTCCGAGTGAAATGATTTACAGAAAGGATAAACCATAGATTGTCTTGTATAGTTATTAATATGCTATAATACATTGCTTAACTCAATTAAGATATTAGTTGCAAAATAACGGTTTACATTATTATGTAATACCGAGAAGTCTACCTAGAAGATGCTTATGAATTTGTGGATAAAGAGTGAAGTGCATTTACTCTACTTCCGCAAATAGAGGCATTTAGCACTAGTGCTTGAAAGTAGGACTGGAGATTTTACATACACGTTCAAATGGTGACTGTTCGTGAAATATCTTGATACAATGAGTAAAAGTTGGTTATAAGATTCTTAAGATCGGATAGTGACGGTTACACTGTTATATCCTTTCCAAAAAGAATGTTTAAATAACAACCTTAGACCTTGAAGTACAGTTACTCAAGGAGTTACTATCTGATTTAATCAGACCACATCCAACATTGGTTGTCGGGGGATAACACTGATAAATACTACTGAACCATATCCGAATATCAATCCATCCAAATGAAGTGGGAGTATGGTTTATCCATTGACTCGCTGTGATTATACAGAATTTACAATCTTCTGGGGTGATTGATAACCTATGGTCTTCTGGATGAACTGTATAGGATTCTGATAAAATGAGGTTGGTTTAAAGCCATATACCTGTAAATAGATTTTTAGTACTCCAGGTCTGTTCATACTCCTATAGAACAACCTGAGTGTCTCAGGCCCAGTGGGAGAAATTGGATCTACATGGAAAAGAGTTGAATGAATGAGAAAGTTTATCTTTCTAAGCAAAGCCAAGTGGTTTTGGGGGTAACGCCTAGAGAAGTAGACAGTTAAACAGGGGTGATGCCCGGAAACTTTCTTGCCGTACAATGGAGCTTACATTCATTTGGAACGGAAGGGTTTTCGCTTAAAGCCAATGGCAGATTGACTGCCTATTCTTATATCCATTGATGGATTAAAGCAAACCTCTATGTCATTAAAAGTCACATGTTTTGGAATGTGTGGGCTTGACCAGAATATTGATGAGTCTTTTATAGACTTGAGAATCAATATTGGTAAAATAGTAGACATTAGTGTTAATAAAAGATAACACTGCAACAGTTGGAAAAAACATGGGTGTGTTATCTGAAGTAAAAAACTGACGAGCCGAAGCTTCTCTGAATCAGAAAAGTGGACTATATTCTTAGAATTTGATTCGGTTGAATTCATGAGAACAAGTTGTTGGCAATATCCCATCCATCTTATTGGTTAAAGATGATAAGGCATTTTTGAATGTAGAATTCAACGAGAGGTTTCCTACCGAACCCCCACGAAATAATTCTCTTAGTCCTCGGATATAGAGAAAATAGGATAGATTCTCTTTTGGATAGAGAAAGTCAGGTTATTAAAAGTTAATAAAATTTGAGTCTTGGATTCGAACGTTGAAAGCAGTATAGTGCATCCTCAAGTATTTTGAGAGAACGAGGAATCGTATTCTTGTCCACTCGGGTGCGAACCTGAGTGTCGTTGACAACACTAATTCTAATTTTTTGTCGGATTAAGGATGATCATGAATCGATATCAGGCTCAGTGTTTACTCATAGTGATGGAGCTATAGTCTGGAGCAATCCAGCACTGCCATTTTGACTCTGTTAGTCGAATACATAGAAACTTTTAGAGCAGCTAAAAAGGCAGTGTGGCTTGAGAAGTTCTTTGTTGGATTGGGAAGTAATTCCAGGTCTCGATGAGCCGATACCATTTTACTGTGAAAACAGTTGAGAGGTAGCTCATGCAAATGATCTTCGCAATCATAAGAGGTCAAAAGTATATTGAGAGAGAGTACCACCTAATCAGACAGACCGTGCTGAGAGGCGACATTTCGGTCCTAAAGATCGCCTCGAGCCGACAACCTAGCTGATCAGCTTACCAAGTCGTGTGGCATCTAGTGTCACTGATAATCACTTGGCGGGTATGAAATTGAGAGATATGTCTCATCTGCTCTAGAGCAAGTGGGAGAATGTTGTGGATAGAAAGAATAAGGGTGTGGTGCTCTAAAAACAATCATTACTTGTCTTTACGGGCAAGTGGGAGATTGTTAGATATAGTGAGTGATAAGTCCACAATTTGTGAGGTATATAGTGTATTCTTGATACGTTTTGCACAAAAAGATATGTTCGGGTAGTTGTTTTTGATGTTTTTCAGCACCTATATGATGGAGGCATGATTTTGGATGTTTCGAGTCATTTCGGAGTCATTTGGAGGGGTTTGGACGAAGTTGAAGTGAAGCGGTCAAGCTAGAAAAAGAAAACAGTGCTGGAAAGCTAAAACCAGTTATGGTAGGATCCTACCATTCAATGGCCGAGTTTGGCAGAATTAAAACACATCACCAGCGAATTTGCATCAGCATTATTACCATTTAAACACTATTTTATGTTATTTTAACCCCATGAGTGGGTCCAACTTTATTTTATTATTAGTATTTAGATAGAAATAAATATTTTTTCCCAATCCCTAATTCATACAATATGCGACAAAAACAAAGGGAGGGGCGCCTCTTTGCCCTCTCATCTCCATCTTCATCTTTTCTTCATCCTTTCTTCATGGATTGATGATTGTTTCTTGTTCTTTTCAATAAATTACGGTATTCTCTTTCTTTTTCTTGTGATTTTATCGTTAGAATGAGTAGTTAATATCTTTATTCCGGTTAATTGATTGTTGAACCCTTGATTTCTTGATGATTGTGAGATCAAATTGTTCCCACTCCTCGTTAATTTATTAGTATTTATTTATTTTCTTCTTTAATCGATACATGATTAGAATGTTGATTTGGTTATTTGTGCACGATAGTTGAATTGATTTTCTAATCGAGCACCAAAATCCATCTTAGGCGGTTGCCATAAAAGATTGGATTTTTAGTGGTAAAACACATTGTCTGCCGGTTCGTAGCCCGTAGGATTTCCTGTTGTGAAAATAGATAATACTATGGTTAAAATTAAGCCGGTTGGATTAATACCTGGTAATTGGGTCTCTATAATCTTTAAGGCTGTTATGTCACCAAACTCCGGGCGGTCGTTGCGGGGTGTGCCATAATTAGGGTGTAATTAGTGGCGGTTGTCCTAATTAACGAATTTAGAAGAGATTGGTTAATTCACGGTTGTGGTCAACTATAACCAATTTATTAATAATTTAACGAGTCATCCGTGAATCGATGATCAATCGTAGGAATCGAGGGGGAAACGATTAATTGACTGGAACTTTTCTTCATTTTGTTTTCCTTTTCTTCTTAGGAAATAGTTATAAAACACCAAATTTCTTTTCTTTTCACGAATTTTAGAAGAAATAAGTTCACCATTCCCTGTGGGTTCGACCCCTACTTCCGTTATACTAGCTATAGAGGTTGTAGGTGATTTATCTTTGGTGGTTTGACGACCCACTTTCGTAAATACAGGCATTTAGCACTAGTGCTTGAAGGTAGGACTGGAGATTTTACATACACATTCAGATGGTGAATGTTCGTGAAATATCTTGATACAATGAGTAAAAGTTGGTTATAAGATTCTTAAGATCGGATAGTGACGGTTATACTGTTATATCCTTTCCAAAAAGATTGTTTAAATAACAACCTTAGACCTTGAAGTACAGTTACTCAAGGAGTTACTATCTGATTTAATCAGACCACATCCAACATTGGTTGTTGGGGGATAACACTGATAAATACTATTGAACCAGATCAGAATATCAATCCATCCAAATGCAGTGGGAGTATGGTTTATCCTTTGACTCGCTGTGATTATGCAGACTTTACAATCTGTTGGGGGTGATTGATAATTCGGGTGATTATGCAGACTTTACAAATGCAGTGGTAGTATGGTTTATCCTACCGAACCCCTCACGAAATAATTCTCTTAGTCCTCGGATATAGAGAAAATAGGATAGATTCTCTTTTGGATAGAGAAAGTCAGGTTATTAAAAGTCAATAAAAGTCGAGTCTTGGATTCGGACGTTGAAAGCAGTATACTGCATCCTCAAGTATCTTGAGAGAACAATGAATCGTATGCTTGTCCGCTCGGGTGCGAACCTGAGTGTCGTTGACTACACTGATTCTAATTTTTTGTCGGATTAAGGATGATCGTGAATCGATCTCAGGCTCAGTGTTTACTCATAGTGATGGAGCTATAGTCTGGAGCAATCCAGCACTGCCAGTTTGACTCTATTAGTCGAATACATAGCAGTTTTCGGAGCAGCTAAAAAGGCAGTGTGGCTTGAGAAGTTCTTTGTTGGATCGGGAAGTAATTCCAGGTCTCGATGATCCGATATCATTTTACTGTGAAAACAGTTGAGAGGTAGCTCATGCAAATGATCTTCGCAATCACAAGAGGTCAAAAGTATATTGAGAGAGAGTACCACCTGATCAGATAGACCGTGCAGAGAGGCGACATTTCGGTCCTAAAGATCGCCTCGAGCCGACAACCTAGATGATCAGTTTACCAAGTCGTGTGGCATCTAGTGTCACTGATAATCGCTTGGCGGGTATGAAATTGGGAGATATGTCTCATCTACCTTAAATCAAGTGGGAGAATGTTGTGGATAGAAAGAATAAAGGTGTGGTGCTCTAAAAACAATCATTGCTTGTCTTTACGGGTAAGTGGGAGATTGTTAGATATAATGTGCCCGAAAGCAATTGTTGCTTGTCCTTACGGGAAAGTGGGAGATTGTTGGAAGTAGCGCCCGAAAGACAATTTATGTAATTGTTTTTAGTATTAATAAATTAAAGATTTATTCTCATCTTATTACTTGCTTCGTGCTTGTAAGTAATACACTACTGAAAGCCCTAAGTCGTATCATATGTAGCCATATAATTTAGTGTGTGACACACATGAGGATTAAGTTTATGGTGATACACTTGAACTGTTAGTCCGTGGTGAACTTAATCAAAGTATGGGGTCTATTGATTAAACCACCATTAATGCGCCCAGAACACTATATGGTGTGACCGTCATATCCGGACCGTCGACATTGGTTGTCTAAGTTGGACATTTATATATGATGAGAGTCATATATGACTGGACCGATTTAATCTGAATTTCTCATATAATTCTATGATTGAGAAATCTTATTAAATCCCAAGATGATCATATATGGATTAACCTTAATCCTGAAGTGATTACAGGCTCCTACTTGTTTCAGGATAGCGTTTGATGTGTTCGTTAAGGATCGCTAAGAGGCGCGGTCCGAATCACTTTCACGTTGGCACTATTCTGGAATGAGTGAGAAGTGTGTGTCTCACAGATATGGAATCCATTCCTTCCTGCAGGAAGTAGAAAGACAATCCCCTTATTTGTTAATCCTAGAAACTGATCGATCTGCGGAGTTCGTATTGGTTATGAACTAATTGATCACTAGTGGGTTAATGGTAAATAATGATAAGACGTATTGAAGAAGGTTTACGGATATAATCCCGCTTCATTACGGATAGTCTATGGAGAGTTAGTTTATATGTAATGATTATATCAATGGACACTTATCGACTAGACTCGACGTTTTGAGAATAAGTTATATCTATAAGCGATAGAGTTCAGTTTCGGATTTATGGTGGAGTAATTCCGGAATTAATAAGTTGAGTAGAAATATTCTGTTCGATTAATATTTTATAATTTATTGTAGCTACTGGTTATAGGTCCATGGTCCCCGGGTTGGCTCCTAACACGCGAGTGTTTTCTCGTTTTATGGAACCTCGAGAATAAATTAAATAGTTGGTCTATTTAATGAATATGCAATATTATTTATTTGGTAAATAATATGTAAAATAGATAAGACATTTTCTATTAAATTTAATGATAAATGGCGCCACACATGATGATAAATTAGGAAAATAAATTTTTCTAGATTATGTCACATGTGTAATTAATTAATTATCTATTTGTTGGATAATTAATGGAAAAATAAGAGATTAATTTTTTGAGAATTATCTCTTATCTTTTGGCAAATATCTTTTCTTATGGGAATAGGTAACTGTGGTATGAAAATGATAACTCTCTTGACTAGTTATTTTCCTATATAAAGAGCGTTCCTCCTAACACAATACTATCACAATTGGCACCATCAACAAAATAAAAGAAGAGAAAAACTATTTTCTTGTTCTAGTCATTAAGGGAAGAAAAACCAAGGGTTTTATTGTGCATATTCGAGAGGGTTTTGAAGCGAGGATCGACGTCTACCAGTCGTCGCTAGGAGATACAATCCGGAAGATTGTGGCTTCTCTTTCTGTCGATTTATTATTCCTCTTAAATTAGGTAAATCTTCAACTTTCTCATAGTTAGATTAATTGTTTATGCGAATCGAATCGTGGTATAATTGCATGCGAATTTATTCGTATCTTCCACTGTGCTAGATCAAGTGTCTCGATCAGTGATGTGAATCAGATCTGACGATCCAATTATGGATCGGATCCGGATTCGGGTTAATGTGTATCAAGCACATACATGTATACTCCGCATGCTTCAGTATCACACCCAATCACTACCGCATGATCGTCCCATGGCTAGGGGAAACCTCAATAGTGTCAAAGCATGACAATCCACACCGTGATGCCATGAAGACTCCGGTCCTAAGAATAATTACACAACCGCCACATAGTGTGACACTTAACAGTGTAAGTGGGTCAGTCTAACGTACGCATTCTCTAATATACGTCCACGTACAATCCAAGTGTCTCCACACTTTGATAGACGAGATCTATCCTTACCCTTAAAGACAGAAGACATCTAATACGTGCTAGCATGTTTATTTTATCAATGCCCTGTTTAATAGTACATCAGCCTAGAGACATTTAAGTATCAAACTTATTAAAGTGATTAGAGATCTCATCAACCAAAATCGCTTATCATGGTTTCTTTATCACAATTTAATACTAATGACGTTATCATATAACAATTCACAATTGGTTCTTTAAAAGAACATATATATGACAACAAAAAAACCATTTAATATATGTATAAACACAAAGAAATAGTAGAAATGATCTGACCCGATCGGATCCGGTCCAACCCGATTGGATTTATGACACTATTTCAACAAAAATATCTTTATATAGTAAAATAACAAGCGTTTGAGAATATATTTTTTTCACAAGACAATTATCTTTTTTTAAGGAAAAAATAATATTTATCCAATAAGAAAACAAATTTCCTATTTATTTAATAAGAAAACTAATTCCTTATTTATACATTGATTATTTAATTAATAAATCATTAATTGTACATGTGACATAATCAAGAGAAAATCATTTTTTCCCAAAATTAACACATGTAGCGCCATTTTAGTTGCCACGAGATAATAGAAAATATATTTTCTATTTTACATATTGTTTACCGAATATATAATATATTCGCATATTCATTAAATAGATCAACTATGTAATGTATTGTCGGGGTTCAAAATACGATAATTCACTTGCATGTTAGGAGTCAACCACTGTGACCATGCACATGTACCAAGTAGCTCCAATGAATTGAATTAATTATTTATCGTGCAAATATTTCTATTCAACTTATTAATTCCGGAATACGTCACCATAAATCCGAAACGAATTCTATTGATTATAGATATAACTTATTCTCAATATGTCGAGTCAAATAGTTTCCATTGATATAATAATTACATACAGACTAACCCTCCGTATACTATCCATGATGAAGCGGAAAAGTTTATGCAAACCTTCTTCATTACATATTTTCTTTATTTACCATTAACCTACTAATGATCAATTAGTTATAACCAACACGAATTTCGTGGATCGATCAATGTCTAAGATTAACAAATAAAATGGTTGTCTTTCTACTTCCCGCAGGAAGTAATATATTTTGTATCTATTAAACACATTCTCAGCTACTCATTCCCAATAGTGTCAACGTGAAAGTGATTCAGAACGCGCCACTTAGCAATCTTTAACGAACACATCAGACACTACCTTAAAACAAGCAGGAGTATGCAATCACTTCAGGATTAAGGTTAATCCATATATGGTCATCTTGTGATCTAATAAGATTTCTTAGTCACGGAATTTTACGGGAAATTCAGATTAAATAGATCTAGTCCTATATGGTTACATCATATATAATGCCCCACTTAGATAACAAATATCGATAGTCCGGATAAAATTATCACACCATAAAGTATTCTGGACGCATTAATGTAGTTTAATCAATAGACCTCATACTTTGATCAAGTTCACCATGGACTAACAATTTAAGTGTATCACCATAAACTTAATCATCATGTGTGTCAACACACTAAGTTACATGACTACATATTATATTACTACATATTATACGACTTAGAGTTTTCGGTCTATATTACATATAAGCACGAAATAATAAGATGAATAAATCTGTAATTTACTAATAATAAAAATAATTACAAAAATTGTCTTTTCGGATACTACATTTAACAAACCTATGCATGGAAGATCAATGTATGTATGACAAGTATGTATGTATGTATGTATGACAAGTATGAAAGTATGAAGGTAGAATGTAGTCATAATAGTAAGCTAATGATGACATGAACGTTGAGACTGGAACCTTCATGAATTATGCATTGTATGGATGTTATGTATTGCAATGTATTTTCTGAGTAGTAATGATTTGTCAATAAATTCTTTTAAAGTATGCCTAATGATTTTAAGTTGTTCTAACTGCTAATATGAGTATGTATATTCATCCCAGTTGAATATCATGTCACACAATATATATATATATTCAAAAAAAAAATGTTCCGAAAGCATTTCGATTCGGAGCCCTTACCTTCATCATTCAAGTTATTGATCATCCGCAGCAATTTCGTAGCAAACGAACAACAAAATTTTTTTATTTTATTTTTTAGGCTCAATTAAAAAAGAGGGGTAGTTAAAAAGTATTCAACAAAAAATATTTTTGTAGAAAATTTTTGCTTCAAAAGTAAACATTTAAAAAATATTCTTCTTAATTAAAAAAAAAATTGTTCCGAAAGCATGTTTATTTTTTTTCGTAGCAAACACGCAAACGTATTTTTTCAAATCATTACCTTCTAAAGCATATTTTTTTCAAGTTTTCGTTGAAAATAATATAACTAGATCTTGCAATAGTCGTTGATATTCGTGTTTTTTTTTTTTTCATATATTTTTTTTTTTTTTTTTTTTGAAGAACCGTGTTATTTGTTTTCAAATGAGATAAGATGTCAATCCTTTGATTAATTTTCATCTGAACAAAAAAAAATTCTTTCAATTAATTGATGAGACAATGGGAATATCAACGCATGATTTTATTCATTGAGCAATCAATCACGTGAAACAAACAAACAAAAAATAAATAAAAACACGTGAAACAAAAGAAAAACGTTTCTTGCCATTTTTAGTAACAAAATTTTCAGTTTGTTCAACTTTCTCCCATTGATTTCGTGAACGTGGTGAATACCAGTTCCGTATTTAGAAAGAGTACAACTTTTTCGCTCTTTTTTTTTTCCCTGAAAAAAAGGTAAAAGAAAATTAATGTTTCACGCCAATTTTTTTATATGACTTCTTCTTGAAGAGGTGTATCAATATATTGATCGATGTAAGTAATAAGTACATGTTTACGGGGTGGATGCACCTTAGGAGAGGGGCACTCGCCACACTCGAATCCGGAAAATACGCTACAAGATATATATGTTATTTATTGTTTTCGCACCTCATAAAATTTATTGTTGTCCTATCATCTATAATAATTGGATAATTTGACATAAAACATTTATCACGTGAATAAAAATACATAGTTATTATCAAATTGATACATATAAACAAATATTAATAGATTTTGAAATGTTTGTTTTCGTCAAAACATTGTTTGTATTGTATAAATACTTATAAATGAATAAAAGAAGAGTAATGTGTTCAGATTTTATTATATATATAGTGTTTCTTTTCTATTATATAACGTAAAATATATAGTCGTATTTTTTAGAGATACAAAATAGTGGTTTATTTTGGATCTGAGGGACAGTAAAACACTACTATACATTTTTTATTGTAAAATTTTGAAATTAAAACGACATCATCAATATATTTTTTTATAGAATTATCGCGCCCTCTCACACGGGATCCTGCGTCAGCCCCCGTATTTTATGATTATAAACAATGTCTTTTGTCATATGTTACACAAGAAAGAAGTGTATAGTGATACAAAGTATATGGTCTTACATTCACTCAACATCTAGGCATTATAATTTGTAGTATTATAGCACTTGAAGTATCGTTTGTCTTCATGAACAGCATACAAAAAACAACAAAGTGGTTAGAGAGGCTATAGACACATTGAAGTAAATGGGTTCGCGGACCCCGTTAAAAATACGAATACTCTACATTATACCTTATAAAAAATATTTCATATCCCGTAAAAAAATTATTTACTTTGTAATATATTTACGAGTCCCACTGAATATAATTGATGGATCCGCCACTAAGACCAAGTATTACAGGATTAGTGGTATGACTTTTATGATTCGTGTATTAAGTCATGAATTCGAGTTTTCAGCAAGTTAAGCATATGAATTCATAAGGAATTCTCATGTTAATAGATTGAGTTGGATCCCTACCTGCAGAATCAGAAATCTCCGCAGTATAATTAACTAGCTATTAATAAAGGTAAGGAATGTAGTATCACGAGCAAAATTCATCATTCTATGTTCATGAATAATTGTGCTTATCAATTCATTTTAAAGGTTCAATATAGCACTTAAACTACAAAATGTGATTGTTATATGAGTGAGCAAGCTAGTATAACTCGGAAAATAACCAAAAGAGACAGGGGCTACGGTGGCTTTGGACCATAGAGCCGGTGGCATAAAACCATAGAACATACATGTTTCGAGAATATTATAAACGGTACTAAGTTGATTCGAAATCGATCCATTTTCAAGTGTTTCTTGAATATTTAACAAATTAAAATTCATAAAAAATTGATTTGTATACCTTGAGTAAGTATAAGTCCATCATTTTATTAAGTATATGATATTTTACGATGCTTGGAATAGTTTTAGAAAGATAACAATTACTTTTGAGATTTCTAAAGTTTAAAACAATGTCAAAGAGAAATTGTAACGCTCCATGTTCCAGATACGGAGTTTTTATCGGAAAATGGGACGTTCGGCACGCAAAATTTACAGTAAACCCTAAATATCACATAAGCCTAATATCAGAAAGCGCGGAAGAAAAGAAACAAACAAGAGACTCCGGAAACTAACCCTTACGATCTTCTATTGACTAAGTCAATCGATTACAACTGCTGTCAAATTAAATTATAAATATGTGTTAACGTTTATTACAACTCAACTTAACTAAAAAGGAAACTGTTGATACATAAAGAACTTATAGTTCCATTCCTAATTAAGCTCGCCCTCCCAGCTCATCATCCGACTCGTCTTCAGCTTTCATATCTTCTTATTCCAAATAAAGAAGTAAGCACAAGCTAGATGCTCAGTAAGGAGAAATAAAATCAAAAGAGTGATTAATGATTGTCAAAACCCGGGAGACATGATATGAATCTACTTAAGTACCGAACCCAAGATTTTAGTTCGGTTATCATTATACGAAAAATTGATAGGCGCATACACCCCGTGACCCTTGTGTATGTGTGTTAGTCTAATAGATTTTTTTTATTTGTCTAATAGACTAATTATGTAAGTTTATGATATATTTGAATGATGAATTAATAGATGTATTATGAAAGCTACCGCTTAATATGATGAATTAAAAAAAAATGATATGGATATTAAGAAACAATCTTTTTTAATTTATTATTGGTTAAATAAATAATTAAATATAATGATGTAATAAAAGTTTTGTGTAAAAAGAAATGCTTATCTACTTATTTTAATAAGAAAATGGGAAAACATGAATAATAATAAAATAAAATAAAATAAAAAAGAACAAACCAAAAAAAGGTTAGAAAAATAATGTGGCTACCAGGTTTTGCTCCTATGACCATTGGGTCAATGATAGGCATTTACAAATTAAACTAAAGGAACAATTTCAGCGGTGGAATGTTCGAAATAATATACATACACAGTTTTTAACATTATTAGAATCGCATATTACTCCCTCCGTTTCTTTATCTGTCGCAGAAAAAAAAATCATACAGATTAAGAAAGTAATTAATACGTCTAAAATATAGTATAAAATTACTAAGTTGTCCATTGATTTTTTGAATATATGCATGGGTAATAAAGAGTAAAATTGACTTTTGGAGTTTATAGTATTGTAAATATATTTTTTACATGAGATGTAAATATTTTGGTAAAGGAGAAAAAAAAATAATATATGATGCATTGGAAATGTACAATGACAGATAAATAAAAACAAAGCAAATTTTGAAATGTGACAGATAAAAAAACGGAGGGGGTAGTAATTTCGCATAGAAATTTGAGTGAGACCATGGCCCCCCTGACCCCATATGGGCCCCCGATCTACTTCATCCGGTTTCAAAATAATTTAAAAGCATAACTAAAATACATATAACATCTTTAAAAAACATAACTTGAAACAATGCATAGAATATTTATTAACTACATTCAGTTCATCTTTCCACGTACTTGTTCGTTTCATTAATTGCCTACTAACATGTTCTTGTCATGGTCTTTTCTTGACTTTCATATTCATGTTTCGTTACAGAGCACTAATAACTTAACATGAAGGCATGTGGCAACATGGGTAATATAGCCATACATCCAACGTGAGACTTAGCCACACGGTACCCCGTTTGATACGTCATCTTGAGAATGATATGGTAATACAACTATTCATACATTCAACAAGGGACTTAGGGACCTATGGTACTCCATTCAATACGCTGCACGGTCGCTAAATAAAAAGCAAGTGGGAGCACATAAAGCACATAAGTTCATATTAAAATCCATACAGTATCCTAAGTGAGCATACAAAGGCCATAACAACATTGAACACTCATCATATCTCCACTACTCGTAACCAACAAGCATAAACAGTATACAAAAAGTAACCGGAAAATATAATAACGTTCTGAAAACACAGTTTTTGTCACAGAATGAACCAGAAACCAGTTCTGGAGAATGGCTCGTGCACTTCCGGGAGCAGTGCTTGAGGGAAAGCGACCCAGACTTGCAATGCATAACTACTTCCTGACCTAACAAATCTAGTTTTGTGCAATGTAATAGAAAACAGTACTAAAACATAATCAAAATGTCAGCTTTAAAACAAATATGGATCATTCTGATTAGAGAACTCGTTACCTTTAAGACAAGTTGAACCTACGAACCAAACAACGAACAAATACGACTATCCTTCGAACTCTTGTGAATCTACAAACAAACATATGAACCCTAACATCAAAATTGCGATCTCCAACTTAAACAAGATTAAATCTTACACAAACAACAATGGAGTACAATGATTACCTTCACAAGACGAACCCAACCATTAAACTATTGGAGGACACGAAACCAATTTGAACTCAAAACTTTTATGTGTAAAATGAACCAATAAAGTCAACCGAACTACCAAGAAACTAAGTTTGGGCGCTGTCTCGGGAGCAGTGGCACGGAAAGTGGGTGACCTTTTTTCTGAAATTTAAAGAAACGTTAACTGATCATGCTTAGGGCTACCTGGAGTCCTTTTTACAGGCTTTTCCTAAGCCCTAGGTCGGTTCAAGAATCTTGGGGCCGATGAAAGGGTATAAAGATAATGAAAAAGAAAAACAAATTTCGATATGACAAAAACACCTCACTAGGAGGTGAGGGGTTTTACAAAAATCGACCCAACATAGATTTATAATCTTCTCACAAAAGAACATAGATTTGAAAAAACAAAAATAAAAAGACAGAAAAGATTTTGTTTTAGGAGTTTATGATGATTTCAATTATAACAGATGAAAATATCATATTTTCGAATAGATAAATATAAACATTATTGTTTCAAGATATTTTACTAAAGTTACGGTTCACTAGATAGATAGGTCCACTACCAAGTTACAGTATGGAGAATACACACTTCATATTCCATGCAGAGAGTTTTCGAGAATCCCTAGCATCGGGCCCTGCCCCAGTCTAGATTAGGGAGTACAATTTGTATGCTGGAGCCGATCAAGAAATATAATCTGAAACCTTTGTACAATTTCAAAGCCTTTGTTAAGGGCATATATCAATTAAGAAATGCATCATTATTTCCATAGTCTTTGGTAAAATTATTAGTACATATTGTATTCAATTATTTTCTTCATTTATAAAGAATATTTCTATAAATGTTTCATTTTAGCCTTGAGCTATACTATCTCTCACGTTTTATATAGAATATTTCTATATTTATTTCAATATAGCCTTTAGCTATTCTACCTCTCGTACAATACGAGTGATATAGTTATTTGACTCTTGTACGGGAATCGGATCCAGCCTAGTTACAAACCATTGCATTTCCTGGTGAAAACAAGGGGTCGATTCTCATTCCGCCAAGAATAAAAATCCCCTTCCCTTTCCTTAAAAAATGACTTATGTACATTACAAGTGTCGTTTGTACCTTACGATCGATCTTAGCTACTAGCTTAAAATAACAATCATTTATCAGAACATAACTCACATTCTTGATTCCTTTTGAGTGCAACGTTTTTGTTACTTTTCCACGTTTTACGAAGTTTAAAATTGGTCAATGTTTATTAACAATGAACTACTGCGACAAGACTATGTGTGGTAATAAAATCCAGTTTATTCGAAGTATCCCCCGAATGTAGTTTTAATATGGTCAATTTCCCCTCTTTTGCAATAGCGCAACAGCCCCATTCTATAACTTTTTTTCTTTCGTCCATCCACGAGGCTGTAAAAAGAGAGAAAGAATTGACATGAAACATTCAATCAAAAATATCACTAAACAAATTATAAAAATGATGCACAAATGAAGTTTGTCCTATTCATTTCCGGAGGAATTACATCACATCTGTAGTCCTCCAAAGGGTTAGATCAAAACAGACGACGGTTAAACTGAGACAAAATCAAACCAGTTGTTTGAATCATAAAAAATAGCTCATGATCTTCATTTAAATATTAAGCATATCTAGCCTATAAAATTTCTTAAACGATTTAAATCGGCCTTTGTATGTGTAACCCATTCTCTTTGATCTTTACTAAACCAGGAATTTGTCACTGAATGGTGGTCATACACCCCATACAAACAAAAATTATATCATTTTGGAGACCAAACATTGAGTATTTACCGGGATGAAGTCCATCCGAAGAGGGATGAAGTCAAAGGGTCATGTGGTGTCACTCTTGTCTCACAATGCTTTAGATAACAATAGAGGCTATTGATCGGCATTTTCTAAGTGTCCAATCTCACCGGCAGTGTACCGGGTCAACTGTAGCCTAGAATTGGTGAGTCAAGGTCGTATCCCACAGGGAATCTGGTCGAGTACCAAAGTCGGTCTCGTCCCTAGTTCAGGTCAACACAATAATTGAACGTGGTGATTTGTCAGATCACCGGTTCTAACAACTAAATAAACATAAGAGAAAATATTTTAAACTACGAAAAACAAGATAGCCGAGCTATGATCCAATCAACTACTCTCTAACCCTAACTCGTTTCCGGAAGTGTTTCGACAAACTCTAATGTTCTCGGCATCGCTGAAGGGTGTCGTCTCCTGTTTCCGAAAATAGACATTAATTCAATAATCTACCCTCTTATGTTAGGTTCAACAGTCCGCTTCGTTGTCACTCAAAGGGTGTCGTTTCCTAATTCCAAATATAGACATTATTTCAATAATTTACCCTCCTATGTCAGGTTCAACAGTCCGCTAACCGGATTTAACTGACCCGACACGGTCTACGATCTATGAGACGATCATTAACAATGATATAAACCTCACACACGAAACCGAATCTGAACAACTCAGTCGGTTTCACAGGGTGATCCTAGAACCCCTTTTCCCGTATCCTCTCGCAAAATACATATGTAAAGAAGACACGTGAAATACGATTATCGAGTAATTAATTCGACAAAAGTCAATTAGAATAAGTTCTAGAACGATAACAACACCAAGAATCTAACAATCATAACATCAAAACACTTCAATCAACGAGCTAAGGATTCGATTTCGAAGGCTATCACATAACTCGACTATCGGGGTATTAGCTACTCATTCTACTAAGAAATAACAAGAAATCAACAATAAAAATAACACAAACTAAGATTGAAAGCAAGAACAAGAAAGGAAAACGAAATACCAAAAATATTAGGCTGTAGAAAATCGATCCACCGAACGAAATCCCGTCAATAACGCGTCAAGCTATCTCCGAGATCCTCCGAATTACAACAATCTACAACTAACTAAGCTAATATATCTACAAACTAATCTAAGCTAAGAAAATATGAAGAAAAACGCAGAAAAAAACGATCTAAAAGAAGAGAGATTCGATCTAGATCAAAATGAGGGGGTATTTAAAGTGTTTTTTCAGATATGGACTGCTAGGCGGGCGCTTGTACTGACAGGCGGCCGCCTGTCAGATTTTTTTCTTCACAAAACCTATCAGCAACTTTCTATAGTGACAGGCCCTCAGAAAAACAGCCATAACTTTGTGTGTAGACCTCCAAATCGAGTGATTCAAAATCCGTTGGAAAGCTAATGAAATTTTCTACAACTTTCATGAAGATGTCCAGCCCAGAAAATGCCTCTAATGTAGATCAAAATACAGATCAATGGAAGGTATGGTTGTAGTACCACCGCGTTTTGATCCGTTTGAACGTTTAAGCTTCGGGCACACGTTCCAATCCTCGTATCTCACCTTCCGGACATCTCAAACACCTAAGTACTATATAAAATCACAACAAATACCACACATAATCCCTACAGGACACTAAGGTGACCGATAGTATAGTAAATTACACCGAAAAAGACCGAGAATCCCGGACATTACGTCCTAGGTCCCGAAATGATAACCAATGTGTAAATACATCAAAATACAACCAAATGTCTCAGAAAACATATAAAACAAGGTATAAACGGGGTATAATTACATATAAAATGATAGCCAATTTGACTTTCATCAGCTATAGGAATTAGGGGGAAGGGGTTAGAAAAACAAGGAATTTAAATAATTAGGATGCAAGGACAATTTGCTTTTATTGTAATTAAAAAGGACAATTTCATAAATAATGGACAAAAATATCCTTAGTAGGTGAGAAAACACATTAATAAAGAGCAGTAAATTTCGGCTATAAATGTGGAGTAATTTATGGGGGAATGAATATTCCAAAACGGTTATACAATATTCAATAAAGAAATATTTACATCAAGAAATTGTAGTAACACTGATAATGATAAAGAAGATGTAGTTACACCAAAAAAAAAGTAGTGACACATACAAAAATGTTGTAACAACCAACGAATTAGATGTATTTTTAAAAAAATGTAGTAACAATAGAAAATTAAGTAGTAACAATCAATAAAATAGATGTAGTTATACCCACAAAAAATATAGTACTAAAAAATGTACTAACAAATCAATAGAATAGATGAAGTTACGGAAAAAAATGTAGGAACAGTAATAAAAAAGTGTAGTTATGTCAAAAAAACGTAGTAACACATAAAAAGAAATAGTAACAGACATTGAAATGCATCTAGTTACAAAGAAAAATATGGTAACATTGAAAAAGAAATAGTAACAACCAATAAAATAGATGCAAAAAAAAACGTATTAACACTGATATGGACCGTTGAATGTAATTGGAGTAATTTTTTAGCAGAATATATGTGAAGTAAATTTTTGTGTCAAAAATGCAGATGAAGTGAATATTTTCTTTCTCGTTAAAATCAAATTTGTATAGTGATAATGAATGCCTAAAATAATGGAAAATTGTTTCTGAACAAATATAATGTTTTTTAGAAAAATTAAAACTGTAGATTAATTGAGTTATTTTATCTCTTGATTTCAAGAAAATATAGTGATAATGCTTTTCTAAAATCATGGAAATAGATTGTCGGTTACCATATTTGCTTCCAAAAAAAAATACTGATATTTTTATTATTATATTAATGACTGGAGAAGAAGTAAATGAGGGTAATTTAGGAATAACCAAGCATTTTGTCCTAATAAAAACCCAATGTCCTTTCATTCTTATTTACTAGATAAGATGCCCTACTGTACAAAAATCTATAGAAATTATTCTCATAACCCCCTCTCCCAGTTACTATTATGTATTTAATTCAACCTCACACCCGTTGATCCCATTGATAGGTAGGTCAAAACAAATAACAATTGAACCGAGACTAACTCGAATAATTTTGGCAAAGACAATTTACACTTTAATACTTATTAGATTTCAGATAATTTCCAACTTTGGTAATTTCTGTACACCATATATACTATTAAAACATCGAGAAACAAAAACCTATAATATCCACCAATCACAATAGTGATAACTTTAATCGAATAATGATAGTTAATCGTTTCGT